>JAKZAO010000005.1:22372500-22692500 GCA_023053555.1 Branchinecta lindahli | reverse complement strand
TTCATTTCATTGTTCACATAGGTGTAAGAAGTTGCATAGTGCTATATGTGCTGTTTACGTCTTATTACCAGGGGCATCACATATGTGGGGGGAGGGCGATGCAACCACCCCAATGTGTCGGCCATTCATAACCAAATCATATTTGACAGTGCAAAATGGATACGTCAGCTGAATTTTATTAGAGCTATATTTCAGCCCTCCTCGGCAAGGGTCCTCTTCAGGCTCAAAGCTGATCAAGTTGGAAAAACGAGCTTGGGGAAAAACAAAAATCACTTGTTTTTTCTTATTATGAGTATTTTTTTCTGCAAAAACAGTTGGTAAAAAATGAACAGCCATTCGGTATATACTTTGCCCCCCCCCCCCGAAAAAAAAAAACTTTTTGGCCAGTAACGCCTCTGCTTATTATAGTACGCATACTTGTTCAAACTGCACTTTTGCACTTTCTTAATAAGCAAACCAACAATAAGTTATTTCTAAATACTTCAACATCAAAATAAAGTGAACTTTTGTGCTCTCATGGCAACGCTTGCTAAGTTCTCTTTTTTTCGACACCAGTGGTGCTGGTGTCCCTGCTATTCGACAGTGTGTCACTTTTTTTACAAGTCTTGGCACTATCTCTGGTGTTGTTTTGCTCTGTAAACTAATCTGTATTCCTCAAAGAAGGAGGCCTTGTGTCCATGGAAAACATGGGAGCACGACATTGAATAAAGAGTTGTCCTAACCATGGTCTCCATTCCAGCAACGCCGGAAGCTCCCGACCGGACACGGTTCCATCATCGCAAAAAATGGCAGAAATTTGCACTTGGTCAAGTTATGCAGGAATGGCTCTTGTCAATTTCACAAGTAAGTTATATACTATATATTGGATTTTAGTGGCGTTGGTGATTCCCCAAACTGCCTATTAAGGAATCGGATAATATTTGGCAAGACACGTAGAAATACTAACACATAGGCAGCCATTGTTGGCTACCTTGCGTATAAACTAATGCTTTGTTATTTATGGAAACGATTAAGTTGAAAGAAAGTCTGCTCAAAAAAATACCCATTGAATTGAAATCTTACTGTCGTGCTCCCTACAGTCAGTTTTGCATTACCAGCAAACATTAACTTCTTCTAAAAGGAAGAAAGTAAAAATTTTGCATTATACACTGCAGGTAATTAACAACGGTCTTTTGGATTTGCAAGACACAAATTTTCATATTTTTTTTTCTTTTTTCTAGTGGCTGTGACAAGGATGTTTTTTTACTGCGCCACATGCCCAGTCTTGTTTTACATCTATTCCCAGTCTATTTGAGGATGACCACTACAAAAAGTTCGGTTGTGTATCGTGAAGATACAGGTAAGTACCAGGTGTGCTGTTTACGAGCCAGAAATTATCTAGAGCCAGTGGGACGAAACTTGAAAGATGTTAAGGTCATGTGCTCTAGATGATCTGTTTTTGCTGCCGGTCCGATTAAACCTCGTAGGGACCGGGGGGGGGGGCAGAAGTGTTTGGCACGCGTAGGTACCTTACAAGTGAACCGACCTGTAAGATAGAAACCTCGCATGCCGTGGATGATCTCTTTTCGGAATCTCTGCTGGATTCGACCTCCGTTCGGGCGGGTAGCGTAAGGGGCACTATTGGAAGTTTCTCTGAAATGCTCACTTTCGAGTGATGGGTTGTGACAGAAGACGTCCCTAGATGGACCAATCCAGGAACCATTCATGAAGGAGTAGGAGGGCGAAGATAATCCGACTAGAGTGAAACCTGATGGTTGGTAGAGATGTCCCGATATATTTGGTTTCACGCGTAGATACCAAAGCAGTTTGACGTCTGCGGAAGTTTCCGGAGTTCCTAAATTATAGAAATCGCCAAACGTTCGCGTGTGATCAGTGATCCTGTCAAACCAGTTCTGCCTTGTGGGTAAATATTTGACACGCTGACAGTTGTGCAGAACAAGATCAGCCTATGGCCTTGGGAGAGCGCTGGCCATGTCGGCCAAGGTATTTCTCCATCAGTTTCATCATAACAGTTTGTCTTTTTCAGTCGGACAACAAAATGGTATCCGTATCTCACATTCAAACGCAGTATCGAAGCTTGTGGATCCATCAACTATCGGCTTTGTCAGATAAAGATTAGACGTGGTGCTAGTGAAAGTTTTATCGGTGTTAAGTGCGTGAACGACATTCTCTGAAAGTGCCGTGAGCAAGAACGGTTATTCTGCCTTACATAACAAAGTCGTAAAACTACAAAACCAATCGTTAACCCTTACAGTGGGAACAACAAGACTACAGATCATTGAAAGTCTTCTAAGCTTCGCTAGATAAGGTCCGACTCTAGTCAGCTCTAGTCACAGTTGGTAGACTGAACAGTCAACGCAACGTTATCAAGAATGTGTTTAATGGAATCTGTCTCCGTGGTAACTGGAGCGGACTTGTTGAACACGTGCGTAAAGTTAACTCAAGGAAGAAGCTGTTACCGTTGAAGGCTAGGATAAGGCCTGTAAAACATGGCTTTAAATGCTACTGCATGCGGTCTTTGCGGATTTGAGCTTGTGTTGCAGCGGGCAGTTACCATTTTGTGATCCCAAAACGTAAGTGGAGGGATACCTGTGACAGCTAAAGTTGTCAGTCCGTCCGTCTGTCCGCCTGTTAGCAAGATAATTCTCGAAGGGGTTGAGATATTTTGATCAAACTTGGCGGGATTTTTTTTAAAAGCTAATGATATTTCGAATTAGGAGTAAGGAGACATGCTCTCGACGAACAAATAGTTCACCCGGAATCCGGCGAAAACCGCAGAAAAGCGAAAAAGAACGCCCCGTTTTTGCGAAGCCGTGCTTGTTTGATTATATCTCAATTACCAAGTTACTTCAAAATTTATGAAAACTAGAAGTTTAATCTGAGGTTGATTAGAGGTTTAATTTAGGGGTAAGGAAACGTGCTTGACCGAGTCCGAATGCTGAATCCGAATATGAAAATTATTTTCTCGACGGACAATTAGTTCGGCCGGAATCCGGCCAAAACCCGAAAATCTGTTTAAAGTAAAAGTTTATTTAAGTTTGATAAGATGTTTGATTCGCAGTTAAGAAGACATGCTGAATTCGTACATGATAGTCATTTTCTAACCGGACGTAAAGATCGCTCGGAATCCGGCTGAAACCGGAAAATTTGTTAAAAGTAAAGTTTATTCTGTAAAGTAGGGGCAAGGATACATGCTGAATTCGGTTTTGAGCTTTAGTTTTTTTTTTGTCAGAGAAGTAATTCGTCCGGAATCCGGTCAAAACCGGAAAGTTTTTCAAAAGTATAAGTTTTCTTTAAAGTTGATAAGAGTTCGATTTGGCGGTAAGAAGACATGCTGAACACGAATCTGAAAACCATTTTATCGCCGGACAAGTAGTTCACCCGGAATATACGGCCAAAACCGGAAAGTTTGTTGAAAATATAAGTTTTATTTAAGGTTGATTGGATGTTTGATTTATGGGTAAGAAGACATGCTGAACATTTATATGAAAATCATTTTCTCGTCGGACAAGTAATTCGCCCGGAATCCGGCCGAAACCGGAAATTTGTTATAAGTGCAAGTTTTATCTGAAGTTGATTAGATTTCCAATTTAGGGGTAAGAAGACATGCTGTATCCGCTTTTGACAATAAGTTTCTACCCGAACGGAATCCGGCTGAAACCGGAAAATTTGTTAAAGTTTAAGTTCCGGAATCCGGTCCGAACCGGAGATTTAGGTTGTTACAGTTTCGTCAAAGTAGATAACCTATGACGTATAGCCTAGTAGCAAACACACAGATGCTGAATCCATGTCTGAACTTGGTTTTCTCAGAAGAATAATCATTTGCCTTCTTCTGTTTCTAAATCTTAGTAGTAAAAACGTTCAAGGAGTCTAGCGAAGACCTGATATCTATAAGACCAAATAGTCTGGAAAATATTAAATTTTTGGAATCCCACCGAAACCTTAGGTCTTGTTATTGTTGTAGACCATTCTTTTAGCGTGTAATGACAGATATATTAAGTTCAAAATGTTTATCACAACTCTCGCAAGTTGTGCGTTTTTGGCGCTCGCTCGCAAGTTGACTATTTTCAATGCAGCACTCGAAAGTGGCATCTGTTTTGTCACAAGTTGTCCCTTTTAAAAAGAGAAGAAGCCAGGTTAGTGCAGTGTACATGCACTAAGAAATTCATTAGTGATTCAGAAGTCAGTGTTCGAGTTTGTAGCAAATGTATTCAATGTATGCGGAACTTCACTATTAAACGCAAGTGTGTTTTTTAAACAATGCTTATTGAACGAAGAACCCAGGACCACCGTAACGAACCAAACCAGCCATTCGGACTACTCCAGAAAACTGTTTTCGCAGAGACGGATCCGAAGATGCAGCCAAGCCAACAACGTTTGGAAGATTGAATTGGTTAAGTCCGGTCTTCACCTCCCGGAACTTCCGGAATCTGGGCTTCCAGATTATTCTTCGACGTCTTCTGTAAATTGCACCTGGAATATGAACCGATCCGAAAGTATATCAACATAATCCGGAAAAAGGGGCTTTTCAGCTTCCAGATTTCCGGAATTTTTAAGTATCGCAGAAGAAATTCAAAAAAAATCTCGGAAAATCTGTGAACCCAGATTCCGGAAGGTGAAGACCTAACTTTAGGTGAAAAAGGGAGATTGACGGAAAGGCAGTTATTTAAGAGGATATCTAGGAAACGTTGAAAAATATTAAAATGGGCTATCGAGTACGGCATACCTAGTTACAGAGAACTGCAATCGTGGGGCAAGTATTATCCAAAAAAAAAACGAGTTTACGGTAAGCCAGCGTCGTCTTGCTGAAATCGGTCCGTTGGAAGTTTTATCTGTTGATCTAGATAGCGCCGGTTACCATCTAATTGCGGGAACCGGAAGCAGCCTATGAAACTGGAACATACTTGACAGTGCAAAACGGATACGTCAGCTAAACTTTATTAGAGCCATATTTCGGCCCTTCTTGGCCAAGGTCCTCTTCAGGCTCAAAACCGATTAAGTTGGGAAAACGAATTGGTGGAACTGGAACCCTGAACCCGGGGGGGGGGGGCATCAATATAAGGGTGTAGCTTTTTCAATCATTTGTCGGCTTCACTATATGACCCTGAAACTCGTTGCATCTAAAGCGGCTGACGGATTCTGAAGGGTTTTATGAAACTCGAACCCTGAAAGTGTGGGGGGGGAATTCATCGGTATAAGTTTGTAGCTTCTCTAACCCGTCTCGTTAGCTTCACTATCTTTCAGTTCAAGTTCTGATTCTAGTTTTAGAAGCGAGTCACCCTCTTAGCAAGTTCATGCCTGTTGTCGCTTCACGGACAGATCTATTTTGAAAGGAAACGCTTAATCTAGAAATCGAAGAGATATTGTTTATTTTTGCCGCGTGGTCTGTCCTTGAGCCGTAGGAAGTGATCGCTTCTTGCGTTTTCCTTTTTTCCTCCTCCCCATCCTCATAAAATACGTTTTAGAAGTTCTATATACTGTCCAACACCACTTCTATACTCCGTCTATAACTTGTATACTGTGAGGCAGAAAGGATACTTTCCTGTAAGGCAGGAAAGTATCAGAAAATCATGTGTAAACGAGTGCTATACTATTACGTTTATGTAAAGGCAGATCTCATCAAGTTTCATGGCTGCGCTGTAGTAAAATAAGCAATTATATATTTGCAAGCGCCATCTTCATTAGACTGACTGGGAGTTGCCAAACGTAACTCTAGATGGCGCTGTTTCCCATACTATTTTGATAGCACCAACAGTGAAGAATAAGACTGAGCAAATTAAACTGACTTTCGAGGAACTTTTTAACAAGCCAATTTGCCTCCCTTTTCTGCGCGGGACTATCGCTTTCATCAGGACTGACAGGAGCCGCAAGCGGTATCCCTGTCTTACCTGGCCGTGTGTATTCCCCTCCTGCCGGTCGTCGGTTTGCACGCAGATTTACGATACAATGTGTGGGCACTGGGCAGCAGGGCCAGGAGGCTGAAATATCATAGCAGAAACTCCGGGGGAAAGGTGTGGTATTCCAGTATTTGCTATTCCAGATCAAGTGTAGTGAAACAGGTAGCACGGTCCTCCAGATCAACCTGATACGCAGCAGAAACCTAAAATGCCGCTTTAGTCTTTCTAGCACCAGACTTTCGAAAGTTGTCTCATCAACACAGGGCAGACAATCAACTACAGCAACTTATACAAGGAGCAGAATCCAGGTTTTGAGGAAGCCACTGTTCCGTGTAGTAGTGATTGTGCTCTACTTAACGAGTTAGTAAAGTAGCACTTTGTTTCATTCTAGACTAGAATTCCCTAGTAGACAGAGACCCCATAGTCCTCCACGATATCAGACCAGGCATCACTCCTCTTCCTTCAGAATCCCGTATCACATACGGATCACTGAAACTACCAGGACAAATTTTTATTGTACGAAATGTGACAGTTGGGACCTACTCTAATATCTGTAAATTTGCAAACGCAGGGATGCACGTTTCCATCCCATGCAGACCATTAACCTCAATAGCGTCACAGCCTTAACCGCGAATATAGCAAATCTTTTTTATTACATTCCACTATAAATGGCACTACACACACAGTACGATCCCACCTTAACCACATCTTCGGTAAGACTCTTCAACGCTCCAACAATTCTGTTTGGAAAACTCCACTTGTACACATGCTTGCGGAAACGGTGCAGTCAATTTGTACGATTCCGCTCACTTTATTTCTTTAATAATCGGGGCTGGTAAGTTTTGACGTCTCAATCAAATTTCGTCAAAAATATCTGTGCGCAACGGAGCGAATACGTAACTGGTCCAGACTTTCAAGGTAGGTTACATCACGTAGGTCTAGTAATAACTCTGTAGCTTTACATTCCTTCGACTATAAAAAATGAAAATATTGCACTAATTATGTCACTACTAACAATCACAGGTATCCACATGACCGGTCGACGTTTTTCAGCACGGCGGGCAGAGGGCTGATTTTACCTGGTGCTGGCGAGGATGCTGGTTAATTCGGTTGTACCACGTTATACCACCTGAAAAACACGAAAGGTCAACTTACAGTACAGTTTACAGTTTACATAAAGGTGCTTATCGGCCACCCCAGTAGAGTATAAATGGTAATAATATAAGGCGTTTTTAAGTGACACGTTTGTGTGCCACACAGTCGAGCTGAAACTCGGGGATACGCCGTTTTGTCTATTTTTGGGGCGGTAATTTCAAATGTCTGAACATACAAATTAAAATCATGTACAAATCTCATCTCCAGGCTTTCCTCCTTACCATTATGTACAAAAGGATCTTCAGTTTTATTTCTACATACTTGAGAAAGCTTTGAATTTTGTTGTTTTGACGTTATTTTGCTGTTAAATTTGAATTTCCCGCCAAAACCGAGCCACAAAATCGACAATCACCTCGGCAGTTGTTTGTCGAATTTGAGCCACCAAGTGAGACATGAAAATCTTGTTTGTCGCGGAAACACACTTGTGGGCCGCACAAAAGGCCGCGGAAACGCTCTTTTCGAGCCACAACTGACCCACAACCTGTTTGTGGGAGCACGAAAAAACAGCTATAATATAAACGGTTCGTGAGATGGGCCTGAAAGCCAACCGCGAGGAAATGTAAGAATAAGTAAAATGCCATAGGTATGAAATGGAGTATTAAATAGTAGGTATGAAACAGGAAAACCGAAGACGGGAAAAGGATACAGCTAGAATGTGGAGATCTTAATCAAGTCTGTAGCTCAGCACCGTCTTTCTGGGGGACACACAGAATAGAGGTCGTCGAGGCTTCTTGAAGCTCGTCACTGCCTACCGCTGTCAGAAGGGCCCTGGTTCAGCAGTTACACCCCTGATGCAGCAGGAACAATGACCATAAAGCCTCTGAATGTCGAACTTCTTCTGTTAGCATTCAAAAATCGCGGTTTTTGCTTCTACTGAGTTCAGCTAAGCACAGGACTGTAATAATACATGAAAGATAAGTAACATCTACCGTACCTTCTGCCATCTCTGGCCACGCCTGGAACATGACAGCTTGCATTCTCTAGATCCAGGGAAGTAGGCTTGACATAATGGCTTGTGTTGTGAAACGAAGCCAATCCAAATCCGGTAACGATGGAAACCGCCAACTTCTTAGATGAACTTATCTTGTAGAGCCTGGCGGTTTGCAGTGATCGATTCTTCTGGGTAGCAGGCAAGACCCGACAGCATGCTGCAAAACCAAAATTAGGATTAAGCCAACCATTCAAAAATAAATTTTGTTTCAAACTGGTTTGACAGGATCACTGATCACGCGCGAACGTTTGGCAATTTCTATTATTTAGTTTACATGTTACGGATTACGGTAAACTTCCGGAGACGTCAAACTGCTTTGGTATCTACGCGTGAAACCAAATATATCGGGACATCTCTACCAACCATCAGGTTTCACTCTAGTCGGATTATCTTCGCCCTCCTACTCCTTCATGAATGGTTCCTGGATTGGTCCATCCAGGGACGTCTTCTGTCACAACCCATCACTCGAAAGTGAGCATTTCAGAGAAACTTCCAATAGTGCCCCTTACGCTACCCGCCCGAACGGAGGTCGAATCCAGCAGAGATTCCGAAAAGAGATCATCCACGGCATGCGAGGTTTCTATCTTACAAGTCGGTTCACTTGTAAGGTACTTACGCGTGCCAAACACTTCTGCCCCCCCCCCCCCCCCGGTCCCTACGAGGTTTAATCGGACCGGCAGCAAAAACAGATCATCTAGAGCACATGACCTTAACATCTTTCAAGTTTCGTCCCACTGGCTCTAGATAATTTCTGGCTCGTAAACAGCACACCTGGTACTTACCTGTATCTTCACGATACACAACCGAACTTTTTGTAGTGGTCATCCTCAAATAGACTGGGAATAGATGTAAAACCAGACTGGGCATGTGGCGCAGTAAAAAAAACATCCTTGTCACAGCCACTAGAAAAAAGAAAAAAAAAATGAAAATTTGTGTCTTGCAAATCCAAAAGACCGTTGTTAATTACCTGCAGTGTATAATGCAAAATTTTTACTTTCTTCCTTTTAGAAGAAGTTAATGTTTCCTGGTAATGCAAAACTGACTGTAGGGAGCACGACAGTAAGATTTCAATTCAATGGGTATTTTTTTGAGCAGACTTTCTTTCAACTTAATCGTTTCCATAAATAACAAAGCATTAGTTTATACGCAAGGTAGCCAACAATGGCTGCCTATGTGTTAGTATTTCTACGTGTCTTGCCAAATATTATCCGATTCCTTAATAGGCAGTTTGGGGAATCACCAACGCCACTAAAATCCAATATATAGTATATAACTTACTTGTGAAATTGACAAGAGCCATTCCTGCATAACTTGACCAAGTGCAAATTTCTGCCATTTTTGCGATGATGGAACCGTGTCCGGTCGGGAGCTTCCGGCGTTGCTGGAATGGAGACCATGGTTAGGACAACTCTTTATTCAATGTCGTGCTCCCATGTTTTCCATGGACACAAGGCCTCCTTCTTTGAGGAATACAGATTAGTTTACAGAGCAAAACAACACCAGAGATAGTGCCAAGACTTGTAAAAAAAGTGACACACTGTCGAATAGCAGGGACACCAGCACCGCTGGTGTCGAAAAAAAGAGAACTTAGCAAGCGCTGCCATGAGAGCACAAAAGTTCACTTTATTTTGATGTTGAAGTATTTAGAAATAACTTATTGTTGGTTTGCTTATTAAGAAAGTGCAAAAGTGCAGTTTGAACAAGTATGCGTACTATAATAAGCAGAGGCGTTACTGGCCAAAAAGTTTTTTTTTTCGGGGGGGGGGGGGGGGCAAAGTATATACCGAATGGCTGTTCATTTTTTACCAACTGTTTTTGCAGAAAAAAAGACTCATAATAAGAAAAAACAAGTGATTTTTGTTTTTCCCCAAGCTCGTTTTTCCAACTTGATCAGCTTTGAGCCTGAAGAGGACCCTTGCCGAGGAGGGCTGAAATATAGCTCTAATAAAATTCAGCTGACGTATCCATTTTGCACTGTCAAATATGATTTGGTTATGAATGGCCGACACATTGGGGTGGTTGCATCGCCCTCCCCCCACATATGTGATGCCCCTGGTAATAAGACGTAAACAGCACATATAGCACTATGCAACTTCTTACACATATGTGAACAATGAAATGAAATAGTCTATCAACAAGTCAAATCTTTGTCACACTAGTTGCATTTTTGATCAGAATTCTCCTCACAATTCTCCTATTTTGCATTTTTGGACCATTCAGATGAAGCAAATTCTCCTTTTTCTTCCATTTTTGTTCGAATCGAGAACAAGGAAAGCCTCCTGATTCCAGCCAAATTTTGCAGAATCGAAAAGTTTCTCCGATAATGAATTCTCTATTCTCCTCTCCACGTTCTCCTCCCTGGTTGGTCAACAGAAGTTGCGTTTTTTGCCTTTCCTCCGTAGGTCGGTTAACCTACCTATTTGCTACTATTGACCGTTTTTCGTCTTGCCGGTCGGTTCGACTGAGCTCTAAAAAACGGCTTATATATAAAAACCAGACCAAAGGTTCCGATGGGATCCCGAAAATTCAATATTTGATCCAGACAATTAGGTTTTGTCATCGCCAGATCCAGTCTTCGCCAGGCCAAACAGCTAGTCATTAAGAAATCCAAGCTCAGATATGGATTCAGCATGTGCGTTTACCTCTATAAGCCGATGGAAACGATCCTAGCTTACTTCTGTGAATTTTGCGGTTCTGCCGAAATTCAACAACTACTTGTCCGGCGAAAAACTAAAGCTCAAAAACGGATTCACCGTATCTCCTTACCCCTATATCCAACATCTAATCAACTTGAAATAAAAAGTTAACTTTTAACAAATTTTCCGGTTCTGGCCGGATTCTGGGCGGTCTACTTGTCCGGAGATAAAACGGTTTTCGTATTCTTGTTCAGCATGCCTTCTTACCCCTACATCAAACATCTAATCAACTTCAGATAAAACTTTAACTTCTAACAAACTTTCCGGTTTTGGCCGGATTCCGGACGAACTACTTGTCCGGCGAGTCATATTCTTGTTCAGCATGCCTTCTTACCCCTATATCGAACATCTAATCAACTTCAAATAAGACTTCTACTTTTAACAAACTTTCCGGCTTTGGCCGGATTCCGGACGAACTACTTGTCCGGTGAGAAAATGGTTTTCATATTCGTGTTCAGCGTGTCTTCTTACCCCATAATCGACTATCACATTAGCTGTTTAAAAAATTTTTGCATGCCCCTTAATTTAAACACCCTCCCCCACCCTTAAATGTAAAGCTACAGGGCCCATCTACAAACTCGACCTTACTCTTGACCCAAAGAATGCTCACACCAAGTTTCATCAAAATATCTCATTCCCTTCGAGAGCTATCGTGCTTACAGACGGACGGACAGACGGACGGACGGACAGACGGACGGACAACTTTTGCGATGTCATAGGTATCCCTCCACTTACGTTTTGGGATCCCAAAAACGGCGTCTTTCCGTCGCACGCCTATCTCTCCAAATTTTGAATTTCGCGCCGTGCCAAGACTGTAGGTCGGTTGGCCGAGGGGTGTTCCAATCCTTGGTACTCTCTGTACACCCTTTTCCCGGCACTGGCAGGCACCGACCAAAATCGTATGCTCCGGCACCGGTGCCAGCCATAAGTTATGCGAATTATCTTTCAAACACTTCTAAAGATGCTTATTTTAATGTTTGAACACGTGGATAACGGTGCCAGCACCAACCAGGCACTACGGCACCGGGCACTTGCTGTACACTAAAATCAAGAGTGGGAAACCTCTCGGTTTCGGCGCTGTGAAACCTCTTCGGCCATAAGTATGCGATTTATCTTTCAAACACTTTTAAAGATGCTTATTTTAATGTTTGAACACGTGGCTAATGGTGCCAGCACCAACCAGGCACTACGGCACCGGGCACTTGCTGTACACTAAAATCAAAGAGTCGGAAGCCTCTCGGTTTTGGCGCTGTGAAACCTCTTCGGCCATAAGTTATGCGATTTATCTTTCAAACACTTCTAAAGATGCTTATTTTAATGTTTGAACACGTGGCTAAAGGTGCCAGCACCGACCAGGCACCGTGGCACTGGGCACCTGCTGTACACTAAAATCAAGAGTGGGAAACCTCTTGGTTTCGGCGCTCCGCTAGTATTGGAGAGTGACGTGGAAAGTGAACACAAAAACGCTGGATCATTAGGACCGAAAGTTTCAAAAATACTGGTTACCCTGAACCGAAGTATGTTGGTTGGCGCGGAAACAAGCCCTAAACCACGGTCGGACCATGGTTTCGTAATATCAGATACTACGATAACTGGCCAGATACTACAGTGACTACAAGACCCAGGCAAGACCGTGGTATCAGATAGGCCTACCATAGTATCTGCAAAAATGCAACTACTGCCCAACTAGATTTTTTTCTAGTTGTCTTCACTAACGGGATCCTCTCAAGCTGACCAGAATTCCTATCTACACTACAGGAGGGGTATGCAACCTCGAACTTTAAATGAACTCGACTCCACCCTAAAAAGGTTTTCAGTCATAACAAGGTTCTAACTGTCAAGATGGAAACCTGTGATGACGGTGTAAACTAAATTATATCGGAATTCCGTAAAAGCGTGACGTCACACCTATTTGATGTAATTTGCCTATAAAAACAAAAAACTGTAGTTTATTCCTAACGGTGAATATATATTTGAATATATATATACAGAGCCGAGCGGCCAGCGAGGCGCAGGTTGCGTTAACATTTATAAACCGTACTAGGGACAATCAAATCCTACTTTGGGGTCCTCAATCGCAAGACGTCACTATTTACGTCATGACTTACAGAATTCCGTTACAATATAGTCAACATGTGATGACCTTGGACCCTTTTCGACTGCACAGGAGTTTGCTTGTAAGATTTTCAGGCCAAATTGAGGCTATAAAAATTTGAGGTTAGATTGTAGCCTGTAGGAGGGGTATAACATTCTAACTTAGAATGTTATACCCCTCCTACTACAGGCTACAAGATTTCTTCCGTAGATTTCTTATCCCTGTAAATGCTACATTAGTCTGTTAGTGTGGTTCCCACCTAGGTCCTATACATCCTGTATACTTACATCATTAGCAAGAGGAGAGGAAAATTACAATTTTGTATTATTTCATTATTACATTCATAATTCTTCTGTCAATATTCTTCTTCTTCTTCTTTCTATCGATCGTAATGTTTTCTTTCTATATGAGTTCGTAAAACCTCAGCAGTTTGAGTACCTACATGTCGTCAATCGCGTGACCTTTCTTTTTCGATAACATGTTGGGGATTCGGTAATTTCTTCGGTATAATTGCCAGGATTCGGGAGTTACCACGAACCTCGAAACTCGGAAAAAGTCGAGTGAAGCACTAGTCGCAGACAAAAGGACTGATCTATGATTTCATTAATAGTCCTTGCTTTTATTTTGGATCCCAAAAAGAAGATTTAATCAAGAATGTTTCAAAAATTCCGCCTGCGGAGCTTTTCGTAATATTTTTTATTTCGTGTAAGGGCGTGTGATTTGACTAGACGTTTTAGTTTTAGGATTCGGGTTTCGAAACATTAAAAGCTAGGATTTGGATAGAAATAGTTAAATTTGGCATGAAAAAGCTAACTTTAAAAAATCTCGCATGCGGCGCTATTGACTAGACTACAGTCTGTCTACAGTAGATGCTGCTGCCGGAACGTCGGAAGTTCTTAGAGTATTTGTGTTTAATCTCCGGTAAAAGATAGAATTTGTAAGAGAAGCAGTTAAATTTTAGCATACAGAAAAAAAATTCCGCCTGTGGCGCTCGATTTTATTTTCTCTTGGGCATAATAGCTGTTACTGCAATCGCGCCCGGCAATATATTCTCCAAGTGGGCTTCGCAAAAACGCCGCCTTATAGTTGGCTCGTTTTTCATTCTGCCCTTTAATGTTACCCTTCCTACGTAATCCTTTCATGTTCGATAATTTAAAGCTCGAATTCTTAGTTTCTAGGAGTCGCAGAGGATTCGGTAAAATTTGTGAGAGATACGGTAAAGTTTTGGCTCTGCAAACCCCCAGCGAAAATGCACTTTCGACGCCCCTGGTTATTATATGCTATAGGCGTATTCTTGCCGTTCCCCGAGGACTCCACTCAGGGGCGGTTCGAAGTGCTTGGGCATGGGGGGGTGACGACCTCAAAACATACGACTAGGTAATCGGCAATTATGTCGATTAAAATTAAAAAAAACTGAAACAGAAAAGCACAGTACCACAGGCTCAAGAAATATAAACATAGATTTTTTAAAGGTTATGAGTTTCAGCATGACGTTCATTTGAGCAGGAAACAGTCAATCTTCGGTACCAGCTTCTGACGTCTGTGCTCAAGACAAAGTAAAGTGAGCGCCGCAGGCGAAATTTTTTCAATCCGAGCAAAATTGAACTGCTTCCCCTACAAATTCTAGCTTTTTATGTAAATCAGATCCGAAAATCTCAAGTTTAAAACACCACCTAACTGACGCACCCTTGAACAGAACATCTAATAGGATAGGTCCTACGAAAGGCGCCGCAGGCGAAACTTTTTGAAATCAGCCTTTTTTTCTGGCAAAATTCAACTACTCCCCATTTAATTTCTGCTTCTAACGTGGCTAAGGTTCCAAGCAGCAGCCTCTGACGTATTACTAAAGAAAAACTGAGCGCCGCAGGCGAAATTTTTTTAATCTGACTTTTTACTGGCAAAATTCAACTACTTCCCATCCAATTTATAGTTTTTAATGTTGCTCAAACCCCAAAATCTCAAGCTTAAAACCCACCTGAATGACGCACGCTTCAAGTAAATAGTGAAAGGGTTGCTACGAAAGGTGCCGCAGGCGGAAGTTTTCAAATCCGCCTTTTTTTCTGGGAAAAGTTCAACTACTTCCAGTACGAATTATAGCTTTTAACGTGGTTCAAATATTATGCCGAAAACGGCACCTAAATGACGCGCCCTGCCACTAGATAGAGGATAGACTACCACGAAAGGCGCTGCAGGCGAAGTTTTGGATACATTTATGGGTCTTCTTTGGAACCCAAACAAAAGCCCTTGTAAGTGCTACAGATCTGTCCGTAACCCCGATAACTCTAGAACGAAGTAGGATATCTTGCCGGAAGTTGGTACACAGCAGTGCTTCCATACTTGACCCCTTCCGAAAAAAGGGAGTCGCCATCCATAATAAAATAGACACAAAGTAGATTTGGTTTGAATTAACAGTATGGTGCGATCACCCGTCCTTTCAATGCGTACATCTCCGGTTTATGGTCAAACCTTACTCCGCAAGCCAAAAATCAAACTTGAATAAGGATCTTTTGCACAAAATCGGATAGGCTATTGTTGAAATTTCAAAAATCAGCTACTTGTTTTCTGCTAAAATACAGAGGTTTTGGTACAAAACCAGTTGTGTTCATACCGTGCACCACCGGGTGAAAATCACGATGCGGTAACTATATTTATGTCATTCTGACAGGCTCGAAACATACGACTGTCTTTCTAACAAGCTCGGTCAAAACATACGATTGACTCGTGACAAATGAGTTTGTGACATATGAGTTATAGAAAATCTATACGTAACCATACGACCATAACCAGGTCATCTGCGACTGAAATTCAGGATTAGGTGCCTTATCTGGCAAGCTCAAAACTTACGACTGTCTCTAATATACGACTAGAAAATCTGTTCGTAAATGCGACAAGGAACGGGTGATTTGCGTCTGGCGAAATTCACGATCTGTGTTATTCTGGCACGCTAAAATATACGACTATCATTCTGACAAACTCAGAATATACAACTACTGTGAATCTGACAGACCTAGAACATACGACTAGGAAAGCTCTTCGTAGCCATCCGACTAGAAAATGTCATCTGCGGGCAAAATTCACGTTTTGTAACTGTCTTTATGTGATTCTGGCAAGCTCAAAACATACGACTGTCATTCAGACAAGCCCAAAACATACGACTGAGAGTACGATTCTCTGAAGCATGGGGGGGTGACTCACCCCCCCACGCCCCCCCCCTCGAACCGCCCCTGACTCCACTTGAGGAGTCCCCGCGTTTTTGTTTGTCCCGGGGACTCACTCCCCGTATTCTCGCGAGTCCCCACGGACGGGGAATGCTGCGATTATCATCACTATCATCAAAAAGGACTCCCTTTCAGATTCGGAGGGGAATGAATTTTTGCTGGTGCTGGCGCAATGTAAAATAAATTAAAAACAATCAGGATAAACAAAACTAAAAATAAAGTGGATCCAGATAAATTTCGTCAACTGCATATTTGTTTTTCGAACAAAATCCATTTTAGAAGCATTCCCCTTGTTCTCGCTGTTTTCCGCAGGCGGAGTCCGCGTGGAGTGACTCCCTCTATTCTCGCCTTTCCCTTCGATTCCCCGAGGAGTCCTCGGGGTACGGCCAGAATACGCCTTATATGTACGCAATAAAGTATTAGCTTATTAAATTTTTATCAGCAAGTCGCGAGTTTCTTGAAAATGACATAGTAATTGAGAGTGCAAAATATACAGAACCGCGAACGGAATGATTTTATTTTCTTTCTTAAAAATCTGGCATTTTTCTGAAAAACAGTTGTGTTTCTTGGTTTCTTCCGATGTGCCGAAGAGCATATCGAGGGCCCGACAAAAGGATACAAAATTCGATTTCTCCTGTGTTCTGCACGACAAATGGTTGTGAAATTAGATTTCTTGCGTATGAAAAGAACCCGATGTGCCGACGAGTCGACCGACGCCCGACAAAAGCATTTAAAATTTTATTTCTTCTTGGTTTGCCGGCGCTCCGCGCCGACAAACAAGTGTACAAGGTCAGATTCTCTTAAAAAGTTTCAATTTTTCTGAAAAACAGTCGGTTCTTACGTTCTTTCAGGGACGAAAAACTTAAAAAAAAAAAAAGTGTATTCTCGCCGTTCCCCGAGGACTCCTCGGGGAATCGAAGGGAACGGCGAGAATAGAGGGAGTCACTCCACGTGGAATCCGCGTACAGAAAACAGCGAGAACATGGGGAATGCTTCCCAAATGGATTTTGTTACGCAGGGGAGTCGCGTATGGGCGGGACGCCCCCGTCACTGTAAAAAATAACGAGTCGGAGCGAAGCTTTCATTTTTTCATGAAAGTAGTCGTTTTGGCTAGTAACGCCTCTGATCAACGCCCTTGGATTCCCCGCAGAGTCCTCGGGGAATGACGAGAATACAGGTGAGTCTTCACCTGTATCTGCTAGACCCCGAAGCCACGCCGTTTATTGGCGCGCCGCCGCCGTTTTTTTTCGGCGGAAATACTTTTCATTGTTGCCCACCGTGTCTTTTGACAATGAAAAAGTAATCAAAAGACCGTCATATACCACTGATGTTTCTTTGAGCACGTCCACGCACACTGTCCGACCATGATGTTTTTTTATGTTAATTACGCTTGTCTGGGACGTACATTGGTTTGCTCAAGTACCATAATGCCTGTCTTGCTGTTGGCAGTCGGACTTTCACTAATCCGGGCACTTCCAGATAAGCTAGACCACGACAGTTGGCGTGCGAAGAAAGGACCCAGAAAAAATGCTTACATTTCATCACAGCATCCCATCGTCGGTTGGGGGGGGGGGGGTCGTATTTTCTGTGTTATTTGTTGTTTCAGGTTGTAATCGAATTTGAGAATAATTGTTTTGTTTAGAAGCAATCGATCCATAAAAGTCGTCACCTAATTTTTATTTGCCATATTTCACTGTTTCCCGGGTATTCCTTGACGAGTCAAGGGGAGCCACGAGAAAAGAAGGAGTCACTTTCTGGGGACTATCGAGACTGGAAACAACGAGAACAGATATAATGTATCTGTATCAAGTTGGTTCGAAAATTTGCTGATCTATTTCCTTGCCAAACTCATTTGGTTGACGAAACAAAATTAGTCTGTTAATGGTCCACGTTATTTCACTTTTCTTTGATTTGATTTGCTTACTTAGTTTTATAACTGCACAGTTTAAAAAAATCAGTAAAACCGAGTTTTATTATTTTCTAAGCGTTAGTTAAACCACTGACACCAGCAACTCCTCAAATAAGCTCCATCGAATCCGAAAGGAGTTATTTTCTACTTATTCTAGTTGAAGCAATGGCTTACGACGGGGACCCGTGAGAATGGGGGGAAGGGAGTTGCTAGTACAATCAAAAAATCCGGAACTCGCAGTGGGAATCCGTCTGGAACAGGGAGATGACGTGTCCAAGAGTAGCTGAAATTATGTTGATACCAGCGAGGTAGCCTATAAACGTGATAGGCTACCTGGCTGGCCAGTCAACTGATATTTAATTCCGTACTAATTATTTATACCTACAGCCAATTCAGGCACGAAATTGCTCCAAATCATGGCCGCAAAGTTCCAAAATTTTAGCTAAAAAAGTCCGGAAAACGGCGCCAAAAAGCGGCGCGCCGCCGAAAATTTTCGGCGGCGCGACGCTAAAAAAATTTCGGCGCGCCACGGCGCGCCGCCACGCCGAGGGTTTTCCGGCGCGCCGCCGCTGAAAAAAAAATCGGCGCGGCTTCGGGGTCTAGTATCTGCGACTGTTCTTCTGCGATACTTAAAAATTACGGAAATCTGGAAGTTCAAAAGCCCCTTTTTTCCGGATTATTTTAATATACTTTCGGACCGGTTCATATTCCAGATGCAATTTATAGAAGACGTCAAAGAATAATCTGGAAGCCCAGATTCCGGAAGTTCCGGGAGGTGAAGACCGGAGTTAAAGCTAGGTGCCCACAGAACGCGAATTCGCGTTCGTCTGGGCGAATTTGACGTCGTGAGCGGAAAAAATTCGCGCCCCGCCGTTTCAGAAAAGATTCGCGTTCTGTGGGCACCTATATTTTTGGTAACTGTACGTTCAGCTTTTATCCTTATTGATGATGTGAGAAATACGCTTTCTTGGCAACGCAGGATTTCTAGAAATCGTTGCGCAATTTACGGCAGCCATCTTGTCTTGTCTGTGTTTGCATCAACCTTGCTTGGAAACTGTTTTGTGAGGATTGCAGTTGTTCTTCAAAAGCTCCCGTATTTTTGAAATTAACGAGCTGTTTCTCGAAGAAAGTGCGCTATCTACTCCAGCTGTCTCCATTTGGGATTTTCTGGCACACTGTTTGCTGAATTCTCTATCCAGCCTGTATCCAGCAGGATTCTTCTCTGGCAAAGTAAGTGTTGTCCACTGATATTACCTTCCTGTGTAAAGATTTCTTATAGAATAGTTATTTGTGCTTTAAACCAATTCTTCTTTGATTTCGTAGTAATGCTAATGCCCACCTCCCCTCCCAACCCAACAAAGACAAAGAATGGAAGTTCTGGTGGACGTATAGCCGGAGTTAGTACAGTGTACAGTAGAGGTAGGCTATGGTTATGTGAACATTTGTTGACTTTTCCATTTGCATTCACTTGCTGTGACTAAAAAGTCAACTAGCCTATGGCTATGATGAGTTAGCCAAAGACCCCAAGTAGGTAATTAACAATAAAGGGTGATAGGGTAGCCGCAAAAACTGCTATCGGCAGTAGCGCAAACTTGCCGATTTTCCGTTATCTAAAATGAATTGTTGGGAATTTAGGGTACGAGCGGCGGTAGTCGGGCCAGTCATGCACAAATCCTCAATTTTTGGGCATGGTGCCGCAACGTCAGGGCATGCCCCTGGTAGGGTAGCCACAAAAACACCTAGTGGCAAAAATTGGCAATTTTTTTGTAATGAATGCATGAATTGCTGTGAATTTTCCTTATCAGTTTTACCTATCTAAAACATCTCCAAAAAATATTTTAAAAATACCATTGCATTCAGGAAAAAATTGTGTATTTTATAAGGCTAACAGTAAGATGTCCTAGCTATTTAATATTATTTCTTAATATTCAATGTAAATTTAGATGTAAAGAAAAGTAGCTGAACTTGCCTACAAAAATTTGTTGATACTAAGGAGGAAAAGTCAGCAGCCTATAGCAGCAATAGGTCTATTGGACTATAACCTTGATGATCATATTCATATTTTCTCATCTAACTCACTTGCTGGGGCTCCCCATGCACTCGAAACCAGCTCAAAATCACCCAGTTTCATAGAATTTCATTGAAGCACATAGTTCCAAGCTGGTCACTAGATGGACAAAACCCTAAAGTCAATGGATGAACAGAGGCATTTCCTTATGTAAAATACTGTTTTCTAAAGAAGATTTAAGATGCTTAGAGGCAAGATAGAGAGGTGATTTTGGCCTCAAATCAAAGCTAAAAGATAAGAGAATCACATTCTGATCTTCAAAAGTTCAGGTTTGATTTTTTTTTTTTTTAGTGGCTACCCTACCCCTGGAGCATGGGCATGGTACTAGCATGGCACCCTCATGATAGGGTAGCCACAAAAACACCTAGTGGCAAAAAATGGCAATTTTGTTGTAATGAATGCATAAATTGCTGTGAATTTTCCTTATCAGTTTTACCTATCTAAAACACCTCCAAAAAATATTTTAAAAATATCATTGAATTCAGAACAAAATTGTCTATTTAATAAGGCTAACAGTAAGATGTCCTAGCTATTTAATATTATTTCTTAATATTCAATGTAAATTTAGATGTAAAAAAAAGTAGCTGAACTTGCCTACAAAAATTTGTTGATACTAAGGAGGAAAAGTCAGCACCCTATAGCAGCAATAGGTCTATTGGACTATAACCTTGATGATCATATTCATATTTTCTCATCTAACTCACTTGCTGGGGCTCCCCATGCACTCAAAACCAGCTCAAAATCACCCAGTTTCATAGAATTTCATTGTAGCACATAGTCCCAAGCTGGTCACTAGATGGACAAAACCCTAAAGTCAATGGATGAACATAGGCATTTCCTTATATAAAATACTGTTTTCTAAAGAAGATCTAAGATGCTTAGAGACAAGATAGAGAGGTGATTTTGGCCTCAAATCAAAGCTAAAAGATAGGAGAATCACATTCTGATCTTCAAAAGCTCAGGTTTGATTATTTTTTTTTTAGTGGCTACCCTACTCATGATATGTGGTTGAACTGAGATTGATTATATACCTAAATAGGGCTGTCTTCCTCTCCTAGACCACAAGATACTTGATCTTATGTTCTATCTAACCTATTTTTCCAATCTTAAAAATATTTGAGAACTTCCAAGAAATTTTGCCATGAATGAATTCCCCTTTTCCCCTGGAAATGGATAGGTAAACCAATAGGAACAAGACCAAAGGTTCCGATGGGATCCCAAAAATTTCAATATTTATGATCCAGACAATTAGGTTTTGTCTTTGCCAGATCCATTCTTCGCCGGGCCAAACAGCTACTCATTAAAAAATCCAAGCTCAGATATGGATTCAGCATGTGCGTTTACCTCTACAAGCCGATCGAAACGATCCTAGCTACTTTTGTGAATTTTGCGGTTTTGGCGAAATTCAAGAACTACTTGTCCGGCGAAAAGCTAAAGCTCAAAAACGGATTCAGCGTATCTCCTTACCCTTATATCCAACATCTAATCAACTTCAAATAAAAATTTAACTTCTAACAAATTTTCCGGTTTCAGCCGGATTCCGGACGAACTATATGTCCGGCTAAATAGTGATTGTCATATACGGATTCTGGATCTCTTCTTACCCCTAAATCTATCATCTAATCAACTTCAAATAAAACTTTTACTTTTAACAAATTTTCCGGTTTTGGCCGGATTCCGGGCAAACTACTTGTCTGGCGATAAAATGGTTTTCGTATTCTTGTTCAGCATGCCTTCTTACCCCTACATCAAACATCTGATCAACTTCAGATAAAACTTTAACTTCTAACAAACTTTCCGGTTTTGGCCGGATTCCGGGCGAACTGCTTGTCCGGCGAGAAAATGGTTTTCATATTCGTGTTCAGCATGGCTTCTTACCCCAAAATCAAACATCTAATCAACCTCAAATAAAAATTTTACTTTTAACAAACTTTCCGGTTTTGGCCGGATTCCGGACGAACTACTTGTCCGGCGAGAAAACGGTTTTCATATTCGTGTTCAGCGTGTCTTCTTACCCCATAATCGACTATCACATTAGCTGTTTAAAAAAATTTTGCTTGCCCCTTAATTTAAACCCCCTCCCCCACCCCTAAATGTAAAGCTAAAGGGCCCATCTACGAACTCGACCTTACTCTTGACCCAAAGAATCCCCACACCAAGTTTCATCAAAATATCTCACTGCCTTCGAGAGTTATCGTGCTTACAGACGGACGGACGGACGGACAGACGGACAACTTTTGCGATGTCATAGGTATCCCTCCACTTACGTTTTGGGATCCCAAAAAGTGGTCTTAATTAAAGGCTAAATTTCTTTGAAGTTCTCAAATATTTTTAAAATTGGAAAAAGAGGTTAGATAGAACACAAGATCAAGTATCTTGTGGTCTAGGAGAGGAAGACAGCCCTATTTAGGTATGTAATCAATCTCAGTTCAACCAAATATCATGGGGGTGCCATGCTAATACCATGCCCATGCTCCAGGGCATGGTGCCCCAGCGTATGGGCACCATGCCCATACCTTGGGGCATGCCCTGACGTTGGGGCACCATGCCCAGAAATTGAGGATTTGTGCTTGACTGAGTCGGGCAGCAGATAAACATGGGCACTACACTAACCAGTTGCTGCTAGCGCCCGGCCAAGAGTTAATCTCGGGCACTTGGTTTATGCTACCTGATTTTTCTTTCTCGTGAAGTAATTTTTGTATATTTTGTCTAATTTATTCTTTTGTTCTGCTGAAGCTCAATGTCCGTCAACGGTTGCCGCCTAAAAATCAGCAGCTAAAGTAAAAGCCAGGCAAAACCGAATTGAAGCCGCCCGAGTTTAAGCGTGACTGCCTGTGATTATCTGAGCACAAAAAGGACCGTCCGTGAAAATAATTTTGGGCGGAATATACGAAAATCAAGCGGAATATACGAAAATCAGGCGGAGGATTCTTGTTTGGCAACAGTGGTGTCAAGAAACGGCTAAAAGAAGCGCGATTTTCAAACGAATTTTTCAATGAGTAAATGAAGTCTATGAGTTGAGTGGTTTAGTTTTTAAGGTGATTCAAAGCTAAGTGAGGAGTTAACTGCCTGACTACCGCCGCTCGTACCCTATCATATTTTTTTATTTATTTTTCAGTCTAAAACAGCTGTTAAATTTTTTTTTAATACACCATTGTCTTCAGGACTGAATAATTTATTTAATAAGTCCTGCAGAAATACAGGAGGGGTACCTGACCTCGTTTCTACACTACCTCAGTTTTTGCCGCGAAAATGTTAAAACGAATGGTACAAGCTGTCCTGACAGTCAAGAGGCAAGATACGACTTTTTTCAAAGTCATATGACCCAAAATATTCAAATTCTGTGCCTTTTCTCCATTTAGTAGTACTTATGAAAAGCTGTTTTCTGGCTATTGACCTTGCTAACTCTTCCTTTTTCATCATTTTTACATAAATCGAGGTGAGATTAGAATGAAGTAATCTTGTTTGAAAAGAAAAATAAATTTAACTAGAAAGATTGAAGCAATATTTATTTATCCAATATGTAAACCATTCAATTAGCTTCACTCTAGTATTTTTGTCATATTAAATTTGTTGGTTCCTTTTTAAGCCAGATGGATTATTCTGAAGGAAAGACTTCTCTGGAAATTTGAAACCTTGTCTGAGGTTGGATACCCCTCGTGTATGTTCTAGCTAACTCATATTATGATTAATATAATTGCATGGAAATTCAGGCATTAAAAAAAGTACCTAAACTTCTCGAGAAGAATTTGTTGATACCAAGGACTGAATATCCGTATGTCTACACCAGTAAATAGCCTTTTTTGACCTTGTGCATTATATTCCCAGGTTGGCTTATAATCCGTGTTCGACCGCTCTCAATGAAAAAACTAACATCCAGTTTCATTAAAAATTACAAGACAGGATGGCTGCCGCCATTATGTTCGGCAAATGTTGCTGTGTGATCTCAGCGTTCTCCGAATTTTAACGGCACGAAATTGCGCAGTGTTTGAACACGTGCGAGCATGCAGTTGGCAGGCTCCCATAGTAATTGTGTTTTTCCAATCATGAATTGGGATACTTAGCAGCAAGTTAAGTTAGTGGGGTATTATTGAACTCTAGTCAAAGCTAAAGTTCACGAGAATCATTTTCCTATGACCAAAAGATCAGAATTTGAAAGTTATTTATTTGAATATATGTTTCGAAGTCAGCTTGGGCCCAAGGAATAGTTATTGAACTACTTCTGTTATTATTGAGGGATATACCGAAACTGAGGCTGGACTGTGCCCATTTTTTCATTCCACAAACAGCAATTGATTTCAGTTGATGAGTACAGGAGTAGAGTATAATGTGAAAGGAATAACTTTTTCCAGTTATCTCCACTTTTGGAAATTTGAAATGAGAAATGCTAGGATGATCGGCTAGACAGTAGTTTGGTTAGGTGATAGCTGCTCATACAGCCTTAAAAAGGCTATCAGTTTGATGCATTGGCAAGTGGCAACACTGCCATATATTGACAAATAATTTGTTCACACTTTCCTAACTTCTGCATGTACTGATTTGCTCTTATTTTTCAGATGGTTTGTCCAAATATGATCTCCGAGTCTGTCCTTGCCAGCAATCACTTCATCTCTGCCACAGAAGAGTTGAACCGATGGTCTACTACACTTGCATCCTATGCTTCCAGACTGAGAAGAGACCGAAGGCAGAATCTTCAACGTCTTGTTGTTGTAAGTTGTGCTTTAAAGCAGTGTAACTCTACACTAAAGGCGAAACATGAAGAACGACAGAAGCGATGGGCTGCCTTGAAAGCCACTCTTGTCACAGGTGGTAGACCCGTCTCACCAACATCCAGCCCATGTGAAAGACTTTCTAACCTCTCTAATACAATGAAGGAGAGTCGCCGAAAACGAGAGCTGTTCAGGTTTGAGGTCCCTGACGACTTCCAACTAGAGAAATGTTTTGGTAACTGTAGCATTGACAGCGGTTGTAAAGATTGTAGTATTCAGAGATCCCAGGATTCCAGTAGTCACCAGGATTCAGGTCTTAGTATGGCCTCCAGTAGTCCTAGTTGTGACACTACCTTGTCTCAACTTCAAAATTTACCTTCAGGACCTGTTAATAGCCGTAAGCGAAAGTATTTTGATAATGGCATTGAGGAGCTAGATAGAATGTTGAAATGTAGAGATTGTAAAAGTCGTAAGGTTCGAAGTGCATAACGTTTTTTGCTAAGGTGATTTGTTAACTATGTATTACGGAAGTGTTTTTTTTTTTATGATGGATCAATACAAATACTATATTGTTAATTGTATTTTGAAACTAATGCTTTTGCACTCTAGGCTTGAGATCTCCTGTAGCAATGGATCTTCTTGAAATGGGAATGATGATGCAACAGACAGAATCAGCAGGTTCATCACACCTGCCTTACAATGACGGTACTTAGTAGTATTTAATACCATTTGTTACTGAGGTAGAGCCTCAGAAGTCTCATTTACGTTTGCAGAGGTAGAACTCTTGCTTCATCGATCAGCAATACCAGGCGGATCATCACACACCTCATCTATTTTTTATTAATTTGAAGCCTTGTTCGTTTTGATGGTTAGACAGGTTTCTGAGATAGTAACATTTTTTCTTATGATAATCAGGTCAAAGAGAAGTCAACCTGCCATGCGCTCTTCCGGTTCTGCAACGCCAAGTCTCTCCGGTCTTAGTATTCAAGGTCAGAAGCTGAACCTGACACGAAACAGAAAGTGAGTTAACGTACCGTATGATAATTGCAGTTTGTTGCATAAAAAAGCCAAAGCAGTAAACATTGCTTAGCTAACCTTTCTAACCATTTTTTTGAATGCTATGGACATACCGTTATCCTCGGCGTAGACAGGGGATGCCCCTACAAGATTACTATTAAGGAATTCACCTGAATATTTGGAATGATGAGACAGTGGTTTTGATAGTGTCAATGGATCAAGCCACGTTGAACATGCAATGGTGCATGTCAAGAATGTAGTTGTTCGGGGTTTTGGGGGTATATTTCAGCTAAGCACATGAGCTAGGTCTGAAATCACAATTCTTTCTAGATTTCACATAGCGTTTAAAGGAACTCAACTTACAGTTGAGATATCCCATTTACTGTGGCAGTTCGATACGCAGACCTGCATCGTCATTCATGGAACCCTAGAACCCGTTTTCATGCAGATTGGACCTCAACTTCGGATTGAGCAGGATGTTGTTCCCTAAAAAAGGTATTGCTAGCTGAGGTGAAAAAATCCCTGTATCAGTAAATGAATAGGAATCATTGGTATCTGTATCAGTAAATGAATAGGAATCTTGGTATCTAATGGCGCAATCTATTTATGAGATTCGGTGTTCAAAATGTCGGTCAAAGCATACTTTTATGTGCTGGTCGTTAGCAGAGATTGCGTTTTGATCAGTTGAGAGGGGGCGTTGGCAAGCGCTCCCCTCGGTACAGTGGCACACTTAGCGCCGGTGTGGAAGATCTTTACCTTGCCATGTTTCTCATCTCTGAATCATTCCATTTCGACACGAACCGTCGTTTGGTCCGTCTTATAGAGCGAACACACGATCAGGGTTTCCTTGCTGGATTTTCCGCACTTTCATCATAAAGTATCTCAACATTGTAGTAGTAGTGAACTGAAAGACAAAAATGCTCCTCAACCGGGATTTGAACCCAGGACCTCCCGCTTACAAGGCAGGCGCTCTACCATCTGAGCTACCATCTTGGTTCATTAGTCACGGTAAAAGTCCCTTGTATAAAGTGCCATCTATGTATTATAATTTCCGTGACTTGGGGATGTGAACTGATTAGATGAATTTGCCTTCGGCCGGGGTCACTGTTCCTATGGCCGGCTTGTACCGGACTATAGTAGTGGTTTGCGAACTCTGTTCGCAAGCCCCTCGGTAGCTCAGATGGTAGAGCGCCTGCCTTGTAAGCGGGAGGTCCTGGGTTCAAATCCAGGTTGAGGAGCATTTTTGTCTTTCAGTTCACTACTACTACAATATTTTCCATCTCAAGGGCGTATTCCCCATCAAATATTATATTTGGTTTTGTTTGGTTTTCACCATGAGACCCCGCCAAGTGGGTCCTGGTTTGTCTACGTGGCTCCGACACTGGAGTCCTAGACTTCTACACTAAATTCAAAAAGTTGTTCTTGGTTCATTAGTCACGGTAAAAGTCCCTTGTATAAAGTGCCATCTATGTAGTATCTCAACTTTTCCGTATGCATTGACGATAGTGCCGAAAATCCGGGCAGACCGCAAGCAACTACCCTGATCGTCTGTTCAAGGCATTAGTCGCGTTTTTGTCTGTTCTCCAGTGCCTTGGCTTGTTTTCACATGTTTACACCAAGCGCCTACCCCTCTGCTCTTTTCGACCAAGCCCTCTCCAGGCCTGCGAAGAAAGTAGATTGGCAACGTGAGTTGACCAATCTGCTCAATAATAATACAAAAATAATGTGAGGATAGTGGAGTAGAAAAAGAAAGAAACAAAATAAACAATAGAGAAGAAACAACACTAATACAACAGAATAAACAAAAAAAAAATCAACAGAACAAATGGATGAGTCCATGATATGGAGTAAGCCGTTGATAAGCTCAGGAGAACGACGGGAGATTTCTCGACCAAAAACGGTCAAATAGCAGAAAGGACAGGGGACTTGGGAGAGGTTTGTGATCTCTGTTTCCGCAACTACTGTTGAGCTCAAATCTGTAAACTACTAAGAGGGTGGGGTAGGGATAATTACTTGAGGTGCATAGATGCAAAGTTTGTAGCAGAGAGTTAGCCATGGTATAAAGATCATGGTTGTACCACTTCCATTTACTTAGATCCCACCACGTCAAATCCAAACGCACCAGCATTTCGTGGAGACAATATTTGCTTCATTCAAGAAGATTGCCAGCAATGGGACTCGAGAAATCGTCAACCTCAGAGTCGGACGCAACCCAGTTTCTAACAGACCAAGATTTAGTAAGCATTTCTTGGGTGTTTATGATAGTGTTTGTGATAGAAGGAGCATCCGTCGGCCTAAGCACACTGTTTACATCGCACAGTTCATACTGTGATCAAAGTAAAGTCTTGTGTGGTTCACGGCCCAACAAAAAGCTGCCGTTAAGCCTCGTTCGCAAGCATACCTAGCAAGCTGAAAAACATCTGCTGATCTTTCTGTTCATCATCACTATATCGGAAAAGTCAGCAGATGCTTTGTTTGCTTAGTTATGCAGAACGTTTTAATGCGTAACGTTTGAAAAACATAACAGCTAGCATCCTAAGTGTTATCTCTTGAAACCGCGTATCCTTGTGATATTTGTTGTGACACATCTGACAGTTGTAGCCACAAACATGTCTGGCCCAATATCGGTGCCTAGAGATATGTGTGAACGATTCCTTAGACATGTGGCTAGGCAGGCTTGTTGACGTGCCTTTAGCGTTCGCGTACAGATCAAAGAAGTTGTTTCCATACCAGTAACCAAGATAGAATAATTGCGAAAAAACATAACATAGGGCCTTGGTTATCCCCTGCTGCTATTGCCCAGTGATCGGAAAAGTGTGTCTTCCAACTTGGAAGGTCGTGGTAATCGTCAGATTTTTGCTGTATAAGTAAAAGGGTGCGAAATTAAAACCGTTTTCTGGAACTTTTTTAGAAACCCAGGTCCTGCAACTTGTGTGTAGCGGCCATTAAAAAAAAAAAGCGAGAGGTTAAGGGCTACCACAAAGCTTTCTGCTGGATGGGGAAATACCGCCGGGAAAAACCCCTTCAGCTAATCTTCCAAGGATGGGCAGGGGTTGACCACTCATAGGTTTCGTGGCCGAATCGAACGTTAGGGGTGGGGCAGAGGCAGCTGAGTATTACCATTCATATATATTATGTATGATTCGTAAAAACGGATTAGGGCATATTGTTACCCGTAACAATCCCAGGATCATGGTTCTACCACTTCCATTTACCTAGATCACTCCTCGCCAAATCCGTAGACGCTGATATTTCGTCGGATGGATATTCGCGTGCCACAAGAAACATCAAAAGTAGTCGGAACTCCACCTGTCTCAGCCTCAGAATCGGATGCAGCCGGGTTTCTGTCAACCGAAGATTAGTAAGCATTTCTTAGGTGTTTTTGTTTTTGGAGAGTTTTGCGTGGAGAAAGGCCAACATGGGTTTGGTGAACGTAACCTCCAGGGTTGCCAAGAGCTCGACTCGTAAAAGTAAGTGTCAATTGCTGGCAAAAAGGTGCTTTTTGAAACCTCGAATTTGTGTGTTATACATTCCGCTGCACAACGCACAAAATTCGAATAATTAGTAATAAATGAGTTTGTAACATTTTTCAGAACATTTCTTAACCGTTACATCACAGTTCTGTAACAAAATTTAATCGGAAATGAGCTTTATTTAATGCTTCAAACTGTTTTTGTGTACTAAATCGAAGTAAAATCAACGTAAAATACATGTTTTGGCAGGGTTTCGGGGACGGTAATCTGTCACTTTAGTAAAGTAAATGAAAAGTGCTTTTCAGACCTAAGAAGTGTCATTCATAAGAAAAGGTGTCACTTTCAGAGAAAAGGTGTCACCCAGAGGCAAAAAGTGTCAAAAAGCACCAAACGTGTCACACTTGATCCCCATTCATAGTTTGGGTTGACAAAGTAAACGGTTGTAGCAAAGCCAAAAAAACCGTTAAAAATTTTCGTTGCTTTCGAGTTTTTAGGGTTTTAGTTTTGAATACTTCATACATAAGTAATTGAAGCTGTTGGACTTAGTTGAAGGTCGACTAAAAATGTTGGTTTTAATAGTTAGAAGAAAAAAGGCTTTCGCCTTTGGTTTTAATTAGAAGAAAAAAAAATGCAGCAAAAAGACTTTCGCCTCCTCTTGGTTTTGGATGCGAGATTTGGACTTTGCATACAAGCGTTTGACCTCGACAGCACAAACGTTAGAAAAGATGTTACCCTCCGGCCTCCATGTTCTTCCAGCAAATCTGTGATGCAAATACTTGCATGGATTGAGAACCACAAAGATGTATCAGGTTTTTTCTTCGTGATTTTGCCTATTGGTCGCAAAACCCATCTTTCATAAGTGTGGGGCGGGGGTACCGTGTGTCACACAGAGCAGAATGATGCTTAACTCCAACTGCACCATCGTCCTGGTTGTACCTTGGGTAAAGATTGTGCGCCTAAAGCGTAGGAGAAAGCCGATCCCTTTATTTGCTTGTTAGTGCAAGCAGTAGATCCCTGATTGGCAATGAGCCAATGTTCGGCAGTGACGACTGGACCCTAGCACTCAAAGGCCTCTTCCTTTCGTAGAATTAACAGGCTTATTAACTTGATATATTAAATTGTTATCGCTTTTACTATTTACCAGGGGTAGAACGTAGCTAAGGGATGATTGTTGTAGGTTTCTCAATTTCAAAATATCGTGCTTCGTCGCTGCTTTTGAGTTCCCAAGATCATCCGATTGTTTTAACCTCTCATTTCTCAAAAGAGAGAGTCTAAAAAAACAATCTGCACAGGTCTGCTGCCATAGGGTGAGATGAAAAAAAGGACAGTTAGGTCGCATGTCTGGGAAAGTTTCTAGTTTTGTTATTTGTGCAGAGTTTGGTTCACTTGAAATCAGTCCCTACCACATCAAAAGCCCTCGAAGAACGTTCCACGTGTCTCGAAGAAGTGTTGCCAATGCGAGGAAAAACTAAGGAACAAGAGCGTAAGTGTTTTCTTATCTATCTTAAATTCTAACCGAAAAGGGCTGGGATAGGACAATCTAGTTATCCGTCACTTATTCACTTAAATTGGCTTGAAGACCCGCTGAAAATGCGTTAAGTCCGGTCTTCACCTCCCGGAACTTCCGGAATCTGGGCTTCCAGATTTTTCTTTGACTTCTTCTGTAAATTGCATCTGGAAGATGAACCGGCCGAAAGTACATCAAAATAATCCGAAGAAAAGGGGCTTTTGAACTTCCAGATTTCCGGAATTTTTAAGTATCGCAGAAGAAATTCAGAAAAAAATCACGGAGAATCTGGGAACCCAGATTCCGGAAGGTGAATACCCGACTTTACTGCCTTGTTCCGCTGTTCACGAATAATCGATTTTCAAATAGTGGAATTTCCTTGTGATCTATGGTGATGAATTTTTGTAGTATGCTCTACGAGAAATATTTATGATTTTTTCCTGTTCAGGCACTAAGCAATCTTCACCAATATCACCGCTGCCCACTGAAAAGCCGCGTTTGTGTTGAGATTAAAATTTCCCGCGTCATAGTAGAATTTACGCTGTGGGGACGGCCGCAGATATTCTGAATGTCATAACTAGAGCAGATAGTGGAAAATAAAAAAAAATCCCTTTGCAGAATCCAAATAATTCAGTGTATTCAATCAAATGACACAAATAAGTCGGCTTTTCAGTTAAACTTTAAGTTAAGGTATTTGAATCCAACATCTATGGTCTGTGGCGGCTCTTGGGGCAAAATTTTTGCGAACACGATGAGGATTTCCCTGCCGGATTTTGGGCTCTTTCGTCATAAAGTAGATAAAACTTCTATTTTCCCCGAACGGCCGACCATACTTGGCTGCCCCAGGGCTAAAATTTCACTTAGCTTGAACCAACGCCATGGACTAGAAGGTAATCGCCTCATGTTCTGTATTCAGTGTGGGTAAGAACCGTGATTTGACCTCGCTCCGCTCGGCTGCTTGCTGCGAGGGGATGCTCACTCACTGGGCACCACTGTACACCCTCCCTGGGCACACCTGGGCACCGGTCACCACTGTACAACCATTTTGGGAGTGAGCACCGGCTGGGCACCGGGCACCACTGTACAACCATTTTGGGAGTGAGCACTGGAGTGGGCACACCTGGGCACCGGGCACCACTGTACAGCCATTTTGGTAGCGAGCAACCCCTCGGCTTGCTGTGAAATGCTTGGGGATAAATAAATCACTTGAACTTGAGGCTCGCAAGTCAATAAGAACGGCTTTGGATGTGTCGATATTTAAATAGAGGGACTGTGTTCATAAATAAATTATATAAGTAACTAAAAGATAAATAAAAATACTTTGCATGTGTCAATGTTTAGAAATACATCTTCCAAGACAGAGGCTTACTAGCCAAAATGTTTGGGGGGGGGGACAAGGTATTTACCGACTGGCTGGTCATTTTTACCGACTATTTTTGCGGATAAAAACGACTGTTGTTGAGAAAAAAACGACTGTGTTGACGAAAATTCGGCTGATTTTAAGAAAAAACGACTACTTTAAAGAAAAAATCGACTGTTTTTTTTATTGTTTTTAAGAAAAAACGACTATTTCCAAGAAAAAAAATCCACTGTTTTTACTAAAAATCGCGGCGCTTCGCGCCGACTCGGTTATTTTTTACCGACTGGCCGACAGCATTGGGGGGGGGGGGGCGTCCCCCCCCCCTAGTAGTGACGGCTCTGTTCCAAAAGAGACAGGTAAGAATTACATAGCTAAGAAATACAGAATTTTTCAAGACAACAAATTTGGATGTGTCGGATGTAAAAAAAAATCACTCAGTTCGTAAATAAAAATCCATCTCTCAACAGAGACATTTCAGAATTATATAGCCTCTTGGTTTAGCTTTAAGGTAAAAGTTACATTTTGTATTTTGTAAGTTTATTTTCTTTCGTGTTTTCCTTTCTTTCTCTCTTTTTTCTTTATTATATACTCCGTCTTTGTGCCTTGTGGTTATTTTGATGGTCATAAATAAAGTCATCATCATCATAGCTAAGAAAACACAGAATTTTTCAGGAAACGAAATGTGTCAGGTTTGAATAAGGTAGCCCAGTTCATGAACAAAATACACCAGTCGACAGAGATAAGTCGGTTTTGCATAGATAAGAACAATGTTAATAAATGTTGAAAAAAATACTTTGGATGTGTCCATGTTTAAATAAATCACTCGGTTCATAAATAAAATAGACCAATCAACATAGACAAATCAAATGACACAATTAAGAACAATTAAAAATTTTAACAAAGTTTGAAATACTTCAGGATTGGAGTCCTGTCGGATGATCGGCACCGACTTCCATTTCTTACGCATAAAATGAGATTTTTCTGACCTCAGTGAGAAATTGCCCTGTTTGTCCACACAGTTGACGTGGCATCAAGTATTTTGATTACCCGCTAACCTGTTTTTGAATGCCGTTCAGAAGACGGGAAGAAAGTCCTTTGACCTGAAAATTTCAAGTTAAGCGGGTTTCCTGCTTTGAGTGTACTGTGGCAGACGAGTTTTACTGCCAGTGCTAGATGATCAGGTTTTCTCGGCCGGTTTTTCTGCTCTTTCATCATCAAGATGAAAAGATCTTCATTTTACATATGGAATTGATTATGGTTCCGAAAATCCGGGCAGAAAGTCGAATCCGAGGGCTTGAGATTCTTTTTTCAATGGTTAAGGGAGGTTGGGAGCTCACCTTAGTTATATCAGGGACCCATAAATTTCCTGTAATGCCTCGCCATTCAGGGGCTTGTCATTTCCTATGTTGCTGTGTTGCCCGACCCTCTCCTACTTTCCAAAAATTCCGCTTGGGTTGAATAGGCGTTCTTGTTTGCCTTATTGGACGTGAGCGCCAAAGAGACTCCTCCCTCAAGGCGCCAGCAGCCAATCCCAAATTTTGTCTATCTGGATAGTCGCGTATTCTATCCCCGTGGGTATTTCTCGAACTACCGGATGGTCGGTCAAGAGCGCCTCAGAAGTCTCATATTGACAAGCTCCTTAATGGCGTAGCATTACAGGAAATTTATGGGTCCCTGGTTATATGGAAGATGCATTATATTTATTTGCACACTGAAAGAGTAGAAGTGCTTCCCTAGCATGGTTGGAGCCTTGATTGTTTTATAGGCAGTGCCGTAGCGAAACCCGTTGAAAAATTTTCTCAAAAGCAGTAGGCTAGTATGAAGTTGTGCGAAAAAGTAGCATGCAGTACGACAGATGCTATTACATGCTTCTACGTCCAGGCTACCGTGTTACTGCATTCTACTGCATGCTACTATTAGCAAGACTGGATGCTACTGGATAGTACTGCTTGACGCAGGCTACAAATTATTCAGCGGGGGAGCGCACTGGCGCTGTGCCTACTGCCTGTGCCGTCAATGCATCTAGCTGTCAGGATGGTTTCGTTGAATCAAAAATAAAAGTTGTGGTTCAATTCTAGTGAACCATCTATTTAATGCGCTTTTGGTAGCACACAAACAGGGAAAGAATAAAGACAAACAAAGAAACAAAAAACCGGTGCCGTCAATGAAAGCCACCTTGCTCTACTCTTTCCAGTATTCTACAGAGACTGTGTAGACAGATACGAAAGAGAGTTCTCTGATGCAACCAACGTTCTCAAGGATTGTTTCCCTTTTACTTGCAGCTGAAGTAGGTTTATATTGGGGGCTTCCGAAAACTCGCGCTACAGCAAATTGGATACCATGAAAATTAAAACGAAACGAAGAACAAAACTTCGCGATCAGCTCGAAAGCGACTAAGTCGTCAAAACTGGACACTTCTTTTGTGAACAGAGTTCGCAAACCACTACAATAGTCCGGTAGAAGCCGGCCATATAGGAACGTTGATCTCGGCCGAAGGCAATTTCATCCAATCAGTTCACATCCCCAAGTCGCGGAAATTTCTACCAGACTATTGTAGTGGTTTTCGAACTCAGTTCACAAGGCCCTCGGTAGCTCAAACAGTTAGAGCGCCTGCCTTGTAAGCAGAGGGTCCTGGGTTCAAATCCTGGCTGAGGAGCATTTTTGTCTTTCAGTTCACTACTTCTAAAAATACGTACCCCCTTTTTCCAAACGTGAAGGGCGTCCCTCGAGGGCGTCTTCCCCATGGTTTTATCTGGTGTCCACCATGAGGCCCCGCCATGTGGGTCCTTGTTTGTTTACGATGCTCTGTCAACTGGAGTCCTAGACTTCTAAATTTATTTCAAAAATTATCTTCTAGATCGTTGGCCAACACAGGAGACGTTCGCTCGATGCACTTCTGCCCAGCCGTAGTTCGAGTTTTTAGTTTTGGCCTTTTTCTTTCGGATTAAAACCAACTCGAAACGAGCGCTCATATCTTCAAACCTGACGCTACTTTGAGGTCTGCGGTTTTCTACGAAGGGTCAAAAGCGGACAAAACGATATTCTATTTCCCGAGTCAGATTCTATAAGATGAAATTCTGTTTTCTTCCATTTAAAAAAAAAAATCAAATTCTATTTACTTACCATCAGATTCTATTTACTTAACCAAAATATATTTACTTTGTGAAATCATATTCTATTTACAGCATCAAATTCTATTTATTCAACCAAAATATATTCACTTAGCAAAAATTTATTGAACAAACTTCGTTCTTATTTTTTTTTCCATAAATAGGATCTGACTCGGTAAAAAGAATTTTATTTTGTCCGCTTTTGCCCCTTCGTAGTTTTCCACTGAAAACAAGGAAGTTTCGCGCGTAGCCGCCTAGAGGGAGCGATAAGAAATAGAAAGAAACAGGAAAGAAAGTGTACGTGACTACGATGTCCATTACTTGATCTGGTGGGTGTCCATTGCCTATCCCAGTCGATCGTCGATTCTTCCCCCGTGATTCAGCGAGTTGATAGATCAGGTTTTCGTAGTCGAATTTCCCGCACTTTCATCATCAAAAAAACTTCCCGTATTGAATTGATCATAATTGCGAATAGACGATCTGAATATCTCGGTCCGGTTATCTGCATGTTCATCAAGAAGTTGAAAAATCTGAACTTTTCTCTGTGGCATGGGATTGATATAAACGAAAACGGATGTCTGGAATCTGGCAGAAGTATAGAGAACGTAGGAGCAGAGGCGTTACTAGCCAAAATGTTTGGTGGGGGGAAAGGTGTTTACCGCCTGGCTGGTCATTTTTACCGACTATTTTTGCGGATAAAAACGACTACTATTGAGAAAGAAACGACTGTGTTGACGAAAAATCGGCTGATTCTAGGAAGAAACGAATATTTTTAAGAAAAAATCGACTGTTTTTGATTGTTTTTATGAAGAACTGACTATTTCTAAGAAAAAAAATCGACTGTTCTTACTAAAAATCGCGGCGGGCTATTTTTCACCGACTGGCCGACAACATTGGGGGGTCCCCCCAGTAGTGACGCCTCTGCGTAGGAGACTGGCTAGGAATAGATAAGAATTCCTCGGCCTTACTATCGCACCTTAAATTGCAAATACACGCTCAGGATCGGGAGCTTCCGTACTGGAATTCCTGCCCGGATTTCAGGCACCATCCCTTCCGTATGGAAAAGTTGAATTTTGTTCAGATTGATGATGATAAGTCCGGCCGGGAAATCCTGATCGTGTGTTCGCACTTTTAACCATAAAGTTCAAAAATCACAGCTTTTCTGTGTAGATATTGATGATGGTGCGTAATTCTGGGCAGGAATTTCGGTCCGCGACCGCCGGATCCTGATTGTCTGGCCGCACGAGAATAATGAAAACGAAGAAAATCCGGCCTTCTGTTTTCGCACCGAGAAGAGGCCGATTACGTTCTCGTTCTGATTCGATTGACGGCACTAAACGACCACAGTATTCTTCAGCCCAACAGGGGATCAGGTGAACCTTGGTGTTCGTTGGAGTTCGACATCATCTAGCGGTAATTTTGAGCAAAAATAATTGCCGAAAGATGGCGCCATTGTGAGCAACCTGTTGTTGAAGTTTTGACAGCAAATCCTGCGCGAAGAATGGCAAACCATTTTTTGATAATTCCTGGTAAGTCGCACAGGCTTATCGGTTCCTGGTTGAACTGAACTAAGCTGATAAAAAGTTCGATGTACATCGCCTTACCCTTTTTTCTGACCCTTCCCCTTATTAGTCGTGAGTATTTACATTATTTTTCAAGAAAAGTAGCCGGTCGCAATTCGCAATGCTGCGATTTCGCACAAAATTCTGCGTCATGTGGCAAACGACACAAATCGTGCGACAAGCAACGCAGAACCTTGCTTTTTGTCGCAGTGTCGGATACGTTGAAAAATTTCAACTGATCCGACATAACGCAAGAAAAATACAAAAATTAGTTAACATTTGAAGACAAAAAATGCTCTACCTTGTTCTGATTGTAATCCTAGGATGGCTGAATGCAAATATCTTATGAATAAACTTGTATTAACCTGTTTTGAACAAGATGACTTGTAAGTTTTGACTGAGAATCTCCTAATAGTGGGTGGTATTGAGAAGGTTAATCTCCCGCATCTTCAGAGGTCATTTCCCCAATTCTCGCACCTACCAATGTGCCGACGTTGCGCCTGAAGAAAAACATTAGTTGCGTTTTTGCAGATATCATGGTATCTGATACCACGGTCTAAAGTCGTTTTTGCAGCTATCGTGGTATTCGTGGTATCTGATACCACGGTCAAAAGGCGTTTTTGCAGTTATCGTGGTATCTGGCCAGTTATCGTGGTATCTGATTATCCAGATACCATGGTCCGAACGTGGTAACTGGTCGTGGTATCTGGAAAAGTCGTCTCACAGTTATTGTCAAATTGATGGGAAAGAAGTTTGGCACTTAGTAATGCGACTGGATATCAGTTTTTTCTTTGGGATGACTTCGAAAAGCGCAATTTCGGCAATTGTCATTTTTGCAGAGCAACCGTATATCCGATACCACGATAACTGCACAAACGCCTAACTACAGATCCGATCCGGTTACCGTGGTAACAGATACCATGGTATGTGCAAAAACGCAACTATTTTACGCTTTATGTCTTTTATAAAATTTACCGGCTAGTAATTTTGAAACTTATACGCCATCTACCAGTAGAAAGAGTTGACAGAGGCCGACCAAACCAGAGTCTCACAGACCAAACATTTGACGCTGGCGGAGTATTTAAAATCCTTTTACACCGTGGAATAATGTGGTTATTCTTGTTTTTTGTGTTTTTCCTTGATAGTTCGGCCTCAGTTCACCAGGGAGAGCTTGGTGTGAATGTCAGGTTAAAGGTATGATCAGATATTAGCATTGACTGTTGAGATTGTCTGTGCTTGGTCTAGTATGAGGCTGGAGCTATACTTATTTGAACACCTCTAAATTTTTCCAAAACTTGGTTTTACAGTTTACAGCAGAGCCGCAGAGGTATGCTTATTTGAACATTTGTTGACTTTTGATTTTGCCATTTTCATGCACTTGCTGTGACTAAAGTCTAAAGTCAATTTTGATTTAACCAAAGTTGGTATGTAATTAAGACATTTAAGGACCTCTGAAAACCAGCTGAAAACACCCGAAATCTGAATGAATAGGTATTTTGGATCTTCATTCTACCATTTAGACCAAAATTGCACTGTTGGCATTTAAATAACTGTTCAAATAAACATACCTGTACTGTATTTCTTGCTTATAAACAGGCACATAAAAAGAAAACAAATTAATATCGGTTAACACCTTACTCCTTCAGCAATCTTTTGACACCAATGTAATTTAAAAATATTCTCTTTTTAAAAGTTCCTTGATTTTTGGAATTTCTTCTTCATCCGATTTGTTAAATTGTCAGACAGTGCCAAACGAATATGTTAGCTGTAGCCTACTATGTAGCTGACGTATCCATTTTCACACCAATGTAATTTGGAAATATTTTGTTTTTAAAAGTTCCTTGATTTTTGAAATTTCTTCTTCATCCGATTCATTGAATTGTCCGACAGTGCCAAACAGATATGTTAGCTACACTGTGTAGCGGACATATCCATTTTGCAATGTCAAACATGATTCGCAGTCAGCTTGGGCCTGGCTTGGGCTGAAGGAATATTTGTTGATTTGAACAATCCAGCAGCAGGGTAAACAAGTTTGTGCATTTACATCTTTTTATTGAATGCTGTCTGTCTTTGAAAGATAACATCCTGATACAGTTTTTGTGCATTCTTACCAAAGAACATCAGAGCAGTGTTTCCACTTCTACGGATTTTTCCGTAGATCTACGGAATTTGATGTCTGTCTACGGACAAAAGAACGCAGTTACGGAATCTACGGAATACCTACGGAAAAACCGGAATCCTATTGAAAATGTTATTTTGTACTAATATTCTTCTTCTTCTTCTTTATGTTAGGCCTCTTTGGACGGCGTGACGCTCCATTTAGGCCTCTTCCCTTTTGCGGCCTCGCAGTATGACTGCTCAGGACTGCAATGGTTTTCTTCTTCTGTTGTGGAGATTGCTGGGGTAATTGCAGTAATCTTCATTGACTTTGGATTTTGGTCATACTAGGTGGTCGAGTTCCATGCATCGGAGGAATGAATGGATTGCTAGTATGGCATGCTTTTCTGCGTCTTTTGGTGGTGGTGGGTGTTTGGTGAGGGAGGAGGTGGTTTTCTCAAGTCGGAGGGATGCAAATATTCTTTCGAGCTGTTGTCTCTCGTTTCTTCTAGGTAGGTTGGTACATTCGAAGAGCAGGTGGTCAATGGTCTCGTCCTTTCTCGAGCAGAGACGGCATAGTGGGGATGTTGGTACAGTTCCATCTGCATTGGGGATTTTGTAGTGGTGCGCTTGGTGGTTGAGGTTGTTGGTGTTTGCTCTTATACGGTGGTAGAATGCTGTCAGATGTCGAGATCGGAAAGGTGACAGGTGAGGTTCTTGATGGGGTCCCCGAATTCTGTTTATTCTACTTCTCATTACATCTCTGATAGGGAGTAGTCTTCCACTTTCCACCGGGTTCGTCAGCGCCTTTTTTGCTGCTGTGTCAACAAGTTCGTTTCCAGGAATCCCCATGTGGCTTGGAATATACTGGAGAATGGTTTTGTTTCCTTGTTCATGAACGTGCTTCAGGAGGCTTGCTGTGTGGTGCAGATTTATGTCTTCAGATGGGAAGGTAGGGCGTTCAATTAGGGACAGGGCAGATTTTGAGTCTGAATATATGACAAGATCTGTCTTTGACAGTTTCATCTTCATGATTAGCTCGAGTGCAATGTTGATTGCTGCTATTTCAGCACTTAGGATGCTCGAATCTTTCGGTAGCTTCTCTGTTGCAAAAAGTTTCTGAATGGGGAAGTATGCGGCTGCTCCGGTAGTACCAAGTTCGGATTTTGATCCGTCTACATATATAGGGATATGTTTTTGGTAGATGGTGGATGATATGTGGTAGAAGTGTGCTGTTACCAAGTGAGGGAGGAGGTCAGCCTTTTTAGTCGGTAGGAAGGTGGTTCTGACGATTGGGAGTTGGCGCGTCCATGGTGCTGTATCTTCTATTTTTGGGGTCAGCAATGATTCTGCGGTTGGGAGTATGTTTTGATGGGCCCGAAATTCGGCCAGCATGGATGTTCGCGGCTGGTGGCTTGTTCGTGTAGGTCTATGTAGGATGTGGTGGGGCGTGGTTTCAAGTTTTGTCAGTTGGCGTGACATGAGTATCTGTCTTCGGAGCTCGATAGTGGTGATTCCTGCTTCTCCGCGTAGGAATTGGGCTTTTGTGGTTCGTCTCATTCCTGTTGCGATTCTCAGTGCTGTATTTTGCACAGTTTCAAGCTGACGAAAATATTGTTTTGCGCACGTGCCGTAGACTGTCAGCCCGTAGTCCATTTGAGAGCGGATATACATCTTGTAGAATTCAACGAGAGTTTTGTCTGAGCACCCCCATGGGGTGCCTGCTAGACGTAGCATGATTTTCATTTTTCGGTGGCATCTGGTGATGATGTCTTGGATATGCGGATGGAATGTGAGTTTCTGGTCGAGGAGTAGTCCCAAATATTTTACAGTTTTTGTCTCTGGTATTGCTGTTCCGTTGATGGTGAGGTTGGCTTGTACAGATGTCCTCTTGCGGTGGAATTGTACTATACTTGATTTAGCTGGTGCGATTGGTAGTCCTGACGTATTTGAGAAGGTAGAGACCTCATCCAGGGCGGTTTGGAGCTTTGTGTGGGCCTCGGTGAAGGTAGCTCCTGTGCTCCACACTGTTAAATCGTCTGCAAATTCACCTTTTGGTTGCGAAACTAGTAGTCCTGATAGGAACAGGGCAAACAGTAAACAGCTCATTACTGCTCCTTGCGGCAGTCCTTTTTGTATGTTCTTTGTTGATGAGAGTTTGCCATTAACTCGGACTACAAAGGATCTGTCAGACATGAAGTCAGTGATGAATTCGGCTACTTTCTTTGGAAATCCAAGTTGGAGAAGCCTTCTATGCATTTTTGTCTTTTTGACATTATCATATGCTCCCTCGAAGTCCAAGAATGCAGCGATGAGGATGATTCCTTTGTCAAAGGAGAGTCGGATTTCTTCTGTTAGGCGGATGACGATGTCAATAGCTGAATGGTGCTTTCTGAACCCAGTTTGGGTTTCAGGTATTAGCTTGTTTCTCTCTGAGAACCAATAAATCCTGTTATAGATGATTCTCTCGAAGATTTTTCCTAGTGTAGGTAGAATCATAATTGGTCTGTACGACTTTGGGTCGTCCTTGGGTTTTCCTGGTTTGAGTATGGGTGTGATAACTGCGATTTTCCATACTTTTGGAAATACTGACGCCCTCCAGCATGTATTATATACATGTAAAAGTGCTCTTTTGTAACTGTCGGTGCAGTGGGCGAGCCACTTTTGGTGGATTTCATCCTTTCCTGGGCAGCAATCCTTGCTTTCGCTTATTGCTCTGTTCAATTCTTCCATGGATATGGGTTTTGTGAGGTCTGAGTGCCCCATCTGTGGGCGAGGGTCTTCTCTGCTGCAGTCTTCCTGGGGTTGTGTTTCATTTGGGGGGGCTTCACTGAATTTGTCTGCATATATTTCTGCATACAATTCTGCTTTTTCGTTGTCTGTTTCTACTGTTTTTCCATTGTTCAGCAGGGAGTATCGTAGAGAGTCGGTATTGGTTTGTTTTCCTGTCATTCGATTCAGGAAACGATGTATTTTTCCTTCAGGGGTTTCTCTGTTCACATTTTGCAAATACTGGGTTATCTTGCTGGTCTTGCCTTTGTAGATTGCTGCTTTCAGCTTTGCTGCTGCTCGCTTGGCTTCTATAGCTGTTTCTACTGATGGGCTTTTCCTGAACCTTTTTTCAGCGAGCTTCTTGTTTGCACTTGCTGTTTGGCATTGGTTATCCCACCATGGCTTTTGGCTTTTGTTTGTGTAACTCTTGTGTGATTCTTTGGATTTTGGTATGGCTTTTGTGGCAGCATCCAGTAACAGCTGGTTGATTATTTCTGACGAGGTTTCTGGGTCTGTACTTCCAAGAATTTCCGTGTAGTCATTGCTATTTAATACATGTTTGAACTTTCCCCAGTCAGCTTTTTCGTTCAGGAGCTTGGGAACGTGGGCGTCACTTTCAAAGCTGGCTCCAATTTCTGTTATTATCCCGAAGTGGTCTGTTCGGAGGTCATCTATTCTTCTTATGTTTATTGAATTTATAATAGAGCTTGACACAATTTGGAGGTCTATCGTGGAGAATTTCCCGGTTTTAATATCGTAGTGCGTGTCCAGGTTTTCTGGCGTAGCCACTGTGATGTGTGGGTTATTTGAAATAAGATTCTCCAGATATTTCCCAGCTCTGTTAGTTTTGGTTGACCTGTTGCCCCACTGTTGGCTATGGGCGTTCATGTCTCCTAAAATGAGTATTTTTTCCTTTTCCATTTTATATCCAACATCCTGGAAGAAATCTTCTGCATCGTTATTACCATTCGGGTTGTAGAATGATACGATATTGATTTCTTTCAATATTTTACTCCATATTTTAACGCCCACTGCGTCTACTTCATTCTTGTAAGCGGGATATCTTGTTCCACAGCTTTTTAAGCTTTTTCGGACAAAGATGGCTACACCACCCCCTTTACGCCCAGATGTTCTGTCTTTTCGGAATAGATCGAATCCTGGTATGTGCACATCAGTATGTTCGTTAAAGTTTGTTTCTTGGAGGCAAGCTATACTGATTTCCTTGGTTTCAATGTAATTCCTCAGTTCTTGAAGCTTCTGGTTGTTTAGGGAGTTGACATTCCATTGGAGTATTCTTAGCTGGTCGTATTTATGCTTCATTGGGTAGATGTACGTTAATCTGGTTAAGGACTGCAGAAAGGTCGTGCTCCATTTCATCTACCAATGCTAGGCCATAAGTAGTGGATTGATGCTGCTCTTAGGATCTGTACTTTTGTTGGTGCTGCAAGGTTGGAATGTTGTACACCACTAATTTTGTGGTGTTCTGCTTCTTTGGTTGGTGTAGCTGAGTCGTGACAGCTATTGAGCCGATTTCCTTCAATGACAGGGTTTGGTTGACAGCTTGAGTGTTCTGTAAGAAAATGTCTAGATTACCATCACGTGTGATGTTTAGATGGAAGTTTGACTTGACTGCTTTGAACAGGATAATCCTCAATCTTCCTATCTGGGACACCTTGAATTTTTCATCTGTTTGTAGTGGTGTTGCTCTAATGATCTGATATGTTGGTTCATCTTGGCCTGGTTGTGCACCATTGCTTGATGCTTGTCCAGCTCTTCCAGTTACTGGGGATGGTGGTGATCCTGTCGAGTCTAGAGGTTTTCTTCTTTTATTTGATCTGCCTACAAGGGTGAACCCGTCGCTGCTAGGGGTTTTGACTTCTTGCTGGAGCTGCTCCTTCAGCTGTTCATCTGCTGTAGGTGATGTTGTTACATCCTGTACAGTGTTCATTGTGTCATTATCTGTTAGTGACACATCCACTGTTAGGGTTGGATTTTGTTCCTCGGTTGAGTGCTTTTGGGGAGACTGGTTCAAGCCTGTGCTTGTGGTTGGTGCCGGTGGGTCATTCATTATGGGGATGTCCAGGGGAATGCAAAATTCGTTAACAGTAGGTAGGAAGCTGACTTATCTTAACGTGGGGCCGCGCCCACGGTTCACTCCTTTCGGGCAAACGACCAGATGTCAACCTGGGTGGGCAACGGTAAGCGGTGACGTCCAATTAAAAAAGAACGATTTTATATTTGAAAACCACCAATATTGATATTACCAAGATCACAATAATCTGATTTATCTTGATTTTATTGCATCTGATTTTATTGCATTTATTGCGTCTTTCCTTCCTTCCCTTACAGTATTTACCCAATCTTCTTCTTCTTTAAATCGGCCGAGGTATACGAGTCCGGTACTGTTTTGCTTGCCTTTTAAGGCTTGGTTCATAAATCTTACATGTTTGGGTCTGCCCAGTCTGTAAGTCAAGGTTTTTTGAACTTGCAGATGCCCATGCGTGTAGAACTTCAAATTCTTCTGATACTTCAACTAGTATTTAATAATTCAGACTAGTATTTAATGGCCATGTGGTATTTCGACGAAAATCAGCCCAGATTTGCATCATGTCATCACTGAATCTGTTAGGTTCGTTCCTAAAGTATTTTGTAAAGATGAAAACCCTTACAGGAAAGGAAATTTTGGAGAGCCTTACTGGCCAGCAAAATAGAATAAAAGTTTCAAATCTGGGCGAAATTTCAATCTTGTACCTGTGAATGATTACGACAGAAAAAGCTGCCGGGTTTTTGCGGTCATGTACTTGGAATTCTACTGAATCTCAAACGCCATCTACGGATTTTCTACGGAAAACTTTCGACATTTAACGGATTATAAAAAGGAGCTAGTGGAAACACTGCATCAGAGTGGTGTTTTAGGTTTCTCATTTACCATGAAGTCAGAACTGAACTCTGCAGAGTTAAATAACTACCAAGTAGCATATTTCTACTGTTCTGTATAACAGCGTTCTGAGTACTGTCTTTCCAGGAGAATGATATTGTCAGAGAGAAGTTTACATCCAACATCACAGAAAACACAGTGGTGTTGGAACTAGCAAAACTGGATGGAACCCTGATCACAGTTCTTCAGAGTTTCACAGATGTGAGTTAATTTTGATACTAGCTTTTTCGGGTTTGTTTGGCTGTTCCTCTCTTGATTTTCCTTGCTGGAGCTGACAACTGTAGTTTAAGGTGGGTTTACGCCGGAATCACCTCCCAGTGAGTGAAGCACATTGCAAAAACTGTGGTAAAGTGATTACTGGAATTGCTTTCCATTTTCCCGCTCGACTGATTGCAAAAAAAAAGCATGGAAACCTGAAATTGCCAGAAGATTTATAATAAATATGCTTCACTGGACATTCCTCCCATTCTTGTATGCTCAAACGAAGTTGTCATGTTTATGTGACATTTGCATGGTTTTTCCACACTTCAAAGTTCCCGCCTAAGCATTCAACTTTCGGCTGAGCTTTTCAAGAACTTTCTGAAGTCACCCTCCGAGAAAGCTGCTTCGGTTTCGAACTCGCGAAAGACGGGTAGAAAGCTCGGCAACTCTGAAGCAAAACCATCGGAAAGTGATTCCGACTTTGCCTTTTGACTTTCCGATTTTTACTTTGTCACAATGACTTTCTTTTCTGTTTGAAGGACGTTTGCCCCTGAATTTGATGACTTTCATTTCCATCTAGTAGGGGATAATCATCTCCCTTGTTAATTTTCTTAGGGCCCAAGACGAACCCCAAGAAAGGGTCTCACATTAATGATCTATTTATTGCCTATCTCCTAAAACCAACATGTTGCATGCCTATAGGCTTGTCTTGTCAGTTGTCACACATGGCAAAATCCTGAGTTAAATACTGACAAACTATGACATTAATAATAAATAATTGCACAGGTAGCCTACCATATAAACATGGTAATAAAATAACGCTGTAGTAAGCTGACTTTTTATTGACATCAGAGATAGATGACAGAACTTCCTCACTTGGTAGTAGGTTTCATTGTTTGAAAGTGCTAAAAGAACACTGACCTGCACATTTATTCATTAGCTGGTTATGAATAAGCAGGTGTTGACATGTAGAAGCATAGGTAGAAGACCAAAAACTAAAACAAGAAGACAAAAGGTGTCGATGGGATCCCAAAAATCTAATATATGATGTTGATAGATCAATACTCTTTACTTGTAATATTTAGAAACAGATCAAAGTTTAAAGTTTCAAGCCCTTCGCGAAGCCCTTCTAGCAACCGATTCTTACTTACAAGTCCATCGCCCCGTGATAGACATGGTACCGTATCGTTCTTACCATGAAATACACTGGCAAAAAATAAAAGGTATACCAACTAGTAAAAGTTGGAAACCCCTCACAGGGGCGTCGCTAGCCAAAACTCGAGGGGGGTGGCTGGGCGCCTGCCTTCGGCCTGCCGCCCGTTTCAGCTTTTCGTCGCAAATGTAGCCTATTGATAAAATTTTTGATGCTGCAAGCGTTGAAGACTGAAATGCCTAGTCGTATCTCGAGCTCAAGGACGGTTTGAACGGCTTGGGCATGGAAGGTGACTACCTCAAAATATACGACTGGGCTCATTAGTAATAGGAATTCATTTTCTTAGAAGTTCAACGCACAGCCCGCTAATACCAGACAGAATGACGAATGCATATCAGACAGAATGAAAATGAGCGCCGCCGGCGAAATTTTTGGAGTAACCTATGAGTTCTTCGGGTTAAACACTACTCCCCCCCAACAAAATCTTGCTTTTAATAGCCTATGGTCCAAGCCGCGAAGCCGCAGTCGGTAGGGTTAGAACGTCTCTTCGAGTCCCAAATGAAAGTAAGGGACATTTAGCATGGATCTGCCCGTCTGTGTTTGTTCACGACACATCCAGAAAAAAGTGACACATTTAGCTGGAAGTTGGTTATGTGATCCTTTCCGAAAAAGAAGTACTGATCATCCAGGAAAAAACAACTTGAAACAGAGCAGATATGTTCTCAATTTACAGTTAAAAAACAAAATAAAAATCAAATGACGTGTTGTAATAATCAGGCCTGTCATTACGTCTTCCTTCATTGCTGACTCACAAAGCCGATTTATTGTTATGTGACGCACTGGAGGAAAATTCCTTTCACCAAATTCTTTTCTGTTAAAACATAAAGCACCTTTGCATGAAACTAACAAATTCTTGAAAATATACGCCACAAGCAAAATCAGACTGAATTTTGTTGAATCGAGAGATTTTGGTACATAACACATCGTGTCGGTTTAGTAAAGTCTTGGTAATCCTGAACCACCCTTACTGACTTTTCCCCGGTGCGCTGCCAGCGCCCAGTTTAGCTGAATTTGTATGGTCGAATCGGGCGCCCAGACTAGCTCAAAGTTTTTGTTCGGGCGCTCTGCGAGCGCCCAGATTAGCTCAAAGTGTTTGGTCGGGCGCTCTGCGAGCGCCCAGATTAGCTCAAAGTTTTTGGTCGGGCGCTCTGCGAGCGCCCGTTTTAGCTTTTTTATTTCTTCGAGGGGGGGTACACCCCCACACCCCCCCATAGCGACGCCCCTGCCCCTCATCACCAAAGATTGTAGCAACCAATTCTTACTTACGAGTCCATGTCCTCGTGATAGACGTGGTACCAAATTGTTCGTACCATATAAAGCACAAGAAACAAATTGTAGGTACACCAAGTAGACAAACCTGCTAACCTCTCATTGCCGAAGATGATTATGGTCTAACAGCCTATTATTAGACCATGAGACTATTAGAGGTCCCCTACTTGTCTCACAATTGGGATCGGCCTATTTTTGGTTTCAGTGTGTACCCTACTACTGAAGTTGTCAAGACCAACATTGTTGTTAGTCTTTAAATGTTCACTGAGGAGCTTGTCATCCCAATCTCCCACCACGAGTATGTGTTGTATTCAAGTTGCCACGAGTATTCAGGTCCATATTCCCCGGATGAACAAAAACCGATCAGATCCAATGTAGTGACTCTTCCAGTCCGTCTTCAGTGTGAAAGCACACTAGTCTAATAAACGTAGCTCTGATTGATTTGTACAGTCCGTGCCTCAACCAGGACTGAACCAATCACAAATGTCCGAAAGGCGGGGCTTAATTGGGAAAGTTCTCTCCATGGGAAGATCAGGTTTGGCTAGAGCAAAGGCGTGAAAACAACTGTGGAAAGAAAATCGAAAACAGGAGGACTGGGGAAGACGCTTGTCATTGAGAATGAAAATTACGGTATATTATGTCTTGTTCCAGCTCTGCTTTATAAAGAGAGAACTTGTTTCAAGCTCGCTTCTTCCACCATGTCTTGCAACACGTTGCACGTTATGACTGTCGTGAAGTTGTTTTTTGTGAGCGAATACTTTTTGTCTGTTTCAGGAAGTCCAAGTCATGAGGGTGCAAAGGCTAGGCGATCCGGACTTGGGAGAAGACCCGACTAGAGTGCATTCCATCTGCTTTATGAGCCATATGCCAGTTCAAGTTTCGAACGAGATCGATGGGGAAAACCCTTCAGAGCTTGTGGCCCCTGACGCCATGGTGAAGCTTAGACAGGTAGGATTAGGAAATAAAACTCTGTAGGAGGGAGGAATATTCGCGTTTTTTATCCAAATACTCCTCGCGATTCTCCTCACAGTTCTCCTATTTCGCGTTTTCCATTTTGGCATCCCAAAACGTAAGTGGCGGGATACCTATGACATCGAGGTAAGAAGACATGCTGAACACGATGGTGAAAACCATTGTCTCGCCGGACAAGTAGTTCGTCCGGAATCCGGCCGAAACCGGAAAATTTGTTAAAAGCAAATTTTTTATTTTATTTAAAGTTGATAGATGATAGATTTAAGGGTAAGAAAAGACGCTGAATTTGTATATGACAATCATTTTTTACCCGGACACATAGTTCATCCAGAATCCGGTTGAAACCGGATTTTTTTTAGAAATTAAAGTTTTATTTCGAGTTGATGATGGTGATGCAAAATGGCCACACTTTGAACTTTAGTGAAGTGAATTAATCAAAATTGCAAGAGACTGAGAACACTTATGAGCATTTGACAGTGGCAGGATTGGCAAACAAAAAGCCCTTAATCTGAAACAATCATAACATTGCACTTACCAGTTGATGCAGAGCTGTTTCCCGTGTCTATAAAGTTGACACTTTCATTTGCGCATGCGCACTGGATCCGCGCATCCACGTGAACTTCCGATTTTGAATTACGGCGCGAGCAGCGGTTTCGGACTTGAGAAAATCCCTACTGATCACCGAGCTTGAGAAACCTCCGGAAGATGGCAGAACAGTACCGCGTAGCAAAACGAAAGATGAACTCACCACGGAAAAGCGGAGAAGACATTTGTGCCTCCTGCAAGGTAGCACTAACGCCGGAATCCGCCGCCCTGAACTGTGACCATTGTTCGAAGTGGTTGTGTATAGAGTGTATCGAGATGCCAATGACTAAATACAAGCTTATCAACACTCTAAGCGAGGGAAACGAGTTTCACTGGCTCTGTCCTCTGTGTGAACTTGACCCACGACAAAAGCGAGGTGTAAGCAAGGAGGACGTTGCCAGCATTGTCAGTAACATAATTGGAAATTCAACCGATCAGCTCAAGAAAGACATTAAAAGAGATATGGAAGTGATGTTGTCTGGCCTTGCAAAACGAGTTGGAGACATTGAAAGTGAAATGGATAAACTCTGCACAGCCGATGACATGCGGACTGAAGTAAAAAAGCAGTTAGATGACGGCCTGCAAGCTATTTCCAAGACACTAGCCAGTGAAATAGACAAGAAGGTAGCCGAGGCGCTACGTACTGACAGAGAAAGACAAAAGCGTAGAAACAATCTTATCGCATTCGGGGTCCCAATCAGCCCTTCTCTGTCAGTTGATGCGCAAAACACAGCCGACAAAGCCTTCATCGAGGAATTCCTACAGAAAGAATATGGCATGCTTGTTACTGTCACAAATGTAAGGAGACTGAATAAGCAGCCTTCTTCAGCGTCTGCTCAAGATCCGTCCAACACCACAGTACCAACTGTCTTCACGGTTAACGACCCTTCGTTGCCCAGGAAAATCGTGAACACGTCTTACGAAAGAAGAAATAACAAAGACGCTGTACAGTTCCGCCACGACAAGGTCAAAGCTGACAGGGACAGCAGAAAACTACTGTTGGCAGAATTGCGTGATCGTGTCTCCAACGGTGAACTCGATCTGATCATCAAGGGAAACAAAATCGTCCAAAAAAACCCGGAAGCAATGGTGGTGTGATTCCAATTGTCACCCCACCATCAGTGTACAGTGTAAATAGTTCTGCTCTTTCTGGTAAAAATAAAAACGTTTATGTAACCCTTAGTGACAGTATTAGTGATAAATCGTCAGACTCGTTTGTAACTGCGGAGGCTTCCGAGGAAGAAGAAGAAGACTTGAGCTTTGTTTCTGTTGATGAAATAGAAATTAACTCTGGTGAAAATAACAACAGACAAACCATACTGGACAGAAGCCAACCAGAACCAGCAACCGTAAGTTCTGACTTTAGTGTATGTGTTACCAATGTTGACCAGTTGCCCAACAAAATTGATGAACTAAAAACCCTAATTGACTCGAAAAAGTTTGATGTGATCTTACTGACTGAAGTCTGCCCTAAAAACAGTAGTAACAAACTCCAAGATTCACATGTGAAAATCCCAGGTTACCAAGTTCTCTCAAATCTGTCGTCCCAAGGTTGCAAAAGAGGAACACTAGCACTCGCTAAAGCAGGATACAATACAAAGATAATTGACGTCCCTCTCCTTTGCCCCTTTGTTGAGGCAGTTTGCTTTGATCTATGTGTGCCAGGCAGCCATGAGTCAGAGACAGTTAGAATCGGATGCATTTATAGAAGTCCCTCAGCCCCATCCCAAGTTGTAACTGAACAAGCAATAGCAGAAATAATATGCACACTAAATTCAAACTTCAAAGGACATCTGCTTATTGCTGGCGATTTCAACTTGCCATCTATAAACTGGATAAATGGTTTTGGATGTGGTGCCTCTCCAACCGAACAAGACAAGCAACAGCCTTTTCTAAATTGCCTCAGTGAACTGTCCCTCCACCAGATAGTTGACCAACCAACCAGATACAGATTGTTTCAGCGCCCAACAACACTTGACCTGGTTATCCTGAATGACAAAAGCTTAGTTCAAAGCATTGATTACTCACCACCCCTTGGTAAAAGCGATCACCTAACCATAGAGCTCATGCTGAAAGTGAAGGTACTTAAGAACAAGCTAGTCAAAAAAGTGTTTGTCGACTACATTGCTATTCGAAATGAACTATCCACTACTGACTGGCCGAAAGTACTAAGTGGCACAGTTGACGAACAATGGACCAAATTCAAGGGTGTTTTGCTGAAAGCTCAGGATGCCCACACAAAGACCAGTTTCAAACCAAAACCTAGATCCCTCCCCTACATGACAAAAGACATCAAAAGAGAAATAAACAGGAAAAAGAGGTCATGGAAAAAGTTCAGGCAGTCAGGAGACCTGCAGCAACACACAAAATTCACCAAGGCACGAAACAAGCTGAGAAACCTCACCAGAAAACTTTACGAAAATCTGGAGTCCAATCTTGCCAAAGAAAGTAAGACAAATCCCAAAAAATTCTGGAATTATGTTTCTAGCAAGAACCACTCCCGTCGAACTATCTCCAGACTGGTGAAACCCTGTGGCACTACTGTAACCAATATAGCTGATGTAGCAAATGAACTAAATAGGCACTTTGCTTCAGTTTTCACTTGTGAACCGGACGGCCCCCTGCCAAACTGCCCGGGCTATGAAGCCCCTACAACGATGGAGCAAGTCAGCATCGACCCCTCCAACATCCTCAAACGGCTTCAAAACCTCGACACAAATAAATCGGCTGGACCAGACCATTTACACCCAAGACTGCTGAAGGAACTGGCAACCATCATCGCAGGACCACTGTCTGACCTATTCCAAAAGTCTATTAATGACAAATCTGTCCCATCTGATTGGAAAACTGCTTTTGTAACCCCAATATTCAAAAAGGGCAGCAGACTTAAAGCAGAAAACTACAGACCTATAAGTCTCACATCAGTAGTGGCAAAAATCCTTGAAAGAGTTGTCAATGATGCAATACTGCAACATCTGAAAGTCAACAATATCCTATCCCCTAATCAGCATGGGTTTCAACCAGGGAAGTCAGTTGAAACAAACTTATTGGAAACATATGACATCATTACAGATTTGCTTGACAAAGGATTGCCAGTGGACCTAGTTTTACTAGACTTTGCTAAGGCCTTTGATAAAGTCCCACACAAAAGGCTAAGAGAAAAGCTTACTGCTGCCCAGCTACACCCCAACCTGGTTGATTGGCTTATGGACTTCCTGTCAGGACGAACCCAGAGAGTCAGGCTATTTGGTACTGGAGGAGAAAAGGTCTTTTCCGAGCCCTGTGATGTCATCAGTGGAGTACCGCAGGGAACTGTTCTTGGTCCTACACTGTTCAACATCTACATCAACGATATATTCAGCGAGGTGGAAAACAACCTGTCTCTCTATGCTGACGACTCAAAGCTATTTGGAGCAGTGAATGTAAACTCCCTGCAAGCAGATGTCCAGAAAATTCAGCTGTGGGCAGACAAATGGCTCCTATCCTTCAACATAAGCAAGTGCAGCACGCTACACTTTGGATCATCAAACCCATGCGCCCAATACAGTATGCACGAACCTGTCTCCAACTCCGATTCACCCATCAAGAACAGCACAGAGGAACGCGACCTTGGGGTCATTGTTGACAGCCTTCTCAAGTTCCATGCCAACACCATCAAGAGCGTGTCCCAGGCCAACACGAACTTAGGGCTGATCAAAAGAACAGTTACCAGCAGATCGCCACTAGTTTTCCTGAAACTTTACAAGGCACTAGTCAGACCCACTCTGGATTTTGGCATGTGCGCTGCCTTCCCAACGTATAAAGGAGATGTCAGGCTAATTGAGGGAGTTCAGAGGAGAGCAACCAGGGCCATCACAAACCTTGGAGACAAACCTTATCAAGATCGTTTACGGGCTCTCAACCTCCCAACCCTCGTGTACAGGCGCAACCGTAGCGACATGATGATGACCCACAAATTGCTGAACTCATCATATGCCAAGATCCTGCCTAACCACCCAGGCCCCCCACAGCACACCAGAGGACACTCAAAGAAACTGTTCAAGCAGTCCGTCAAAACCAGGGCCAGAAAAAGTTTCTTCACCAACAGAGTCGTCAACCCCTGGAATGAACTGTGCGAAGCAACAGTCTCAGCCCCCACCCCCCAAGCGTTCAAGAAGGCACTGGACAAAGAGTGGGCCACGAAAGACTGGAAGTATGAGTGGGACATTCCGTCCTGCTCATACCTGCTATGAGATACCACCGATTCAACTCAGGAGCATTCAACAGATCATCGATCTTAATTTGCTCCGAAGTGCAAATTAAGGTAATTAAGGTAATTAAGATTAGATGTTCTTTATAGGGATAAGGAGATACGCTGAATTCGTTTCTGACTCTCTTTTTTTTTTGCTGGGCAAGTAGTTCGCTTGGAATTCGGCCGAAGCCAGAAATTTGGCAGAAGTAAACCAGGAAGTTTAGATTAGTATCGTCAAAATAGATATGGCCTATACAGGTATATCTGAACTTGGTTTTCTCAGGTGATTAGCCTGGCGAAGACTGGATCTGGCCAAGACAAGACCTGGATCAAATATTAGATTTTTGGGATCCCATCGATACCTTTGGTCTTGTTACCATTGAGATGAAACCTTCTCTTTTACTTGCGTTTTTGTCAAAAACGAGAACGTCAATTTCAACTTACACTTGTTGTTGGTAAATATTTCAAGTGTAGAGGGACAAGCACATAGAGGTACCACAAATCCGAAAGAATAAGTTCATTTGATGTAATCGACTATCTGTGAATAATGGACGAACGAAGTAACGCCTTTTTATCGGGTTTTCAAGCCTGTTTAAGTGAATAAGATTAGATTGAGATTGCTTTATTTGTAAAAAAGATAAAAAAAAATCAACAGATGAATTCCGGAACTGCCAAAGGCTCTAAGCAGTTCAGGAACTCAAAATAATCAATACCTCTAATTAAGACAAATTTCATCTCTTAACAAAAGTCACTTGTCACAACTTAATCCGCGTCAAACACGACAACAATCCAAGTATAAAGAGCAAGAAATAAATAAAATAAGTCACACCAACTCTCAACGAGTGATGTGTAACTAGACTGTCGGATCTCAGACCAATTCGGTTAAACTGTAAAGGAGCTTTTTAAAATGGCGGAAAATTGGAGAGGAATCATTGCCAGGCGACAAGATTATTGTGAAATCCACTGTAGCCTACCTTTTTTTTTGCTAAAACCTAGCACCAGCCAACATTGGTTGCAAATAACAGGACACAATTTCAACCTCTTGAGCTCTCCCTTTGTTGAAAGTCTGTAGCGTATTTCGTAGAATTTTTTCAACTCGACTGTAGAACTCGGGTGCGGGTGACATAGACATTGCAAACGCTGGGATGCTTCTGATTTAACAATAGTTGCGTTTTTGCAGATACCATGGTATAAATATTCCTTCAACCCAAGCTGACTGCGAATCATATTTGACAGTGCACAGTTTGCACTGTCAAATACCATGGTATCTGTCACCACGGTAACTGGATCTGCAATTAGTCGTTTTTGCTGTTACCATGGTATCTGATATACGGTTGCTCTGCAAGAACGACAGCTGCCGAAATTGCGCTTCTCGAAGCCATCCCAAAGACATCACTAAGTCCCAAACTTCTTTCCCACCAATATGGCAAAAATTGATGAAAGTGAGATAACTTTTCAGATACGACGATCAGTTACCACGGTCGGACCGTGGTATCTGAATATCAGATACCACGGTAACTGCAAAAACGCCTTTGACCGTGGCATCAGATACCACGATAACTGCAAAAACGACGTGGTATCAGATTCCATGGTATCTGCAAAAGCGCAACTAATATCAGGTTTAACTCGTTTGGAAAAGGACTTTACCACTTCCTGTAGAATTATTGCCCATTGTTAGAACTAAGCTATCTTGTGTAGAAACCCCTTCTCTTCCCTAAATATTAGTTTCTTCTTAGAAAAATCCCGGAGTGATACGGACCGCAGAAGAAGACAAAGGTGTGGAGCACATGCTTCTTGACACAGCAATCGACATCCAGAAGATGTCGCTACTGTCGCCATCCGCCCAGAGGCTTTGTAGGGATAGCGGAGCTGTCGTTTATACAAGGAGTGGGGACTTGAAGCACTTCGCGGCATCAAAGAGTGAGTCTGGTCTTTCTTGTCGTTCACACCCCGGGTTTGAATCAGGCCCTGAAGCCCGGGCCCCACTACGGACACACCTGTTCTTAAATCAGTTTTTAGACGTTTTTAAGACCAGTTTTTAGCGGTTTTTGGACGTTCCTCTCTCAACCCGTTCATAAAATCTGGGGATGGACAAATCCATCTCCCGTTTTTAATTTGTTATGAACAACCAATGAGAGAGGAGCGTCCTAAACTTAAATCAGGCCTTAAGGCTGAGAGGATGTGTCATCCCCAAATGGACGTGTGTGCTTTAGGATCGGAGGAGTAGCTTCATCCTTACAGTGACATAAAATTATTTCAGAGTTACGAATGAAGATGAGTTTAACGCAGCAAAAGACGGGTAGCGACTCCTTAAGAGAAAAGTTGAAGAGCTGAGCGCACAAAGTTGATAACTCGCCTTTTTTCGACAAATTGAGTTAAGAGTAACATTTGTACACATTTGTACGCTCTTTCTCCCTGTGCTATCAGAAACTTCGCCAGATTACGCCCTACAGAGGTAACCAGTCGACAAAGGTGATAACTACCTTTCGATATACTAGCTTCCTAAATTTGAACACGATTTTCTCGAAACTAGCAAAAAGTGAGTTATCACCTCTGTGCGCTCAGCTCTTCAGTTGTTCACGTTGTTTAGATGTCGTTAGATGGTTGTTTTGCCTGCGGCGCGCAGTTCGTACACAATTTGGTTTTGTGACAAAATCTATGTGGCTTAGGTGGTCACTTTGCGCGGTAGTTTTCATGTTCTCGAGGAACAAAAAATAATCTAGCTCCTCCAGTAATGCATCATTTCGGCCACAGTACTGACCGGCCGACCATAGGTAACAGCAAGAACTTACTTATACTTCTCGCAGAATTTTCGCCCGTTCGCCGACTAGGAACTTTTCCCAGATTTATCAAAGAGGTTGAAAACCTGTTTTAGAGTCCAGACCCAAAGTTTACCTCTTTTAGACCCAAAAACATCAGTGAAAATCCTCGAGTTCGGGCATCTTATAACCAACCTCAAGGACTTCTCACAGTGCTCCGCTGTGGATGTATCAAATATCCAGCAGCCTTGTGTGTGCCATTCAAGTCACTGCGTGCCTTGGTACCCATGTGGACTAAAATTTTGCAAAAATACCGACTCACAAGGTAAACAGACGAGTTACAGGTGTGGTATAAAAACGTGCAAAAAGTGTTACGCATTTGAATATTTGGCTGCAAGCAGAATGCTATGCTTATGGAACTAAGGTAGCTTAGATTTGTCTTCTGGTGGCGAAGATATTCCGTATAAACCCTAATTGTCCTAACCCTAATTTGCCTAATTGTTACTTGATTTGTTTATCCTCTTGTCAGAGACGCTACCAGCCAAAATGTTTGGGGGGGGGGGGGCAAGGTATTTACCGACTAGCTGGTCATTTTTACCGACTGTTGTTGCAGAGAAAATGACCCTTTTTGAGGAAAAAACGACTGTTTTGACGAAAATCGACTGATTTTAAAAAAACCGACCGTTTTTTTTAGTAAAAATCTACTATTTGTACGAACAAGTGCGCAAGCGCTCAGACGTGGAATGTAGAAGTAAAATGTGATTAGATCCAAGACGTTTCACATCCCCAATAACCAAACAAGTATTTAAATAACCTAATTTGAAATCACCCCACATTAAAAGCTTTCAATGTCAACAAACCGCAAGTATAAATCCAAGAAAATCTTGAAGATCTAGCAAGAACAGTTTGAGTTCTCGCCTTGCCAGCCAGTCCGTCCCTTTAAACATCTTTTCCATTAGCAAGGTAATGCCAAGTGCAGTAAACCAAATCGTAGCAGCCTAATACCCCCGTTGTCACATCTCATTAAGAACGGTGTGTCGTCGATCATATGACAAAACCGTCCGGTTTCCATCTGTTCATTAAAGATATATACATCGATACATACGTCGCGTATAGTCTTATTTGTTACTTTACACCAAAATCCTCATTTATAGGTACATCTCCCCAAGTATACAAGAGTAAAACTTGAGACCTGTCATAGACGAATTTAACTCACGGGAAATCTTGGCCCAGCTGCCCATGAAAGGGAGGGTCGGGGGGGGGGGAAGACTCGGGACCCATCAGAATGCGTATCTACACCTCTATTTCCTCAAGTATACCAGCGTAGAGTTTGATTCCAGTCACGGGTCAATAACTTTAATCATGGGCAATTTGGGCCCACTTGCCCATGAGCGTGGAGGGTGGTATGGTGTATCTCCGCGTATATAATCCCGACCCTAAGATCTAAAAGCACAAGAAATTTCACCGCCCTAACACCAGTTATTGTGAAATTAAAACATTGAGAAATGGGCAATCTGGGCCCGATTGCCCCTGAACCAAGTGGGATTGGGGTTTGGGACCCTCAAAAAAAGCAAAAAGAGACCCCAAATGCTCACAAGCCTACCAAGTTTCAACTTGATATCTGTTGATTCCTGTCACGGGTCACGAACATTTGGGCAATCTGGGCCCGGTTGCCCATGAACTGGATGGGTGGGGGAGGTGCAACTTTAAAAGTAATTTCCCATTTCTAGAGTCTACAAGTACAAGAAATTTAAGCGTCTTATGTCCAACTCTGGTCAAGTTATGAACATTATTCACTGGGCAATCTGGGCCCATTTGCCCCTGAACCGGGTAGGGTGGGGGCTGGGACCCCTAAAGGCACAACTAGACCCCAATGCCCACAAGTGTACCAAGTTTGAACTTGATACTTGCACTGGTTCACGAGTTATGAGCTCCACAAAATATGGTGAAAATCGAAAACCGAAAGCTGCTAGAGCGCTCGCAAGAGTGGATTGTTCCAAGGAACACTCTGCTAAAAACCGACTGTTTCCAACGAAAAAATCGACTGTGTTTACGAAAAATCGCGGCGGTTCGCGCCGACTCGGTTATTTTTTACTGACTGGTCGACAGCACTGGGGGGGGGGGCGTCCCCCCTCCCCCCTATACGTGACGCCCTGCCTCTTGCTTCCAAAACATTTAACACTGTAAAAGTAAAGCAGTAAATGTGTCCACCCTCGCCGTAATTCAAACCCCGTTCATACTCGCGAGAACACATGACCTTTAAAGCGGCTCCACAACGACGTTTAAAACTTACGCGCACGCTTGCTTGACGTTGTGGCCAAAAGTGCATTGAGACCCTATGGTCGCTAACACTAAGTTTCACCGTTACCCAGTCTAGGCCCAGTTGCCCATGAACAGGTGGGGGGGGGGGGCAACTCCAAAAGATACTTCCAACAGGTACTTCCAGACCGTAGGGTCTGTAAATACACGGAATGTCATAAATGTCGATCGGATAGATGCGGGGATAGGTCCCCAAGAAGCACATCTAGACCCCAGTGCCATTATATGTACCAAATTTCAACTTGATATCTGTAATTTTATTGTTTACAAGTTATGAACTCCACAAAAATGGCGAAAATTGAAGACCGCAAACCGGCTAGACTGGCCGCAAAAGTAGACCGTTCGTAAATAAACACTGTATATAAAATACAGTGAGATCTGTATCTATAAATGAATTCGTATTTTATGCAGTATGTAAATGCAGCACTATCGATTCGATAAAACGCCATCTACTTTTTGCAACTGGGACTATCTCTGCTCGGTTCTGTGTCGTAACTTAGTAGATGGCACGCTGATGGTGGTTACCTTGTAAGACGATTTCTTGAGGCAGCTTTTGTCTATTAATTTTCCTCAGAATCCCACGCGGGAAGTTTGATAATCCCCAAAAATGCCATCGCCGGAGTACTCATTAGTATATTATAACACCAGTACAATGTGCTGTCCCATTATACCAGTCCTATCCTACCCAGTGCAAAAATTTGCTGGTATTCCCCTGATGTTAAAAGAAAAAAGTTCCAACCGTGCGATATCACTTGTTATCGCATGGCCAACCGTGCGATATCAAGTGATAACGCACGGCCAGCCATGCGATAGCAAGTGATAACGCACGGTTGGAATTTTTTTCTTTTGACATTAGGGTGATGGGGTTTTGAGGGTGGTTGATGAGCTAGGTCTTGACAGGGGTCCTTGAGACCTTGTGGATAACGTGAAACAACTGTCTTGAAGCCAGCGTGCCTAGCCTGTTTCATCCACTCTCTCACCGATCAACAATTAGAGTGGAAGGAATGTCCTACCCTACTGAGCCTATGGCTCAAACTCACGTTCCTCTTTCTCTCCTTGCCAGTAAAAATAATCCTTTATTCTCAGTGTTCTCTTCACAAAACCCAAAACATGATTGAATACCGGACGAACACGGATCTCTGTGAATTAACATTATCGCGCGCTGCCAAGCGCGGAAGACCTAAGTCTAACATACGCTGACAAACCTAGATGGCGTTAGCGTTACAAACCGTTCTCGCCTGTCCGCTTAGATGGGAGCTGAACAACTCATCTAAAAGGCTTAAAGCCACAACACAGGGGAATACCAGAAAATTAAAACAAGTATACTAGTGTTCTAATCATTATCGCCCTTGCTTTTCTTCGGGCGATAGCAGAAAATTTGGCCCTTGTGCAGCATGATAGGCAGATATCACCCTCGCTGCGCTTGGGCGATCAGCCTATGATGCTACCCGCGGGCCAAATTTTTCCGCTGTCACCCTCAGGAAGGGGGATAATATATAATAATTGAGATAATACCAGCTCAGCGCTCAGTTATCGCCATTCTGATACTCGGTCTACTCCTTTCGTTGCTCATTCACCCCTAATTAACAGTCGTGGTTGTTGTGATCGTGGGGATTATGAGTGTTAGCGTGGCATAATACTGATATTTACATTTGCTGTGTCTGTTCCTCTGACGCAAACAGGCTCCCAGTCGTTGATTTCGAGACGCCAATTCGTCAGAGGATCGGTAATACAAATTTTTGCCGTAGTTTGCCATCTAAGGCAAGGGCTAAAAGCAGCCGAAGCCTTATGTAATTTGCTGTAAGCAGAGCTGGGTTTTGAAGTAGTCATAGTGCGATCCGTTTTCTTTGCGGGAGAAATTAACCCCGATCAGTAAGCCGGGCATGGATGCCCAGTAATGGCAGAACTAGGCATCTCTTCTAGTCATATTTGGTAATTCTGTGCTTTTCAGTGTGAGAGTGTTCCAGCCTTTTTACATTAACAACTGTTAGTTTACTATAAAAGTTACTTCGCCGACCGTTCCAACTAGAACCTTCTCGAAATAGTAAATAATAAGAACTATGTGCACACCACGATCGGGAGCGTAGTGAGCGTGGTAACTACGATCTCTGTTCGAAAGTGTTACCGAAATTGGACAAGTGCGTTCCAGCCTTGGCGCCAAGAAGCCAAAAGCCGTGACATCGTGCGTAGTTGCTACAGTAAGTAGGTTGGAACACGACCTGTACGTGGGGTGTTTCATTCCGAATAAAATGTAACCGTCTTTTGTGTATTTTTCTAGTCAGGGTTTGAAAGCAGTTACGCCATGATGAAGAGCTATTGGTGAATTTTGTAAAAAAAGAATAAAATGGGACTGTACCTGCTATCTTTGATTATACGGAAATCAATACACGTTTAATCATTTTACTCTAAAAGTTTTATTTGCGATTTATACCAGCGTCGATTTCTACATATATAACGGAAGTTGCATGTTACACTTTTTACAAATAGAATAAATAAGTCGCAAACACAGATAAAGCGCTCTTTTAACGACGGTAAGTTGAAGTGTGGTAAGTTTCATTGCGAGAGTCTAGATTGGGGCACAATATAGGTAACTATACACGAAAAGCATATATTAATGAATAAAATAAACTCCTTCCAAGAATTCTAAATGCTTCATTTTCCAATACCTTAAATGGGCTGGGGCGCTCTCCGTACTCATGGCAGGATTGGCAGGTGTGTCGCTCCTTGTAATAGTTGCGTTTTTGCAGGTACTATGGTATCTGATACCACGGTATCTGAATCTGTATTTTGTCTTTTTGCAGTTATTGTACCATGCATGGTATCTGATACTGTGGTTGATTTGCAAATACACAGTTGCCTAATTCGCGCTTTTAGAAGGCCAAACTTCTTTCCCACCAATTTGACAAAATCCTAGGCTCTCGTGTTGGTGATAATGAAAGTAAGATGAATTTTTCAGATACCACGGTACGACCGGGTATATCAATATCAGATACCGCGGTAACTGCGGTAACTAAAGCAAAAACGACCTTAGATCGTGGTATCAAATACCAAGGTGCTTGCAAAAAGGCAACAAATGTTTTCCAAAATTTTTGTTCTATCTCGTAGTAGTCGTTGTGTCTATCCCAGACGTAAGGGGCTGTCAGCTAGAACTATCGTACAAGAAATTCTAACAGGTGTGATTTACATTGATTGAAACTCAACTCCTCTGATTTTTTTGTTTGTTCCTTTCGCATAAATTAGTCTTTTTCCGTTGCTAAATTTTAACAAATTAACTCAGACATTTTCGCGTCCTCTTTTTTTTAAGCAGAAATGCTTTATTCCGTTAGTTTGTAATTCTGTATAATAGCTAACTCAGCCCACCCGCTATACCAAGGGCGCTGGGTGCATGGATGCGTAGCTAATATTAGTTGCGTTTTTGGTCGAAGTTTTAAGTTACCTTCGAACTTGAAGGTCTCTTTTTAAATACCGGTTTTGGTCGACGGTTTTTTTCCTTCAAACTCTGACCGTCGAACTTTGTGAGCTAGCAAGTTCGAAGTTTGCCTGAAACGTTGATGAAACGGCGACCGGGCAAAAACACTAATCAAACAAACGGTGAGCTTCGACGGCGGTTGAAAACGGAAATTAAGCAACCGGCTAAGCCTACGGCGAATACAACTTCGATCATAAACGCATATTGTGGACCTTTGTTTCCATTGGGCATTTTTCGCAGCGACTTACAGTCGCGCTAACCAATCACAGACAACGTGTTGGTAGGTCAAGACAGTCGTATACAAATCCAAATTTTGGGCTCAGTGCTCTACCGCTAGGGTATACCCTAACGTTTGGGCACAGTGCACTACACCTTCTTTCTTGTTCTCTCTCTCTTTTTTTTTTTACTTTCCTGCTGTTCAATCCCTGTCTACTCCACGACATATCACAAGCGACTGTCCTATGTCCTACCCCGATCGCGGTCTAGTAAATTATGCCGGACTCTACGGTCACGGACTCACGGTCGGGGTTAAATGTTCGGAAGCCCGCAACTCCCTCTCTATCCTTCATTTCTACTTAAGTCATCTAATATGCAGGGGGACGATGACCCCATGAAAATCTGGACAACTTTGCTTTGTCCCCGTAAACGGATTTTCATGTGGGATTGTCACTTTGCGGTGTACCCTAGCGTTCGAGCACTGTGCCCAGAAGTTGACGATTTGTGTATGACTGAGTCAAGACTGCTCAAAAGATAGCCTACTTTCATAGTGGGGAGGCATCTGCCCTGTCGGCCAGTGCTTCCACAGTCCCCGAATTTTCAGGGATTTTCCCGAAATTCCAGAAATCCCCCGAAAAAAAATGGCGTTCCCCGAAAACTCCCCGAATATCTTTCTTCTCCCCTAAAATTTACCGACAACATAATTAGTGGTTGACTTACTTCAGCGTTAACGGTTTGTTCCACAGTTTTAATACTGTTCTGCACCTTTCTCTGTTGCCAATACGTATTTAACGGGGGTTGCGGCAAAGGCTACTCTGTTTCAGTTATGTTTCGGATGGTCATTTCATCTGAAAAGGTTCGATGTACCAGTTTCCAGTTAAATGTCTTTCACACTGTGTCGTGACCAAACACTATGAGCTTAGGTGGCCCTTGCTTTCATTTGTGATCCTCTGATCATAAAGAATTCCAAATTTTTCGCCTGCGGTGCCTATAGTACGCTCTGTTTATACTTTGATGTTTGGGCTTACAGTTTTGGGGATGGAACATTTTAAACCCAAAATTTGTTCGGAAAGTAAAGTTAAATTTGGTTGCAAAATAGGCTAATTAAACAAAAAATCTCGCCTGCGGCGCTCAGGAGGTACTGCGGTGGCTTCGATGTCCAGCGAGTCCCCGTTATTAGGCATGACCTTTTTTAGAAACTGAAAACACAGTTAAAAATCGTCAACCTGTGCGGTAGAACACCTTCGATCTTCGCGTTCTTTTGCAAAAAAACACGACGTTGCTACAAATTGCGTCCCCGATTTTTTCACCGAAAACGCCCCGAATTTCTAAGGCTTGTTCTCGAATTTGAAAAAAAGAAAGTGGAAGCACTGTCGGCAAGAGTCCTCTTCAGGCCTTAACTCAGAATTTAAACTTGCCGTCACCGGATTCATCTTTTCTTCCTGGCTTGCCGAGTTATAATACAGCAATTAGCCTTATACCAGTTCAGCACTCCCAACGATTATTCTCTGTTTGTTGCCCTTTCCTCATTGTCAGCATCCATCACACATAGGCTAGATGGTGCAATGGATCTATAAGTTAATTAACAGAGAAGAGAAGCTTTCAGAGGTAGTGGAAAACCATCCTCCTTAGGGATGCTCGCTCTGAAGGAATATAATTAAACATAGCCTAGTAGATTTTTAGTCAACCTAGTAGATTTTTAGTCAACTTTAGTTAACCTTTTGGACTTCATAGCTGGAGTTAAAAAAAAAAGTGGAAGTGAAACTCGGCTTAGTTTTGAAATCCCCACCAACGGAAAAATTAATTGAACCAAGAAAGAATCTTCAACTCGGCTTTAAGCTTCATGCTAAGGTAGTCAAACAAAGTAAATGTAGTCAAACAAAGTAAATGAGGAGATTGAGCACTCAAAACCGTATTCACTTGCCCGAGTACAAATACTTGTGTGGGGGCAGAGCGCGCACCATGTGTCTATGACCGCAGAACCCCCTTAACCACTTTTGACACTATAATAAAACCTTTACATCGAGTCGAGTTCATTCTGTGTGATGTCGGGCTTATAGCGTGCCGTAATTTTAAGGGTTTTCAGATGCAGTCTCGCCTGAGAGAACCATGTCGCGTAATCGAGTTTGAGGCTCCGTGGAATTTATTTTAGCCTGTCCTTGGTATGTAGACTTAATAACATAACACGGGAAACATCTACAGAAATGTGTGAATATTCACTTGCAACCGGATCGAGTTCTAGCAATCACCTTCTCCTCAGTCCGCTCTTCCTTGCAAGTAGTCACTTAGTTCAGTTCGAAAATCTACCTATGGTCACAAAAACATGCACTCATACTTCATACTTCTTCATTTCACACTGCGCAAATTTCGTTCATTTCACATTTAAAGTACCGCCGCCTGGGCCGAGATTATTGTGCCCCACACTCTCTTGCTCTGTGCCGCTTTCTATGAAAGCTGGCTAGTCTGTGCGTGGACGAACCGGTTTTGAACAGATTGTGCTGAATCAGAAAGCGTCATTAAAAACCGGTTTGTGCGAAACGGACTCAGCGGTATTTTGTCCGTTGGGGCCAATAACCGTTGGGTTGCCGTGACGGTTGGATCATAGAAGGTACAGTACTTGCACGCTCACAAGGTGTGCTCATTCACTAAAAAGTACTATTCTGTGCAATTATTCGGGAATAGCGGGTTGTTCCACATTAGCAGCAAATGGGGTTAACATGGGGACGATATTGAAGTTGGAGAGTCGAGACATGATGAACATTCTACCTCCCTGGAAGAGAAGAAAAGATTATTTTTTTGAAAACAAAATACATTTTAAAGTATTAAAAAAATGTTTCGAAACTTTACGATAGCAACGTATGCTTACAGTTCACGACATAAACATCAAAACTTAAATCTTGTTTTGGTAATAGAATGGGGGCAACAATACTAAGCTGACAAATAAGCGAAACATATGGAGCAACACAAAGCAAGGCTTTCTTTCTGAACAACTAAAGCTGCATTTTATTTACTCTATTTGTGACGTCACAATATGTTACTTTCCTAGAAGAAAATATCCATGTATAGATGAAACCATTTTGTCTAACTAAATAGTTATGTTTTGTATTATTTGTTATTAACTGATACCCTAATCCGCCCAGTAGATTATACTTACATGGGCGCTTTCCGAGGCGGGTCAGGTTTCCGCATATCGCTTCTGAGGAGCTCATTGGTCAAGAATGCCGCTTTTGCAAGTTTTTCCGTGTTTATCACAATCAAGGTGGCTGCTCGAGGCTAAAAACAACTGAAGAGGGAATCGATCTGAGAGAAACCAACAGTTATAAAGGAGTAAATTGTTAGAATGTTGGAAAAGTGTATCTACTACGACCTGTGAATGGCAAAAACGGCTGATGAGATACCCTAACTGGGACACTCGTTTTGTCGGATGAGGAATCTTATTTTCGAGGGGGGAGGGGGAGACGGCAGAATCCGCAAATTAGTGGCATGCATAACTTTCGATCGGATCTTAATGAAACTTGATATCTGGAAAGACATCGTATCTCAGATGTCCCATTTCAAGTCCGGACCGGATCCGACGAATCTGGGGGACGATCGGAGGTGAGAACCGGAAATCTGGGGTCACGCATAGAGTGGTGCCATCAGGATGAAACTTGGTGGGAAGTACAGGCACAAGTCCTAGGTATATCAGTAATAGAACCGGAGCGGATTCGGGCACTGGGGGGGGGGGGGGGGGGGCTAGAGGGGCATATCTGGAATTCCGGTGATCGCGAGTTAAGGTACTTCCAGATGTGCTAGGATGATGAAACTTTGCTGGAGCACTAGAGGCTTGGCGTCATTGGCTTATAATAATATTCATTCATTCATTCAATATTTATTTCCCTCAAAATTATACAAGAGGAGTATAAAAATAAATAAATAAAATACACATATCATTCCAATAAATTCATACCAAAAACTACTAAATCATTTAACTTAAAACTATTTCAAATTAAGGACTACGGAAAAACGGATACAAATTCTTCGCGGATAAAATATTAGACGCTTTGGCAACAAAATTATCAAATTTTGTCTGAATTGCCAAAGCAGGATCCTTAACGTTAAAAACTTGGATCAAAGGGGTATTACGAGCCCAAAGTGGATATCCAAGCAGGTATTTACAGTATTTGAAGTAAGCTATACGAATATCAGATATCATACCACGATTGAAATCCTTCACCAAAACTGCTGGGAAAATTACAATTGGAAGAACAGTAGCTGTATAAATACGAGCCAGAATATCACGCCGGTCTGTACCTTTAAGGTGTATAAGAGCTCCGAACGTCTTACGAATTCTTAGCTCTATATTTTTTACAACTACTGTTTGAAAATTACGCTTTACTGAAGAGTATGGTACACCAAGGTAAGTTACAACTTCAAGAGGTTGAAATCTACGCCCATTACCACAATCAAGAGAAGACGGCCCAAGAGGGTCGTTAATCACAAAGTACTGACATTTATCTACATTAACAGATAAACCTTTTTTCCCAAGCTCATTAACTAAAATATTAAAATTTTCGACCAGCCTATTTTTACATCTACACAAAAGAATAATGTCATCAGCGTAAGCAATGTACGTTACCTCTACGGCAAGGTGCACTAGAGAAGTCTTCAAGCATTCAGCTTCCGAGACCAAAAAAATGTCAGACTGGCCGATGATTTCCTCTTCCGACATATTAAAACGTTCATGTGGTGATGTACTTAGTTGTATTAACCCTCTTACTGGCCACTCAATCTTCTCCGACGTTTAGTACCTCGTTTGACCTCTGGGAGGGATCACTGAATAATTAATGAGCAATGGCCACCTTGCTTTGAAGTGTGAATTGTTTTCAAGTAATTTATGGATTATTTTAGCTACCGTGGGGATTTTGAAGAAAACAATTGTAACAGTGTGTTCGTAAAAATCTGGCCCATCGAAAGATAGTGGTCTCCCTTCTCCGCCCACATGAACCAAATTTTTTAAGAACCCCGGAGTCTCCGAACCTTTTGCAGTTGGTGGGCGAAGAGGTTAGCCAATTGCGAGTAGCAACCTTAATGTCAATGAATGTACGTGCTATTATTTAGTGTTTATTACACTTGGATGGAAGGAAAAAAGCTGTTAGTATCACGGTATACAGAGAGGAGTTGTTTTGAAGCAGAAATTTAGTCTAAGGCCCTCTTTTAAGGTCCTTAGAAGATTACTGGGACCAGTGTCTTTCAATCCAGCCTCACATCCACACACGCGAGGAGAGGTCGATATGATCAGGGACATTAGCTTCACAGATATGATTGCTCGCAGCAGGTCCGTAACCAGGGATTTTTTTTTTGGGGGGGGGGAACTCGTGGGTTCGACCCAACCTATACCAAACAGTAAGACAAGAACATAACCTCGTTAAAGCCCATAAAAACGAAATATTTTTGCATTTTTAGGGGGGGATCGAACCGTTATCCCCCTCTGGATACGGAACTGGCTTACAGTATAATGGTCGCGTCTCTAGTGCGAAGCATAGGGCCCCTTGACAGTTTGCGTCTAGATTGTCCAAGAGGAAAATCATGAGAAGTGGAAAGTTAGTTAATTTGGATAAGAAATCTTTAATTACAATCTTTAATACCCCATGTAATTAGGAGGTGATCCCAATCGCAGCTAAAGGAAATTATGTGGGTAAAAAGCAGGGAACGTCCTTATTATTGCCCACGTAGAATAAATGAAAGTTTATACCATCTCATGTGAATTTGGGCCGTGGGGAATTAGATAAGTCGACAAAGGAAAGAAAGGCCCAGATACGGATGAATTAGTGTACACAAATCCTAAATTTTGGGGAATGCTGCTCCAACGTCTGGGCATGCCCGACGTATGGGCATGGTGATCGTACGTTGGGAAACCATGCCCTGGAGCAAGGGCACAGTACTTCCAAAACAAGACCAAAGGTTTCGATGGGATCCCAAAATGGAACATTTATTGGACCTCTTGATCCGGACAGTCGGGTCCTGCAGATTTCTGGTCAGATCCCGTAAGCATATTACTCTGAACGCCTAATAACCGTTAGAAAATGTACAAAATGATACCAAATGGTGTTTTTTCAACAAATTACGGCCAAACGGCTAACCGGGTATTGATCGAACATATATGTGTACCCCTCCATAAAGCTCTAATAGCAAGAAAATAAAGTCCATAAATGGATTCGCCGTGTGTTCTTACCCCAGATGCGAACCTGTAATCGACTTAAGAATAAACTTCTACTTTTGCCGAATTTCCGGTTTTGGCCGGATTCCGGGGAACTATTTGTTCAGTGAGAAAAAAAGTTCCTAATATAGATTCAGAATGTCCGTTTTTTCCTGGATCGAAACTCCAAAGGACTTCAGAATAAAATTGTGGTGCTTAGGCCTACTAACTTTCCGGTTTTAACCGGATTCCGGAAGAACTAGTTGTCCGGTGAGAAAATGAGTATCAATGGATGGACCCCTATATCGGCCCGGCGAGAATATAAGTTTCAGGTATGGATTTACCATGTCTCCTTACGGTACCCCCCTGTATCATGGGCTTTTAAAACTTTTTTTTGTCCCTTAATTTGAAACCCCTCCTCCCCCCTTAAATATTAGCTTTGCATCCACGAACTTGACCTGTATTTTTATTCAAAGGATCCTCACACCAAGTTTGAACAAAACATCTCAATCCCCTCGAGAGTTATCAGCCTAACAGACAGACGGACGGACAACTTTACGAAGTCATAGGTATCCCGTCACCTGGGTTTTGGGATCCCAAAAATCTTATTTGAAAAGCAAATTCCCATTCGAAATTGAGTTCAACAGATTTTTGGGGGTACCATGCCCTTGCTGCAGGGCATGGTTCCCCAACGTATGAGCACGATACCCATACGTTCGGACATGCCCAGACGGGGAGCACCATGCCCAAAAATTGAGGATTTGTGTATGACTGACATGAGCTTTCAGCTCTTGTTTCATTTAAATATTTCATTTCTTCAGACGTTTCCAATTCTGAAATCTCTCATGGGGGATAGAGGTAGCCTGAGGTATTACGGCGTTGCAGGTTTGGTTCCAAGGTACCGTGCTTCGTCACTGCTGTCTTGAGTTCCCAAGTGGGTATCTTGACAGTAAAATCATCCCCGTTGATTAACCGGCCATTCCGCAAAAGAACCGAGAATAGATAAAGGGGTTCGTAATATGTTCCAGAGACGAGCACACGCCTGCCAAAGAGTGAGTTAAACAAGCTAGAACGTAGCGCCGTTGCTCTCTTACTTCTTGGTCCTATTTAGTGTTGGGCGATATCAATAACGATAAATCGAACATATCGATATCGAAAACAATATTTGTACATTTTCTGACAATTGTAAGTAATCAGAACAGAACCAACTCTTATATATCTAAAGTTGGAGATATATGTCTCTCGTAATTCAGCTTTTATGTTTTTTGACATTTTAATAAGAGATGATGCAAAATGCTATTTGACGACAGTTTCCGTTCTTAAATCTTAGCGGAGTTAGACGAAGCACGTGAGAGCGAAGCATGGTCCAGAAATATCGATGTATGATTATAAAATATCGCAAGTGAGAATATCGACATATCTTTCTTTCAAGAAATCCAAATATCGCCCAATACTAGCTCCTATTAGTCTTGTTTTCTGCATTTCGATCCAGATATGCGTATTTCCTCATCTATCCCGGTTCAGATATCGGTAACCGTGGAAACGAATCGATTATAAGGAACGGGGAGAGACATCTATTATTCCCATTTCAATCAAAGATAGAGTGATTAAGGGAAAGGATAGACGATCTGATATTAATGGCAAACGCAATAGGATTGACATCTAGATCAGTTAGGAATTGTTGTTTGTCAGTTACCATGAGCTGTTTGATCAATTGATAACGGCTACGAGTGGGTGGCTGCACTGATAGTTTATATCTGCATATCCTTAAAGGACCCTTCTTATCCTGTCTTTTATATTATTCCTAACACCCCTATGGAATTACTTAGTTCAGTTCAGTTTATTTATAACCCATCAAGAAAAACAAGGGAGGGCGTGTACCCCTAGTGACGGAGTACAAAAAAGAAAAACAACAACAAAGAAATAAGACAACGCACGTATCAAAACCTTACACTAAACACAGCACAAACAAAACTACAGATTATGCGAAGAGGAAAGACCACTGGTGGTTCAGTTTACTATCGGATTATAAGCTTCAGAAATCCCCACAGTTTGCCATTGTGCACCTATGACTCGATAGCAATTTTGCGTCCGAGCTGAGTTTGCCAGTCAACCAGTGCAACTTCGCTGAAAGCATCACCGGCAGCTCTTTAAAGTTTAACCGAAAAGGGCTAGGATAGGACAATCTAGTTGCCCGTCACTTATTCACTTAAATTGGCTTTGAAGATCCGCTGAAAACGAGTTACTTCGTTGTTCTGCTATTCACTAATAATCGATTTTCAAATAGTTTCCGTGTGATTTGTGGTGCCTCTATGCGCTTTCTCGCTTGTACGAGAAAGATTTATCAATTTTTTCGTACAGGCACTAAGCAATCTTCACCGATCTCACCACTGCCCACTGAAAAGCCGCATTTGTGTTGAGATTAAAATTTCCCGCGTCATAGTAGAATTTACGCTGTTGGGACGGCTGGAGATATTCTGGGCCTCATAACTAGAGCAGAGAGTGAAAAATAAAAAAATTCCTTTGCAGAATCCAAATAATTCAGTGTAGGCTATCCAATTAAATGACACACAAGTGAGTTGGCTTTTCAGTTAAACTTTAATAAATAAGGGCGTGAATTTATCTCGAATCTTCTGCAAGGATCTTAGTTTTGACAAGATTATTCTAGACTAGAGCCGGGATTAAAATGTTTCTCCCGTGTCTCTATTTACCTCTATAGTTTGTACTTTCTGATAACTCCGAATTTCCCTTCAGCAAAGTGTTCCAGAGTATGACGAAACTGAACCTGCATTCACAATTCGACACTACTTTTTTCCGATCTGCGACTTCGGAAATAAGAAATTTCTTCCCTGAGCAAAATCATTTCTTGTGAATAATCGGCAATGGTATGTTTGCGAGTTTTAGACATGAACGTGTAAATAATTACTTCTTTGATTTTATAAATATATAATGGAAATATATAAAGGGTAAGGTCCATGTCCAGGAATTTATTTCGGGGGGTGGGGCGAGGGTCGAACCAAAAAGCACAAAAAAGACATAGATTAGAGCTGAAAGTCTAAAAACGAGTATTTTTGCATGTTTCGGGAGGGAGGGGCTTGAACCCCCTACCCCCTCCCCTGGATACGGCCTTGGCAAGGGTGATCATCAGGCGTCGTTTGCTGCCAAAGCATCGTAGCTGACGGATCCGTTTTATGCATTATTTGATATCTTTCATTTTATTTTCTATCTTGCGTCAAATATTTGGTGTTCGCCTTATTCCAGTTCAACGCCCCAAGCGGACTAGTTTCTGAAAGTCCCCCATTGTCTCATTATCAGCACTTGCGACAGATAGATAGTAAAACATCGAGCAGAACATAATAATAACTTGACCACATCTGGAGATAGGACGATGAAATCCCTTGAACTAATAGCTCTTAGAATTGGCATAAGGCCACATTTGGAGTTGCGTCTCCCCCACCCTCGTTATTCATGAGCAAGTAGGCCCAGATTGCCCATGAGTTAAGTTCGTGAACGGTGTCAGGTTTCAAATTCAAAAACGGTTTTCTTGTGGACATATCACTCTAGATGTGCGTTTGGGGGTCCCCCCCCCCCACCACACCCTTCCGGAGCAGGGTCAACTGCGATGGGCCCACTTCGTAACTTACGAACCATGTCTGCATGGTGTCACGGGGAAATTCGGATGGGGTTAAGATGGTGTCTTTTGAAGGCAACTGGTTCTTGGGCTGTCCATATACAGGGTAGCTTCTTGGCGTCTTAAGACCTACGTCACCAAGAGTGGTTGTTTCCTTTTGTATCTTTGTGCGAAAGCGCTCGAGTTGAGAAGTGCTGTTTCTTATTTGGTCTCAGTTTTCCATATAAGTTGTTTGTTTATCCTTTATATATGGCCTTAGGGTTTTTCAATACAAATAAATATATAGATGACGAATGTTATACTTTCACACTCCATGTTTGAGCGCTTGCGCACTTGTTACGTTTGTGTTAGGGCAAACAGAACCTAAAGCGAATCCAAACCCGCAAAAATAGTAATATACAAAACAGTATAATATGACACATAAGTGTAAGTAGTTCTAATTTATAACATATATAAACCCACATAAATTAATTAAGCCTTCAAAAGAACTAGTGATTTCGCTTCACGCGTAAGCCCTTACGGTAGGATCGACGCAGTGCAAGCGCAACCCAAGCGTCCTCAACGTGAAAGGCCATTATAGCACGTATTGGCACCTGGCAGGTGGCATATGTTATCACTTGAATCTGGAAATTACAATAATAAAACGAAGAGAAATAAAAAAATTGCTTCTGTAGAGGAGATACGACTCGAGCGCGACCTATTAGCTCGTGAAGAGCGTGCCCGAACTCATTTGACACAAATAACGGTTCGACTGGCCGTGCGACAGCGCTGTTTCGAATTTCATGTCATCTGTGTTAAATGAAGTGCGGCCACGGTCTTTGCGGGTTAAATATGTCACGCGTATACGCAGTGAAACACCGCATAACTTTTTTCGAACAGGCGTGTACTGCATATCTTCCTATGACCCACGGTCATTTAAATTACGATAATCTTCACACAGAAAGCTAGCCGTAGATATGAGAGGATGTTATAAGTCATAACATCCTCCAGAGAGGATGATATAAGTCATAACAGCCTCCAGAGAGGATGATGTAAGTCATAACAGCCTCCAGAGAAGATGGTATAAGGCCATAACAGCCTCCAGAGAGGATGATATAAGTCATAACAGCCTCCAGAGAGTATGATATAAGTCATAACAGCCTCCAGAGAGGATGATATAAGTCATAACAGCCTCCAGAGAGGATGATATAAGTCATAACAGCCTCCAGAGAGGATGATACAAGTCATAACAGACCTCTATCTCGGTTGATATCGGAATGACAACCTCTATTGCCATTTAAAAATATCTACCTCGCCTTTGGCTTGGATAGGTTATTTTCAATGACCGTCTCGGTGTTATTTTCCGATATCAACCTCGATGTCTGAAGTTAACCTTTAATACTCCGCCCATTCTTCTTTTGTTGTTTGGCGGGCTATAAATAAAATTCATTCATTCATTCGATAGCTGATACCGTAGCAAAATTTTAAAAATTTTCGTCGTTATATTATTTTAATTTCTGGGCTCAAGTGATAAGTGCTTTAAGAGCTCGCGCGACAGACTGCAGAACACATAGCGACACAAGGCACTCCAATGCGAAAGCAAGGTCAAGCGGGTGCAAACTACACATTTAAGAAAAGAGTGAGCTAGGTCTGAAAAGTCACCTTTGATGTGGTCATGCTGGGTTATTTGTTTGAAAAGGGTACGATGGCCAGGATGCCTTTAACTGAAGTCTGGAGAAAGAAAACGTTGTTAAAGCCTCATAGGTTGCGTTCCATGTAGCCTACCACGGTATCTATTTTGTATGAAGGTCGGTCGCTAGGTTTCCAGTGAAATACATTAGCTGGAAGCGCTAACCAAAGAGGGATTGTAATGGAGTCAGACCCGGGATATCCAGATCCAGAAAGATCCAGAGGCCCCTAGGAAACAGAGCCTTTTGGTAATTTTAGCAAAAAACAAATTATACTTTTATTTTATTTCTTTAACGTACATTGAATTTAAAAAATAGACAAGCAGACTTAGGAATGAAGTCAGTTTGCCTCTGCGACTTAGGTCCTGGCCGGGATCGCTTCGAGGTTAGAGACGTAGGCAGATGTTCCTCACTGAATGGACTCGAACATATCTCGCAAATAGATATGTAGTTTTGTTCTAAGCCTCTGAATGTAAATTCAAACTGACATACAAATCAAGATAGTTCTTGGAGCGGGCTGTGTTATGGTATTTCTTAGAAAACGAGAACAATTTTAATTTATATAAAGCAGGAAATATCCCCAAAAAGCTGGAATATTCTTGGTTCAACACTAGAAGGAGAAAGCAGAGAAATTTGTTTTACTGGATCTAAAACTTCGTACGGTTCTGCGGCGCTTATTTGTCAAATATTTGTCTGACGTATTAAAGAACTGATCCTTCATAAGAAAATACTTAGGCTTGTTCGGACTGAATGGAACGTGATATAGCTACATCCATCTTAGCCGTAGCTGTGATGTGGAAATGGCCGCCTGTGTATGATACTGTGTCCGAAAAGTACGATAGTTTACCCCCCCCCCCTCCCTTGCCGTACCAGACTTTAAGGTGGGATGTGGTAGGAACTCAAACACTTAAATTCTAGAAGTGCCAAGAGTTTCAGTTCCGAATATAGCCTACCATCCGGAACAAATCGGGAGCATATTCGTTATTCATTTGGTGGTGTAACGTGGCGTCGTTAAATAATAAGGGGTGGTTGGTACAAACTACAAAAGTGCTTTCCGACCGGAAAACTGACTCAGATTCCGAATCTACCGACGGAAATAAATCTTTGATTCACTGGCATATAGCAAATAATCACATTTCCGGAAACTGAAAATTTTTAGCCGGATACGGATTTTCGTCCGAACGACAGCGGCGAGGATGAAAGAACGCGCTAGTTTAAAGAGGTCTAGACACCAGTGTATGCCATTTTTGGCGAAGAAGTTATTAACAATGCTAAGACAAGCCGCGGAACAAAAATCCACGCCAGAATTCCGGTATACCGGGCGGAAAACGAAATCCTGTTTTGGGGGACTCGGATCACATCCTTCGATAACCCCAGACGGTTATTTGTATGCTCCGACCTCAGCGAATCTAGAAGTTAGAATGGGGGGGGGGGTAAAACGACTGTATATCAGGTCCTAGACAGTTTTAGTTACTGTAATTTATGTAAGCATTAAGGAACGCAGCCTTATCTTTGCCTAAGTACGTGACTCCACCTGAATTATGCCCCACTGGTATCTTGCGGTCCTGAAATATTCCTTGTGGGTCTATTTCGAACAGAACACGCTCTGCGAGAAACTGGGAAACTTCGTTTGTACCAAGACTGGGAAAATAATTTCCCGCAGAATGTCCAAATAGTGTCCCAAGCACTGTGATCGTAACTTGACAACCTCCGCCAGGTACACTCCTCCGTATGGTTTTTTTTTTTTCGGGCCATGAATCGATACAACAGTAATCGTTCATTCTTTCGTTGCGTAGATGTTTATATGTGAATAATAAAAAAAATAGACGCCATATTTCCAAGATTTTTTTCTTTGTTCCCTATACTTTACACCTGGCGATTTTTATATATTTTTTTTTTATTATTTGAAATTAACATACATTTTTCTTTTCATACAACTTTTGTCTGTCGCTGTTTCGTGTTTTTTTTCATTTAACCGGTATTCTCTTCTGGTTTTAGTTTTAAACCGACTAGTTAGTTCTGTTCAGTTCTATGCTTAGGTCCTGATAAGTTTAAGCTAACGTAGATTATGAAAAATTTTCCTTTATGTTTACATACCGGTAACTAGTGTTATTTCTGAAGAGCTTAACTTAATTCTTAGTAAGCCACTAACATCAGTGCTTTGGATCGAGGATGTGGTTATGGCGCTTAAACTATGAACCGTTACGGAAGCTGAACATTCCTCGAAAGATTAATTCAATTTTTGGTACAAGTTTCGGTGCCTGAGCTTGTCGCCCAACTAAATGCGCGGGCAGAATGCAGGTTTGACAGTCGTCGACTGCCAGGCTCTCAATTCCGTAAGGACTGTTTGAGATAAGGATCCCCCGGCCCGATCTTCTGCACTTTCCTCATCAAATTGAATAAATCTTAACTTTTACGTAAGTAATTGATGATGGTGCCGTAGATCCCAGCACGAATCGCCATATCCAAGTTCAGTGCTCTAAGTTTCTGAAAGTTCTCCATTGTCTCATTATCAACACTTGTGACAGAGAGATAGCAAAATAAGGTAAGGAGAATAAAGTAGTAGCTTTCTCTTTCTACTCCAAAGACAGTGCAAAACCGCCATTGCTCGCAGACTGCATATATTCTACCCATCAACGTGTTGATCTTTTACTATGTATGTGTGCAATTGCTGGTAATGAGACATAGGAGGACTTAAAGGACACCTCGCATTACATAGTGTTTCTGCTCAGATGTTCTGAAATAGTTGTCCACTTTACAATTATTAAGCTATGCTTACATAAAACTAAGCACGGCTTCGGCTGTTTTTAGCCTCTTTCCATGTCCCTTGCCTTGGATGACAATCTTGGCAAGATGTGCATAGCCGGTCTCCGGACGAATAAGCTCATAGGAAACAATGATACGTCACGTTCAGATAACAAACGTGTCCAGCGTGATAGTCAGTGCATCGCTAATAGAGGAGATAGGATACACTTATGAAGTGAAGAATCTCGGGAACGAGAATGGATTGAATTACTACTGAAGCAGAATGAATTACTGTCATAAGAACGACGTGTCCTATAAAGAAACTATTCAGCTTGAAAGTGTTGAACTGAAAGACGGAGAAATCTAGTCTACGATCAGCCCTACCGTGGTCGCCTGTCCAAAGCATTATCATGGAAGTGCAGAAAATCCGACCGTGAAAACCTGATCATCTCTCGCAAAATTATAGGTAGAAGCGTCATGTGACAACATCCTGTCCTAGTCAGTCCGAGCCTGCTCAGTCTGTTGCTCCCTGCTACACGTCATTGATACACCTACGCAAGCCTTGAAGAACACGTCGCATACTTATGATAGTAATTCATTCTACTTCATAAGTATATCCTATCTCCTCTATTAGCAACACACTGATTATCACGCTTGTCACTTTTTTTCTCTTTACTTGACGTGAAGAACAAATAATCTGATAGAACCTTCGTCTTTGGTCCCATGCAGCGACTATGGATACCGCGATAAAACTTAGCGGAGCTAGAGATACATGCTGTGAGGTTTGAGTTGATACCCGTCTACTTCCCTCTACGCCGTTGCTCATACGAGGTGAAAACGAGGGGCAGGCGTAGAGAGCCCGCTCTACAGCGTGTCACAGATGACGTCAGTACTGCAGACAACCAATCAGCTGAAAGGGCGACTCATACGGCGTTCGTATTCTTCTGCGGAGTTTTACCGCGATACAACTGTTTGTAAAGGTAACAATTATGATGTTCTGCATAGCTCCTCCTCAGCTCGTTTGCATCGGTTCGGGTATCAGAATATATTCGACTCTGCATGGTCGTATCACAGAGATAGGGAGACGGAGGTTCTTTCAGATTATTTGTTTTTGGTGACGTATCATGCGCCCGATCGTTGTTTTCGAGGACCTTATTCGTCCTGAGACGGGTTATGCAAACTTTGCTAAGATTGTCATCCAAGGTAAGGGACATGGAAAGAGGCTAAAAACAGCCGAAGCCGTTGTGTAATTTTCTGTAAGCTTAGTTGCAAAGTAATCAACTATTTCAGAATCTATGCAGAAACACTATGCATAGTGCGAGGTCTCCTTTAAACTACGAAATTAGCGTCTTCTGGAAAGTTTCTAGTCCAAAGTTCAGTGGGATAATTCAGGTGGGGATGCGTCCTTTAAGGTGCCACTGTGAATTACGAAAATGGTACGTGGTGAAAGGTCTGGTGAAAACTGGGCTAAACCAGGATTATGTGCAGGGGTCTAAATACAGATTTTCTAAGTTCAGAGCAGGGCCGAGCAGTGATTGTAAGAGAGGGCTAAATGACCTAGCTGAGAAAAAAAGATTGAGAATGTGCCCAAACTCTACTGTAGAGGTGAGTTCGAGTTCTACTCTAATGTTCTATTAGAATCATAAATTAATAAAAAGGCATGTGAATTCTGCTGCAGAATTCGAGTTCTACCGTAAGATTTTGTTACCCTAAGATTTGAAGTTGGGGAAAAAGAGAATTACTGAGATATGTTAGGAATAATAAAAATATAATGTTTGATGTCCCAAGACTATAGTCTATAGATTAGTCTGAAACTGAATATCCCTCGGAAAATCTGGGAGGCGATCCGTTAAGGCACGTATCTACACGTGACATGTTGCATGTGTGTTCACGTGAATCAAGAAAATATAATACCATAATGAGGAGAATGTTCAAAATTTTGTCCCTAAATAATAATTACGAATTTTCACTGTGTAGACTCCGTGAGCGTGTTCCACCCCCCTACCAATAGTAACTATTAGTTACTATTTCCGTTCCAGCCTCACGAAAAGTTACTACGCTGACCGTTCCAACCTTCTCAAAATAGTAACTAATAGTAACTATTTGCTTACCACGCTCGGGAGCGTAGTTAGTGTAGTAACTACGCATCTCTGCAACGTGATTGGTCGATCAGCCCGCGGCCTGATATTTGACCGAAAAAATTCAAAAAGCGTTCCAGCCTAGCGTAGTAACTACGGTAACTAGCGTAGTAACTACGGTAAGTAGGGTGGAACACGCTCCGTGTGTCATAGTCTCGCATGGAGCGCGGCAGGACTCATTTGACGCTTCGACTGACCGCGCTGTTTCAAATACTCATATGACTAAGTCCAAAACACGCCAGTGACCCTCAGGAAGAAGGAGTAAATGTCTCCGTACGACTCAAACCCAACGATTCAAATCCTGTGTCAAACGATCACCGCGATCTTTGGGAGCAGCTGCGATACCACTTCTGCCTTTCTTCCGCTATGTACCCGGAGAGGCCGGAGATTTTTCATCGGCAAGGAGAGATAGTCATCAAGAGTATTCCGCCGCATCGTTTGTGTCAAATACTAGCTTCTTCGTATCTTACGATCTACGTCACCAAGAGTGATTGTATTTTTTGGTAATTTTGTACGAAAAGCACTCGAGTTGAATGCTGTTTCTTAGTTTTTTATTTCTCAGGTTGTTATTCTATGAGTTGTTTGATCATCCTGTGATAGATATTCCTTCAGTCCAATCTGACTGCGACAAGACATTTGGCATTGTCAAATATGATTATCCTGTTAATGGCCTTTGGGTTTTTCAATACAGATATACTTATATATATAAATTACTAGCCAAAATGTTTGGCGGGGAGGGGGCAAGGTATTTACCGACTGGCTGGTCATTTTACAGACTGTTTTTGCGGAAAAAACGACTGTTTTTTTAAAGGTCGACTATTTTTACGAAAAACCGACTGTTTGGAAGAAAAATCGACCGTTTCCAAGAAAAACTCGGCTATTTTTTACCGAGTGGCAGACAACATTGGAGGGGCGTCCCCTCCCATACGTGACGCCCCTGTATGTGACACGCGGAGCCTACGCAGTGAAGAGTCGTACTATTATACCGAGGCAGTTTTTTCCCGAATATCTCTTCGTTATGTTATTTTATTGTCGAGAATCAAGCGAGCATATACGCAACATGTCAGGCCTAGTCACATGCTTTAACTTGAATAACGAAATGATTCCTAAAGGCGGAAGAGGAGCCGCTTCGTTGGCTGAATAGCCGACATTTCCTTACGATACTTGCAAGTAGGGCCGTATCCAGGGGGGGAACCCCCCACAACCCCCCAAAAAACATTCAAAAATCGTAATTTTTTTAGGCTGTAACCTCTGATCCGCTTTTTCTACTTTCTGGTCCGACCCGACTCGAAATAAATTCCTGGAGGGAGACGAACCAGCTTGCAAGCGATAAAATAGCTCGTAAGGGCTTAATATAAGAGGCTTCATTGACAGAGTGTCCTACTCAGCCTTACCCCAGGGATTCTTTGAGGGGGGGGGCACTATCCTAACCAGAGAAGGGCAATACAGCTTACCTTCTTCCGACATCCTGTTAGAAGTTCTTTATACATTTCCGATCGTAGGAATCTGGAGTAACTATCACTTCGCATTAAATGGTAAACGTGGCCCTAGAAACATAATGAGTTTTAAAGCGGGCATAGAGGGATTCAAAATGCGCTCTCTCTGCTTAAGACACTAATGATGCGATAGCATCGCTGCGAACGATACAAGCGTAATTGTATGTATTCATCTTTGACGAGAGAACAAATATTCGTTTTTTTTGTTAATACCGTAAGAAAGGTTTTTCGAATAATAAAGATTGATTGTTTGATTGAACGGTTTCGCTACTGAAGCTGAAGGTTAAACTTTCCACCCCTTATTAAATCTTCCACTCATTCCATGCCCGTGCCTGAAACTGTGAGGCTCGGTTGAAACACGCGTGTTGGTCCCAGTAGCTTTAAGTGGGCCTCAAAACAGGTCGTTTCTTTCTGCTTCAAATTCCTTCTGTATATTGAGATGCAAGCAACCTTTTCCTAACATTAAAGTGTCATAGATACTAAAAAAAAACGCACAAAGATTCACTTCCTTCATGCTGCTACTTGCAAGTAGCTAGTCCGTTTACTCCCACATGAAATCATCAGTATCCCGTTACTAACCTATTTCATCCACATGCATGCGATTCCGTAAAGCCGGGATTCTTAATTTCCTTCCAAAAGCATAATGAGCCGTCGTTGAACAATTAGCGATGTAACATGAGCACGTTTTACGCATAAGCATGTAGCAAGTTCGTCCTTTCGACTATCGTTTCGTGCTAAAGTATCTAAGGTAAGAGCACCGAATGAGACAAATTCTGTTTTGCGAACGACTAATACTGGGGAATTGAACGGCTTGGCACTTAGAGAAAAATACTCCTAAATATATAGCTACAGCCTACAAAGACAATCGATGAACTTGACCTGCACTTTGACCGAGACTTTGACTCAATGAATCCTCACACCATGTTTGAACAAAATATCCCAACCCCTTCAAAAGTTATCATGCTAACAGACAGGCAGACGGATAGAAGGATAAGCTTTACGAAGTCATAGGTATCCCGTCGCTAAGGTTTTGGGATCCCAAAAGCATTTTATGACGCAACCTCTTCTCATTCTAAGGAATATTATCCCTAAAATATCTTAACGGCTTCGAGAGTTATCGTACTAACATACGGACGGACGGATAGTGTGACAAGCTTTACGGAATCATCAGCATCCCGTTATCAATCAATCAATCAGTTTATTTCTTGCCAATATCATTATAAGATAGTTTGGACGCGTCACAAAGAAGACAATTATACAAAACACACAACACGCACAATTGAGATTAAGCAGAAATATTGACAGTTATTAATAAATAAAATAAATCAAAAATATATTTACAATTACTCAAATCTTATATTTACAATTTAATTCAGTCAGCAGTCAATTTCTCTAAGCTTGTCTTCATTTAAATTCCGAACGAAATAAGGCACAAACGACTTCTCATAGCGGCTTGTCGTGGAAGGAGTTTGTAGCTTACTAACCTATTTTTTGTCATTTATGTATTTTTGACATATTTTTCTTCTCACTCTAAAGAATATTGTCCCTAAAGTATCTCAACACCTTCGAGAGTTATCTTTCTGACAGACGGACGGACGGGCAGGCAGAAAAACTTCATGAAGTCATAGATATCCCGTCACTATCGTTTTGGGATCCCAACAAGAGCTTGAAGCTCAAATGTTACTTGCAAGGCTGGGTAAGAGGAGGGGAAAGTAGGAATTTGACAATTCATGGGTTTGTTTAAGCAAAACCCTTGAGATAAGAATGATGATGGACCCTTGGCAATTACGAGAATGGATCGTTTACTAAAAGTATTTTATTTTTGCACTTGATGATTCGCACATTAAGGGCGCTAAAAATTCATCTCTAACCAAAACCCTTGAGGCCTTCGTGATCCTGTTAGGATCATGAATATATATGGTTTGGTCAAAAAATTTTTTTTTTACTTTTCGGTTAAGATGCGCACTTTAAGGGTGCTAGAAATTCATTTCTAAGCAAAACCCTTGGGGGAAAAATGACCATGGGCTCATGGGGATCATGAAAATGTAGATTTTGCTTAAAAGTATTTTTTTTTTTACTTTGCGGTTAAGACGAGTAGGCTACTTTAAGAGATGGTCGGATCTGGGAAAAGTGACAATTTCTAAGCCAATCTTGTCAAATCCCTAATGTTTAAGCCAACCTTAAATCGCGATCACCGGAATTCCGGACCCTCCAACTCTCCCCGCAGTGCCCGAATCCGGTCTGGTTCTGTCACTCACGTATCCAGGGCTTACGTTTGTTCTTCCCACCAAGTGTTCATCCCAATCGCAACACTCTAAGCGTGTCACAAAATTTCCCGTCCCCTAAGCTCCCGCCCCGACTCCCCCATCGATCGGATCCTGTCCGCACTTAAAATGGGACATCTGAGACATGATTTCTTTCCGAATATCAAGTTTCATTGAGATCCGATCACCTGTTCAAAAGTTGGGCATACATCAAGATTCCGGATTCCCCCTTCATCCACTCCCCCACGGTGGTCGGATCGGTGAAGTTACTATTTCCAAGTTAGTTTGGTCGGGTCCCTAATGTGCCCATCGTCCTAGCACTTCTGGAAGTACCCTAAGTCGAGAAGAGTGGCCTGACAGACCGACCGACCGAAAAGTGATCAGTATATGGCACCTGAGCGAAGCAGAGATGGGCGAATCCGAATCCGGATTCGGATTCGAATCCAGGATTCGTCCTTTTGGTCGGACTCGAATCCGGATTCGAATCTTCTGCTTGTCGGGCTGGATTCGGATTCGGACTCGGATTCCAAACCTTGAATCTTACGAATCCGCTCCAGTTTCTAATCTTTTCCCAGTTTTCACACACTGTGCTTAAGGTATTGTGCTGACCCAAATTATAATAAGCACACATGAAAACCTAAAAATATGGTTTACAGACCGTCTCATTTGCTTTAGGCTACAGTGCTTTTTTGTCACCTCTGATTTTTAAACTGTAACCTATGTAGCCTAATGATTTGATTGTTGTTAAAGTCAGATTCGAATCCGGATTCGAATCCTCAGCATGAAATGGTGGATTCGGATTCGGAATCGGATTCGTACCTAGCCCTGGATTCGGATTCGAATCCTTTCATGATCGGATTCGCCCATCTTCTAAAAACTATTATCCCTAAGTTTACTCACCGCGGCTCGATCGAAGCTCCATCTATCTGGATTGTCCAGTGCTAGCCGTGTTGCCTCCAGGGACTTGGAATCGATATTTACAGGACATGTGGCTTCAGCTCCGAGAAATTCGGACCAGATTTCCCTTGACCGAGTAGAGACGTCTTTCTGAGGCAATTCTTTCAGATCTTGGACTGCCTCCCAAAAGCTAAAAATAGTGACAATGAGAGAAAGAAGGCACGTGGAAGTCCTTGCTGCATCCATTATAGATTCCAATAAGATGTCATTTTTATCCACCACAACGACTTTTGCATCTGCCGCGTCTGGCTCAGCTCGAAGCGGGTTAAGCCCCGTCTGCATTTTTTACCGACCGTTTTACGGACGGTCCGTAGCCGCAAAAATGTGGTCTTCATTAGGTCCGTAACCGCAAAAATATGGTCTACATTAGTCCCAAATAGGTGAATCTTGGGTTAAAATTTAAAAAACAGTTTATATGTGACTTGAAAAACAGTTGAAAAACAGTTACATGGGACTTTGACAAAAAAGCAGTCTTCACTACGTCCGTTTTACGGTTACGGAGGGGTCAGTACCGCCGTTTTACGGCTACGGCCGTCCGTAGAGAAAGACCCGTCTTCACTGCCGTAGCGGTCAAACGATCGGCCGTAAAACGGTCGGTTTACGGTAATGCAGACGGGGCTTTAGACTCCCGCCTATATACATATTTATCTGTATTTGAAATCTCTTAAGTCATATATAGAACATTCTTGAACCACAAAACCAAAACATCCTCACTTTTTGTCATATTCATAACTTAGTAATACCTACAAACTTTCTGCTAAACTAATCACTTTTTCAACCATATTTCCCAAATACACCATAGACCTAGGTGACGTAGACCTTAGGATACCTAGATGTAGCTCATCCGCCTTTTTTGAAAAATAGTACCACTCATATTAGAAAGCTCTTTGTCCAGCATAACCGGGTTACACCGACTTTTGCATCTGCAGTTTGTAGCTCAGTTCGAAGCGGATCAGGCCCCCGCTTATTGCGTCCGAGGAGCTCATTGGCAAAACAAGGCGGCTATGCGATTTTCTCAGTGTTTCTAATGAAAGTAAAAGGTGGCGGTGCGCGGCTAAAAGAGCTAGGATTGGTGTAAAAATTTATGTAGGTATAATTTTCTTTTTGGTATTTTAAGGCCTGGGATCCCATTTTCTTAGCGAAAGTTAACATGTTCACGTTCAAATTTTCTTGGTATATATATGTATTTAATTATAACCCACCAAATGCACATGGCGACAGTGGAGTAGAAGGAAAAAAGGAAAAACAAACATTTATGATGACAAAATGAAATGTTTAATGAAATGTATTTGTATAGAAAAGTTTCTTGGCAATTTCTAAGAAGGACGGAACATTTCAACTCGGATTTCCGCCGAGATTTCCGCGTTCCAGAAATCCTTTAAAGGACATGAAGCACTGGTAAGGTAAGGTACATTGCACGAAAATAATCGTGATCTTTCTAATGGCATAAGAGCGTCAGACATTCCGCTGGCATCGAAAAATTACGCTTAATTAATTAACTAAGATATATACGCAGCTGGAATTGAATGTTTACTCTTAGTATTCTTCCGTTCCTTCTTTCAACTTTCGTATATTTTGCTAAACGGCGCTTAATTTGATCCAGTAGATGGCGTTCAAACTAAATAGCACTCCAGTGGATGAAAAAGCATATTTAAAGTCAGGAAAATTAAAATTGCAACAAACCGTTTGCGGTAGATAAAAACTGAAATGGGTGTCTTAACGCCACCGCGGTTTAGCGCCACCGTATGTTTTCCGCCACCCCGGAAATCTTGCATCATTAAGAGGATTAGTTGGGTCAGACGAAAGGGTCAAATATTTTGGTAGGTTCTTCGCCACCGTATGTTTTCCGCCAACTCATTAGTGCAGGTAGCTCGTTCATGTAATTCCAGATCCGAATCCTTAAATGCGAAGAGGGGGTTTACCGCCACCAACGCTAACTCCACGTTAATCCTAGCTAAGACGCTTAATGTTTCACATGATTATTTATTTTAAGTCCAACTAAAACTTTACAACTTCAACAATTCAAGGCCCCCAAACTATTCAAATTTCAGAAGGTGAGAAATCGCCCGCAGAAATACGTCTCCTGAAGATGTTCCTTCTTGATACGTGGTTTTAACTTTCAGTAGCCTCTCCTCCAGTTCTCTGTAAACTTTGTGACGTTTTGGAGCGGGGTTGGCCGTCTCAATGCGAAGAAGCGTTGAATACGCAGCTTTCTCTTCCTCTTGGAACAAGACCAAAGTTTTCGATGTGATCCCAAAAATTTAATATTTGACCAGACAACTAGGTCTTGTCTTCGCCAGGCTAATCATCTGAGAAAACCAAGTTCAGATATACCTGTATAAGCCATATCTATTCTGATGATAGTGATCGAAACTTCCTGGTTTACTTCTGCCAAATTTCCGGTTTCGGCCGAATTCCGAGCAAACTACTTGTCCAGCAAAAACAAAAGATAGTTCAGAAACGAATTCAGCGTATCTCCTTATCCCTATAAAGAACATCTAATCAACTTCAAATAAAACTTTAACTTCTAAAAAAAAAACCGGTTTCAACCGGATTCTGGACGAACTATATGTCCGGTTAAAAAATGACTGTCATATACACATTCAGCGTCTTTTCTTACCCTTGAATCTATCATCTAATCAACTTCAAATAAAAATTTTGCTTTTAACAAATTTTCTGGTTTTGGCCGGATTCCGGATGAACTATTTGTCCGGCGAGAAAATGGTTTTCACCATCATGTTCAGCATGTTTTCTTACCCCTAAATCGAACATCTAATCAACTTCAAATACAAATTTTGCTTTTATCAAATTTTCCGGTTTTCGCCGTTCTCCGGGCAAACTAGTTGTCCGGCAAGAAAATGGTTTTCACCATCGTGTTCAGCATGTCTTCTTACCCCTAACTCAAACATCGAATCAACTTCAAATAAAACTTTTACTTTTAACAAACTTTCCGGTTTTAGCCGGATTCCGGGTGAACTACTTGTCCGGCGAGAAAATAACTTTCATATTCGGATTCAGCGTGTCTCCTTACCCCTAAATCAACTATCTAACTAGCTTTCAAAAAATATTTTTTTCGCCCCTTAATTTTAAACCCCTCCCCCACCCTCAAATATAGGGCTACAGAGCCCATCTTCGAATTTGACTTGTACCTTGACCCGAAGGGTCCTCCCACCAAGTTTCATCAAAATATCTCAATGCCTTCGAGAGTTATCGTGCGCACAGACGGACAGACGGACAACTTTTGCGATGTCATAGGTATCCCGCCACTTACGTTTTGGGATCCCAAAAACATGAGCAGGACTTAGGTTAGATTCGGCTATACACTTGTTTTAGTAACTGATAATCCCTTAATCGCTGTGATACTTAATCCGGTTGGCGCTCGACACCCCATCAGAATATAGGTCTGACAAGATTTGACCCTACCCTCTGGAGGAACTAATCCTCTTGGGGACGTAAGATTTCCTGGGTGGCGGTAAACACCCTTTTCACATTTAAAGATTTTAATCTGAAACTACCTGCACAGGCTACCTGCGCTACCTGAATTAAAAGGTGGCGAAAAACATATGGTGGCGGAAAACCGCGGTGGCGTTAAGACACTGCTACCTAAAAACTGAAACAGTTGGCAATTAGCTGATATATTATGTATATTTTGTTTATGACCCATCAAATACACGGCGACAGCTGAGCAAGAGAAAACAAATGAAAAAAGGCACAAAGAAAATCCGGATAAATCAACATGAACAAAGACAATATAGACTAAATTTCTAATCGGGCTGACAAAATCCCGCAAAACATCATGTAGACGATGAGCTGGACAACGTGATGTGGATATTAGAGACTCCGACGTTCTCTCCAGTGACCGAATAACATCTTGGACGCCGAATTTCTGAACTAGTTCACGGTTGCGACAAGAACGAGGGAGACAGATTAAAAATTTACAATGAGTGTAGTATATTTTGTAGATCAGTTTTTCATTTTTCCCTTAAGTAAGAAACAAAAACCAAGGCGTTTAAACAGGCATACCTCTACTGTATAGTGTCAAGTGCTGCGTTTGTTTAAATCGCAGAGAAGCTAGTAGCCGTTTGCGGATTACTGAAGTCACTGCCTGTGGAGGAAAAGGGCTTAGTTTTACTTACCGTAAATTCTCTGAGCTAAATTCTTTCTCTAAGTATTTTACAAAATGGTCTCTTCCCAGTGGGTCGTGGAGCAGCTCGTGCAAACTGAAGGCCCACCTTCTCACTCTCTTATTGGTCAGTTCCTTCCTGCAAAATAAATATGATTCAGTAACTCTCATTCGAGCAGGGGGCATTTGGTGTTCATAGTTCCTAGCTTTCTAGGCCCTTTAGGGAAATTTTCTCGGGATCCCAAGACCATAGTGACGGGATACCTGGGAGTTCGTAAAGTTTGTCCGTCAGCCCGTCCGTCTGTCTGTTGTTAGCAAGATAACTTTCAAAGGGGTTAAGATATTTGTTCAAACTTTTGTTTGTACACTATTCTGGAAATGTTTCGGTAAAAGTATTACCAAAGCTTCATTACGTATAAAAGTTGTATCATTGTCTGCCGCGTTTTACTAGTTTCATTAAGCTAGGCCTAAATGCTGATCGCGGTCTTGTCTAATTTGTTAAAAGTAAAAATTGTATTTGAAGTTTATTAGATGTTCGATTTAGGGGTAAGAAGACATGCTGAACATTTACATGAAAATCATTTTCTACCCGGACAAGTAGTTCGCCCGCAATCCGTCCGAAACCGGAAAATTTGTTAAAAGTAAAAATTTTATCTGAAGTTGATTATATGTTCGATTAAGGAGTAAGAAGAGATGCTGAATCCGTATATGACAATATTTTTTTTAGCTGGACGTATATTTCGTCCGGAATCCGGCTGAAACCGGAATTTTTTTTATAAGTTAAATTATTATTTGAAGTTGATTAGATGTTGGATTTAGGGTTAAGGAGAAACGCTGAATTCGTTTTGAGCTTTATTGTTTCGCCGGACAAGTATTTCCGGAATTTCTCCGAAACCGGAAAATTGGCAGAAGTAAGGCAGGAAGTTTCGATCGATTTCGTCAGAATAGATATGATTCACAGGGGCAAACACACATGCTGAATCCATATCTGAACCTGGTTTTCTCAGATGATTAGCCATTTGGCCGTAATCTGTTTCTAAATTTTAAGAGTAACAGTGTTCAAGGAGTCTGGTGAAGACTGGATCTGGCGAAGACAAAACCTAATTGTCTGGATAAAGTATTACATTTTTGGGATCCCATCGAAACCTTTGGTCTTGTTTTTATGGCTCTTGCGGCCTCTGGCTCAAGTGCCATATACAGATCGCAATTCCGTGGGGCGGTCGGTCGGGCGGTCTGTCACACGATTGTGAGCTAGGGCACTTCCAGATGTGCTAGGACGATGAAACTTGGCAGGCGTTACAGGGACCCGACCAAACTAGTTTGGAAATAATTAGTTTACCGATCCGACCATCTGGGGAGGGGGGTAGAGGGCGGGGTAATCCGGAAAACTGAGTAGTGAGTCGTGTGAGTCTTCGACCTCAGTTGTGGGCATTTTGAGTCGTGGGCATTTTGATCGTGGGCATTCTGAATTGTGGGCATTCTGAATCGTGGGAATTCTGAGCGTGGGCATTGTGAGAGTGGGCAAAAGAATGTGGTGAATTTTGAACCACCCAAAACTGTTTGTGGGAGCAAGCACGGAAAAACGCCCTTAATCACAATCTAATCTTTAGCTTTGCTTCATACAAGTCCACCCTCTGTTGTGGGTCAGGCATTAAAAATCACTGTCCCCCATAACAACTAGACAGGAAACAAACAAGAAAACAAGCATGCAAAATGTTCGCAAGGATTTAATTGTTTACAAGATCTTAGCTCACAGATATGCCATAGCTAATTTCTTCCCAGATGATTCATTCTGCTCGTTGGAGGAATTTGTACATGAGAGGCGTTCGGCGAACAAGGGGTCGAGACTCTGCGATTGGGAGTTGCATCGTAAGCATTCTAGCACTTGCAACGTCTAGACCCCCCACCCAAAATGTCCGAATTCGGTGTTGTACAACTATGACAAACCAGCGAGAGACTCTATAGGAGGATCGCCCCACCTTATCTCTCTGGAAGTGCGGATTTAGGGCCGTAATAAGAATGAATGTATGTTAGCATAATGCTCCCGTCCTTGGTGGCAGAACGAGTAGACAGGATATAAACGGAATAAAAACTGTCTGAAACTTACGCATGCTTCTCGTGGTCCCAGAAATCCGTCGAGTCTGAAACCCAGGGATTAGGTGGCTCGCATGGTATTAGTAGGGGATCATACTCTTTGTACTGCTCGGCGTAGCTGATTTGTCTAGAAGAAAAAAAAATACTTAAACATTGAAGTAGTTCTTCACCAATCAATCAATGTATAACGCTACCCCTACCCTAATAGCACTCCCGTAGGGAAAAAAGGTACCCGGATTCCCGTAAAGGTGTCCGGAATTTTGGAACAACATTCCGGGCACGGAAAACGCAACGGAATTCCCGCCTAGGGAGTCTTGTTTCCTGGAATTCCGCAGTTTAACGCGGAATTCCGGGAAATAAACCCCCCAGCCGGGATTTCCGTTACGTTTTCCGTGCCCGGAATGTTGTTCCAAAATTCCGGACACCTTTACGGGAATCCGGGTACCTTTTTTCCCTACGGGCTATAGACATATTTGGAACGAATGTGGCTAAAACACGAAAGCAGCTAGGATGAATGATCGATGCTACCACTTAGACGATCCGAGGGGTTGCCTACTCTCAATTTTAGTGTACAGCAAGTGCCGGTGCCGCGATGCCCGGTCGGTGCCGGCACCGGCTGAAACAAGCCGGCACCGGTTGTCACGTGTTAAAACATTAAAATAAGCATTTTTAGAAGCGTCTGAAAGATGAATCGCCCAATTTATTGTCGGCACCGGTGCCGGCACAGCCTATTTTGGTTGGTGCCGGCCGGTGCCGGGAAGGGTGTACAGCAGGTGCCGGAGAGTGGGTAACCCTTCGAGACGATCTTCCCGGTGAAGGAACTACATCGTCAGAAGTTTGAACGTTTGAAACCAAGATGCGCGATTTCAACATACATGTTATCACAAGTATTACAGGATTTTTCCGTTATGAACTTTCCTACTGTTATAGTTTGTTTGTTAGAAGTCTTACGTGTTACCAGGGACCCATAAATTTCCTGTAATGACTCGCCATTCAGGGGGCTTCAGACAAGCAAGAAGTGTAAGATGAATTACCAGCTGGCAAAACGGGTCTGTAGGGAGGGCGCCTGGTGACGAGAAGCTCAGCAGAGCCACTGCATGAAAACCGTTTTTGTCTCCCCCTTGTTCAGAAGTCACCACCTCTAAATTCTGCTGGAGGGCATTAAATAGACATGAGATAAGCCCTCGGATAAGCCGGTAAAGGACAACTATCGAGTTGTAGAGGGGATAGGAATGGGAATCCTTCTGGTGTGGTATCAAGCAGACTTGTATGTTCGTGGTCTCAGGTGCCGAGAAACGAGGCAGACTTGTTTGGCATTTAGGAGTTTGTTAGGGTTAAAAATGCAGTGGCGAAGTTCTTCCTTTGGCCCCACTTCGGAAGGGCCCCAGCCACCACTCGTTGCCCTGACCGTGTGTAAAAGAGCATAGTTGGTATTTATGGTCTATTTTATCTTTAAGTCTGTTTTCTAAATTCTAAGTTTGTTAAAAAAAAATTAGAGTTTGTTTTTGATAAATTAGCCCGACTCTTTTAATTGCCGAGGGACCCTGGATCTGCAAGTCAGGGCCTTAAACTATTAAGTCAAACTAGCTAATTAAGGGCTTCAGAAGGCTAACACTCAAAATGCCCACGATCACAATGACCACGACTCAAAATGCCCACTAAAAATGCCAGCAACTCAAAATGCCCACGACTCAGAGTGCCCACGACTCAAAATGCCCACGGTTCAGAATGCCCACGATTGGATTGTATGAGGTGTTCAGTCCGTAGTAAACTCGAATTAGGGGTGAGTGAGCAACGGGAGGAGTAGACCGAGTATCAGAATTGCGATCATCGTATGTTTAACTGGTATAATCTCAATTATAATATAATACTGGTAAAATATTTACAAGAAATATGTGTATTGCCTCGTAGTCCAACGATAAACTAACCTGCTATTCAAGAGAGACTTCACTTGCGCGCGGGTAAAAAAAACAACTGCGCCTGTACTCTGACGAAAAACCTTACACAAAGCCTGATCAAAATATGTAAACGTATCTGAGTGTTAACTTTCTAACAGGCAGACGGGCAGACAGACTTTACGAATTCATCGACACCCTGTCAGTAACGTTTCCGGGTCCCAAAATGCAACATGAATTCTGATCTTGAAATTTTTAAGACATTCACTCTGGCGAGTTCTGAACAGACTAACTGTGAGTCCAAAACAGGGATCTTGAAACTGTTATTTTTAATTAAGTAATGCTTCTTACCTTAATGATGCAATTTAACCGGAGGATTTTGCTTTCTGTGTTGGCACAATTTCATACGACATTGCTTCTGTACTTTCACGCAAACAATTGTGAACTGATCAAGAAACAAAAAAATAATTCCTGTCAAAACATTTTCCTTGGTTAATCTTATCCCAAATCTTATCCCTTATAATCTCGCAGTTCGTTGTCCCAGGATGATTTTTGCCCCCCCTGTGGACAGTTTCAGCCGTCGGTGTTTCGAACCGAGACGATATTAGCCTCCCCTGCCGCCGGCATTTCGGACGATTTCGATTTCGGGTGTTCGACCGGAATTGTGAGCATTCTGAGTAGTGGGCATTTTGAGTCGTGGGCATTTTGAGCCGTGGGCATTTTAATCGTGGGCATTTTGATCGTGGGCATTTTGAACCGTGGGCATTTTGATCGTGGGCATTCTGAGTGTGAGCATTGTGAGAGTGGGCAAAAAGACCGTGGTGATTTTGGGAACCACCCCTTGAGAATGCGTGAACGAGTGTTCTGGACATTCAGTTTGTTTTTTATAATGTTATATACATATTTACATATATTTAATCTATGACCCATCCAATGCACAAGGCGACAGCGGGGTAAAAAGGAAAACAGCACAAAGAAAAATTAGCATAAAGGACGCAAATTTAGACTGAATTTCTAACTTGGACCAAAAAACTCATGAAAGATCCCCTTCTCTATAGTGACTGAATAACATCTTGCAGCTTCTGAACTAACGGTTGCGGCGTGAATGTGGGAGATACATTTAAAATTTGCAGTTTTTTACTATACTCCGTCTCTACCTAGACAGGTTATAAATATAATTCAGTTCAATTCAGTGATAAAAGTAGGACGTTTTTCAAACTTTAATGTCTTTTATTCCGCACTATGTGGAACACCCCGGAACATTACAGGATGTCAGAAGCGTTGCTAGCCAAAATGTTTGGGGGGGACAAGGCATTTAACGACTGGCTGGTCATTTTTACCGACTATTTTTGTGGATAAAAACGACTATTATTGGAAAAAAAAAACTGTGTTGACGAAAAATCTGCTGATTTTAAGAAGAAACGACTATTTTTACGGAAAACCGATTGTTTTTGATTGTTTTTAAGAAAAAACGACAATTTCTAAGAAAAAAATCGACTGTTTTTACTAAAAAATCTCGGTGCTTCGCGCCGACTCGGCTTTTTTTTACCGACTGGCCGACAACATTGTGGGGGGCGTCCCCCCCTCCCCCCCCAGTAGTGACGCCTCTGCAGGATGTAGGGCACGCGAAACGCATTGTAAAGTTCCAGTCAACTCAAGTTTCTTTCATGTTCCGAGTTATCTTGACCTTTTGTTTGCACTTGCCCTTGGTTCACCTCGAAAATGATCGGAAATGTGCTTCGCTTGGCCCGATCCAAAATCGATAGACTTTCCCAGGCCCGGCAGGATGCAATCTAATAGCGACAGACGCCTCCTAAGAGAGTTCTAAAGGAAACTGATTCAGGGGAGATATGGACTGTATTGTATATAACAAACTCAGGAGATCACAAACCAATTGGCGTCGTACCGGCAGAGCAGAATAACCAAAGCAGATTAACACTAGGGAGTATAGACCTATGCTTTCCATGCTTGGCAAACGGGCCATACTCTCGTAGCGTCGCCCATTACGCTTGCGTAGTTTAAAGCGAGACAAACTTGCGGGTTTAGAGATTTCTAGTGAAGCTAAGATCTTCACACACCGAGGAAACAGGGGAGGTTGTATCTTTTTTTTGCTGTGTTCAGAATATTAAGTTTTTTTTAGCCAGCGCTGGTGCACGACTAATTGAGTTGCAGTGGGTACGTTCACTATCGCTAGTGGTGCTATTGTCGCTGCTATTCGAGTGTTTGTCACGTTTTTCAAGTCTTGACGCTACTCCCTTGTGTTATTTTGCTCTGAAAATAACACTAGTGCCAAGACTTCAAAGACGTGACACACACTCGTATAGCAGCGACACTAGCACTACTAGCGATAGTGAACGTTCCTACTGAAACTCATTCAGTCATTCACTAGCGCTGGCTCCGATAACTTCATATCCTGAACATAGCAAACAAATAATGCAACCTCAGTTGTTTCTTTGGTGTGTCCAGACCGCTCCTTTGCTTTACTAGAAATTACTAAACCCGCAAGTTTGTCTCGCTTTAAATGCTGCAAGCGTAGTGGGCCGCGCTACGAGTGTGGCCCGTTTGTAAAGCATGGAAAGCGTAGGTCTTGGCGCTACTCCTTTGTGTTCTTTTGCTGTGCGTATCGGAAACCAACAGAACCTCCGTCTTTGGTCCCATGCAGGGACTATGGATACCCCGATAAAACTGAGCTGAACTGGAGGTATGCTGACCATTGAGTTACTTCCCTCTTCGCCGTTACGCATATCAGAGGAATTAGTGCAGGAGGCGCGCTGACCCGCTCTGCAGCGCGTCCAGACAACCAATCAGCTTTTACTTTAGAAATTTTTTCTTCTGGGCTTTACTGTGGTATAGCTATTAGTAGAGGTAACGAATTGGGATGTTCCGCGTAGCTTCTATCCTCCGCTCGTTTGCATCGGGCAGAGTACAGGGATTTATTCGACTCCGCATGGTTGTATTACAGAAAAGGGAGATTGAGGTTCTGGTGCTTATTTGTTCTTGGTAGTTGAGAATGTTGATGGTGATGACACGTTTGTATTTCGCGCCGAACAAAAAATCGAATAGTGTAATATGCGAGGTAATAAAGAAAAAATTGAAGTTAGGCTCAATTGTAAGTTGCCACAGTAACAAAAGCCAAATAACAGGCAACAAAAACATACACACAAATTCCAAAAAAGGGTCACGGAACCGGACGGGCAAAATAATAAACAGCCAAATAACGGACAAAAAAAAACTTGAAACTCTATTGCTTGTCAGCTGGTTGTTAATGTAGCTGGTGACTCAGGGTGCGAACGAGAGGAACCGACATTTTCTACTTGGCGCTGGAAATGATTTCAGTGTTCGAGTGTCTGGTAGGATAAGTGGGTTCGGGGATTTGTTCGGGAAGGAACATGATAGTATAATTTTCTTTGACAAAATCAATTGTTAAATTATGGTGTCTAGTATTAAAGTATCAAGCGGAGTTTAAAGTTTAATTGAAACGCCAGCTTATTTTTTGTATAATCTTTTTCAACACGTTGAATTATTTTGATTATCTTTAGGGATTTAAAATTCGTCCACAATAGACTCTAGTAGGGACGTTTAGAATGTGGAGGCTCTCCCGACAAGACTGGCTGCACAGTTGAAACGCTAAATTTAAACAAGAGAGCAAACGTGAGTTTTCTGGTCCCTCCTGTGAGTTTGATGGCTAAGAAATCAGACGATATTAGACTTTGCAAATACCAGGCTGAGAATCTGCCTTTTTAGTATTCTTCTTATTTGTAGATATTTTTTTGTGGGAATCGTTTGCCGTTTTTATCGCAGCAGACACGTTTTCGCCCCGATAAAAAAGCTTTTTTATCATCGGGTCTTCTAGCCTTTACAGGACACCTCGCACAGCATAGTCTTTCTGCTAAGATGTTCTGAGATCACGGACTAGGGGCCACTCCCGGAAACTGTCCAGAAGGTCCTGCAGCTCTCGTGTTCGCCAGCACTTCTTCAGCAACCGAGCGCTATGGAACAGCCTGTCTGAACCAACTGTCACCAGCGAAACACCCGAAGGTTTAAAAAAGCGACTCGACGAGGACTGGTGCGGGCAGTCTTGGAAAGAGGACTGGTGCGCCCCGGAAGCAGCAACCAGAAAATAGTACCATCATCATCCGCAAGCTACTCGTCGGGATACAACATCCTTATTGCTTACAAGTGTAATTTAAGGTAATAGTTGGCTACCTTGAAACGTAGCTATGCTTACAGCTAATTACACAAGGCTTCGGCTGTTTTTAGCCTCTTTCCATGACCATTGCCTTGGATGACAAACGTGGCAAAATTGCAGAACCGGTCTTCTGACCAATAAGCTTCTAGGAAACAATGACAGGGAGCCTGATATGTCATGGGAAGAGAACAAACGTGACAAGAGTGATAATCAGTGTATGCCAATAGAGGAGATAGGATGATATTACTATCACAAGTACGACGTTAAATCTATGAGAAAAACGTAAAATTCCGTTGTTTTTCTATTCTCGTCTCCTTCAGACTCTTTTCAGGGACCTGTTTTGGGCCTCTCAAGTATAGTCCCGTCGTAGAGCTATAGTGGGTACTGTCGCTATATATACCCTTCAAAAAGAATGCACCTGACCTGAGAGTTATCTTATGAATACTCCCCTCCCCTCCCTTCTTCAGTCCGTCCAATTAGTAATGTTTTAGGCTTGGGAAACCAATTCTCTAACGAAGCCTGTTCGAGAAGATGGTCTTTTGATAATTTGCTTCCTCCGAAAGTCCTTTTGATTTCGTTAATGAATTTCGAATAGCCAATCAAAGATGGTGGGGGGGGGGGACAAAAAAAAAATCGGGAATCGGTTTTCTGCTCTGCCTGACCCTTTGTTCTCTCATCACGCTTGATCAAGCAGGTAGGTTATGTCGAGGGTTATGTGACAATATGATCAAGGGCATTTTAAGATCTTCTGAGGCGAAGAGATGTCAGCAGCATCAGTCGACGTCCAACTTTTTGAGGTCTTAGGGCGGATCCTCAGTCAGAATGAAAACACGTCTTCGGCAGCCTTAGGAAAGACAGGCTTAAAGCAGAGCTGAAGGCCTAGACTATCCGTGTTTGTTGCAGCCTTAGGAAAGACAGGCTTAAAGCAGAGCTGAAGGCCTAGACATCCGTGTTTGTTATTTTTCAGTACTACGTTTAGTCTCCAGCTCATTGTTAACTGCCCAGTCATTCCCATGTAATAGCATTATCAGTCCGACGAGTTTTTAAGGACGGTAAATCACCGTGACGTGTATATGCGACGTGGGTTTATAACCGTAGTCCGTTCCTGCATTTTTCTGCTGGACAGTGCCATAGGTAGACAAATTCCTACCTACTGAGGCGTAACTCGCAAGAGAAAATACGAGAAATGGGCATCGAACAGGCAGGCCAACTGCCGGATGGTGCTGAACAACTTTAAGTAAGTAAGTATGGATTTGTATTTTGTTGAGGGGTTTCTGAGACAGTAGTATCATGATTATGATGTTCTGATGTATGCCGAACAAAACTGTCAAACAAGCAAAAATTATTTTTTGGATTTGTAAAGAAAAGACTACTTACGCTTCCGACACTTTGGAAACTTTTACTGTCGTCCTTGCTATCCTTTTTCGCAATGCTTCAATTTCCTTTTGTAACTGATCGGCGGGAGAGATCGAAATTTCGGGCAAAGGGGGCGGAGACAGGCGTCCTCCGGCCACGCCTATTGAGTGGTGTCGCACGGAGGCGTTCCTTAATGGCCGGTTCATTCGACAGGCTTTCCGTATGTCGACTTCGGTAGTGCTCACACAGCCAGGCTGAAATAAGTAGTCTCTGTAAGCTTCAGGTAAGCTTGCACACCTAGGCAGTCCGTGACAAACTCCAAAAGCTTCGGTTACACTGCTATCAGATCAGAGCCGCGTAGAGGGGTTGCCCACCCTCGATTTTAGTGTACAGCAAGTGCCAGCACCGGTTGCCACATGTTAGAATATTAAAATCAGCATGCTTAAAAGCGGGAATCGCGTAGTTTATGGCTGGATCCGGTTCCGGGAGTGGGCAACCCCTTGAGCCGCGTTCGGTTCACATTACCGGTCAAGTCCCGGCAGGATTTTTGAAAATCCAGGATTTCCGGATTCCGGACTTTTTCAGGATTTTCCATGAATTAGGTATTTTGAGGAAAACGTAACCTTAGCGGATGCTCTATTTAGCCTATGGCTACGTTTGACGTTCCACTTTTGTCCAAATTTTAACCATCTAATAACAAAAAATGCGGTTTATTTCTTTCGTTTGAAAACTATGCTTCTGATTATGTCTGATTTATGTCTTCATTTCGGATCACAAAAAGATGATCAGTGTTTCCACAAAACTTCGCCTGCGGCGCATTTTGTAGTATATATTCCCTATTTAGAAGAAGGGCGCGTCATTTAGTTGGCGTTGAAGGCTTGCATTTTTGGGGGCTTAAACCATACTAACAGCTGGACTTGAAGCTAAATTTTGCCAGGAAAAAAGGTGTATTTAAAAAATTTTGCCTGCGGCGCTGAGTATAATCGGTCGTGGGTACAGTCGTCCGCTGTGCCTATTGTCGGTACATTTTCAAAAACGTCCTTGTCCTTACGAGACGACAATTCAGCTGCATTTGTTCAAATCCTCCATCCCTTCTACTAAGGAAACCTTTTTTTTCGGCAGCAGGATTTTTCAGGATTTCTGGGGTTCCCGGCAGGATTTTCGAAGAGCAGCAAGTGGAAGCACTGCGATCAACTGGGATTTTGACGTTTTATTTGTGGTTCTCGATTAGCTGGGAGAGTCGGAGTCATCCCGGCGGACTCGAGGTTCGACTGTGTAGTCGCCTACCGGTTGACTTTGACGACTGGGACGAATTGTCATTCGTCCCTCCGTTATGCTGCGAACAGATGATCAGTTTTGCCGACCGGATTTCCTTCACTTTCATTATGAAGTGGAAACAATCTCTAACTTTGCGTATGGAATCGATGATAAAATCTTGGCAGGAATTCAGTCTGAGAGCACCCGACCCTGATCATATGTGTTGTTAAATGGCGCAACAACTTTAACCCCAAATAGCTTAAAGCTAGAAGAGGTAAACAGCGGAATATTTATAAAATACATTTAAAAGACAGCAGATTAATGAATACAGTTTACTAGAAATGGCCAGAAATAAATTTTGGAACGAAACTGTCTAAGAATTGGGTGATGATAACACGTTTTCTTTGACATTTTCATAATTTTGTGAAACTTCTGTCTTAAAAATTATTCAATAAAATCGGCAATGTTGCCTTAAAAAAAAACAAATAAGAGGACTAGGGACGAAGTAAAAAGGCGAAAATGAAAACATGGCCCTATTGCAACCCCACGTCATGCTCTTCTCCGGCCGATAGAGCTATAGACCAAAAGAGCTAGCTAGTTTTGTTGTGAAGAGTGGCATAATTTCATATTCAGATCTTTCCGGAGAACACATAAATGTGTTTCTAGCAAAAACACATAATCATCACGGAGAACTAGTATTTAGAGCTTCTAACGGTTAGAATGTTGTACTTCTACTAGTCCCTGTCCTGGCACTTTCATCCCATGACGTCATTCAACGTCTAGCGTAACTCGACATTTATCTGGTAGTTTTTCCGTGGAAGGTATGGATTTGAGCCTATTGTGTTATGCTGACGATGTGCTCTCGATTGGAACTTCACTTATTGACCTACAAGCTAATATTGACCTTCTACTCAAGGGTTACGCAAATATCGGTCTGAGTGTCAATCCAGCCAAAACCGAGTTTCTTGTTTTTGAACCGTCTTCGTCACTTAAAACTTCACCCCACCCACAGTCCTTATTTTGTTCGTAAAGATTGAGGGAGAGAAGGTTTTTCCTGGATCGAAACTCAAGTATCTCGGTATCACCTACGGAGGTGATTTGAGAAGCTCAAGGCTTCTCGTGGTTGATCAAGTTATTTCCGGTCTACGTTTGAGCTACGCAAAACTGGTAGCCCTTAAGTTTAAAACATATTTTGGCTCGTTTGTTCTCAGCAGTTGCACTCCCGAGTGTTTACTACATTTCCCCGGTATGGCATTGGCTTACAAATACTGACAAGCTTCGTATTCGTTCAGGCCTGTGTAAGTACCTGAAGTTTCTGCTGGGCCTCCCATTGTATCTACGAAACACATTTGTTTTGGATAAGTACCATTTAAATGACCCCGTTTTGTTTGTCCCCGAATTAGAAAAACGGTCGATAGAAAAGCACCGAAACGTGTCCTTCGACATGCCGTTGACATTCCTCCTCGAGGTTTGAATGATAATAATTGTGTCTTGTTGTAATATGTCCTTTTTGTTGTATTTTTAGAAGTTATTTGCGTTTAATTTTTTCTTTCTTTCGTGCTCCGCTTTTTTCTTCGTGTTGTTGTAAGCGGGTTTCTAATAAATTAATTAATTAATTAATTAATTACCGATTCTAATCGTTTTAAATAATTGGAGATGAACTTGTGCCTTGGGGTTGCCAATCGGGAAAAAGGGAATACCAAACAAGTATATCCGAAGGGAGTAAGAAATTAATACTTACTACAGGTCTGTGAACGTCCCAGAACGCTCGTTCTTGACTGTCCAAAATTTTCCTCTCCAGTTTATCCCTTTTCTTGTCCACCCTACTCTGGGCCTCGGCTTGCATGAAAATGAATTCCCACTTCCGTGCGAACATTTTTTGAAGCCTTGCCAAATTTTCAGCTTCATAATCAGCAAGCTCGAGTCGAGCTTTGTTCTGCATAGTTCGTTTACAAAGGTAGACAGCTGAAATAAAAGACCTGGGTCACTTTCTTCGAGAGGAGGATTGGTAGCGTTGCGTATAGAACAGAGTTGCGTATAGAATAGGAAACTGAGAAAGCAGAGCTTTAGACGAAACCATGCCTTCACTGTTGCGCGATCTCCCACGCAGGACTGCCACATTAAAATAATTAGAGAGTGACTTTTTGGGCAAAACAGAGGGTGAATTGAGGGTGAAATTTTATTTTCATGAAAAACCTTGAAATGATCACTTTTGGTCGGAGTCACCGCTGCAAAAATGACACATCTGATTTTAAAATCATGAAATCGTCACATCTGGTCGGAATACCTGCTGCAAAAATTACATATCTGGACGTTTTCTGACAAAAAAAGTGAGCTTCGTGTCATACGTAGGACAAGAGTGACAAAAAAATACGCGTGGCAACCCTGCTCCCACGTAGACTCCTTATGCCTTGAACAAACTATCGGGATCGGGCGCTCATTATTGGACCATCTTCAGTTCCATATAGGCAAGGCCGTATCCAGGGGGGGGGTTAGGGGGTTCGAACCCCCCCCCGAAACCCACAAAAGTGATAGTTTTTTGCAGGTTTTAACCTCTGACCTATGTATTTTTTGTACTTTTTGGTCCGACCCGTGGACAAAACCCCCCCCGAAATAAATTCCTGGATACGGCCCTGCATATAGGGTCGAGCTAACGAGTTCGTATCCTTGCCGGCCCCCAGTGATCGATTTATATATTGTAATGAAGTGTTTTTCAAATTAAAGAATCTGAACCATATGGAAAAGTTGGGATTTTTTCAGCTTGGTAACAAAAGTGCAGAAAGTCCTGCCAAGAAATCCTAATCGTGTGTTCCCTACTGTTACTTTCACAATCGCATTGGTCTATTCACTCAGTTTTTGGTTTTCGTTTTATTTCTGGGATTGCGGTGGTGTCGGAACCTTAGATCTACTTCGGAGGATGTACCGGGTGTCTCTTTTCGAGCAGGTTTTCGTAATACTGAAATAGTTGATCTTACTACGAAAACCTGACGAAAACACTGTTTTGAGCGAAATTTCTGGGATTGCGACGGTGCCGGAACCGTAGATCAACTCCGGAGGATGTACTGGGTGTCTCTTTTCGAGCAGGTTTTCGTAATATTGAAATAGTTGATCTTACCACGAAAACCCTCTTTTGGGCGAATCTCGTGGGCGCAGGTATCCTTAGGTTTGGAGAGAGGTAGGGATTCTGCAACCTTGAGGAAGCTTGTTTAAGCGAACTCCAAGTCCTGATTTGTCTATGTATGAGTTGACCGCACCCGTTCGGATTAACGAATTTTTAAGCGAAAGACTAGTGGGTAGCGGAAATCCAATTATAACACTGTTCAACGCTGCGAATGCAGGTTGCCACATACTTTTGACACTTGTATTCTATAAGCATTCTGTTATAGCACTTTCTTGTAGAAGTTACGCTCTTCAAAAAGACCGCCTTTTGTTCTGTTCGGAATGCTTTTCGGTTAGAAGGCATACATCTGATAAGAGAAGCATAATGATAAGCATAATGATGATCTCCTCTACTGATATCATTTTTATTTGACTGTTTAATCTTCACAATGCTCTTTCCTTTTTCCTTTAGAGGGACAGATAAATCAGAAACTGTTGGAACACCAATTTTTAATAAGTAGCACTTTTTCAGTAAAGGTGCACCTTTTTCGATCTTTATTAGTACGAAAAGTTTGCTGATGTGGAAACGCTGCGCGATGGAACGCGCGAAATATTCAAACAACATGCAAGAGTCTCTTTTAGCGGGCCTTTTGCCTGCCTTCTGCGGGCCGAATGTGCAGCTGCAATAGTCAAGAAGAACAGGGACGTAGTTAAAAGTCGAAAATAATTAGGTTGTGAATTTGATGACCTGGTTCCAGTTCAGTCCTTCGTACAGTACTGTACAAGGAGTTCGCTCTGGAGGTTAGAATGTCATTTTATTTTTCCTTCATTTTTAGATCTGTAGCCTACACGAGAGGCTTTTGTATATACAGTGCTGTCTTTTGTTTTGATGGACCCTAGGTCATCCATGGGTTTTTGCCCCTTTCCTTTCGCTGAGTCAAAAACGTGAAAAATGCCAGCACATTAGGTCATTAGCACACACTGACACAATTCTTTGTCAAGTTGAGCCACACTATGTTCACATCTGAGCATAATTTCGAAAACATAAATGATGATGGTGCAACTTAGCTGGCCCCACCTGTGATCGTAATGAACAAGGCAATATGGCAAGCAACAGTAGCCTGATTTCTCAACAATTTACCCCCGCCGCTTGTCCTCTCGTTTTCTCTGGCCCCCCAGCACCGGCCTAAAGGTAAAGATGGCACTGCGTATATAAACTGTTATCCTAACTGTCAAGAAGAAAAATCCTAATGACCTAGGACTGAGTTATAATTGCAGAGAAATTTCCTTACTAAATTTGTGAGGCCAATTGTGAAGTTGTGTCATTCAAGGTCAGCGACTCCTCTTGTACTGGCAAATATAAAAAGTTCAATTAAATTATTCAGCAAGCCTGCTGGAGAACAATAATTTCTAGTTGAAAAGAAAGGAATAGAAGGTTGAGTGGAACTTACCGTAATCAGTGTTATCAGGCTCCCAGCAATTTGAAGGCCAAAAGTATGGTGTCTGAAAGATAAATAATGTTTTCTTTTGCCACTCTATTATACTGTAGGGAGAAAGATGAGGAGGAATTTTAGATGATTTGTAATAGTGTTACCAGTTCTTGCTCAAGTAAAGGCATTGTCATCCAAAAAGACTATGAATAAAGCATAAAGAAAACAATTTATAAATGTTTATACTTTACTAAGGCGGCACTAAGGCCTACCCACTCTTCAAACCAACCTCAAGCATGCCCAATTACACCAGTATTGCCTTTCCTCTAGTAGTCTACTAATCAGCAAACCCTCTTAGAGCTTAACAGTTTCTGGTAAATTTTGTTTTGGCACTTCACACAGAGAGTAGCCTACACCAGAGCTATGCTTCTATGAATGTTAATTAACCTTGAGCAGTTCAGTTTGGGGCTAAGTGGTAAACTAAACACCCAAAAAACCGATTCAGGTATTCTTAGGAGCCCTTAATTAGCTACTTTAGATGACTTTGGTCACAGCAATCGGATGAAAATGACACTATTTAAAGTTACATAACATTCAAAGAAGCACACGTCTGTTAGTAAAGACGTCACCAAAGCGATGCAAAGTCAGTGTGAACTTGATAGATTAAACATGTTTTAGTGGTAATGATTCAAGCTTGAATATCTGTGTGAAGATGCAACTTTTAAAGTTTAACCGAAAAGGGCCGATGTAGGACAATCTAGTGGCCTATCACTTATTCACTTAAAGACGCGCGAAGACCCGATGAAAATGCGTTACTTCGTTGTTCCGCTTTTCACGAATAATCAGTTTTCAGATAGTGGAATTTCCCTTTCGGATTTCATCTATTCGCTTGTACCTGTGTTGTATGCTTGACGAAAACGATTTACGACAAATAAGTGCTCACGCAGCCGGCTTGTGCAATTCGACCAGCTGTGATTTGGTTTCCGCAAGCTGATCACTGGCCACTGAAAAGCCGCGTTTGTATTGAGATTCAAAGTTTCCGCGTCATAGTAGAATTTGCGTTCCGGAGACAGCCTAGATATTCCGAACGTTACTACTAGAGCAGATAGTGGAAATAAAAAAAAACCTTAGCAGAATCCAAATAATTCAGTGTATTCAATTAGACGATTCAAATAAGTTGTCTTTTCAGTTAAACTTTAAGGGACTTCTAGCGTGTGACCTGTTCTTACATCTAGCGGGATCACTGTTCCTGTAGCACGTTACTAACTGGCAATTGTGGTGGTTTGCGAGCTATCTTCACAAGCCCCTCGATAAATAGAGCGTCCGTATGTGGAGCCGGTTGCGAGTTCAAATCCCGCTTTAGGAGCATTTTATTTTCAGATTACCACATTGACGATGTTTCAGTAGAAGAGGTGATTATTGCTGCGGAGAGACGATCAGGGTTGGGTGCTCGTGAACTGGAATTTCCTACGAGGATTCTTGCCACTATCTCCAGTTTCATACGGAAATGTTGAGGCTTTCAGCTGCATGATAGTAGTGCAAAAAAGGCGACCGTCTATCCACAACGAAGTCTGTGAATCAGAGTAATATCTGCGCGTCCAATTACTTAAACGGTAAGACACTTTTCTTTCTCTTTAATTGAGATATTTATCTTTTGGACAAATTCGAGCAACACTTGCACGTCCACTTTTTTAAAAGGTAAACATTCTCTCGTCTTTAATTAATTTTTGTCGACGACTTTTGTCGACTTTTTGCACGAATTCTCGTTGGACCGTCCAAAATTTGTGTGGAAGATCTGCTTGTCTTACACCTATTGCTATTTTCGCATATTCAAGCCAGAAACATGTGGGATAGTAGCAGGTTTATCCTACATCAAGCCTTGACGGCAATGGTAAAGAACAAAAACAACCAAAAACAAAACAAACTTTACAGATTGTGCTTAAAATAAAACAGAGCGAAACCGGAACCCGGTCAGTTCTTCGCAAACATTCATAAAGCGGTCATAATAGGCTACCACCAGACCCCTAGAAATCCAGAATTGGCCCCCAAAGGTGCCGACCCTAGCTTCTAGTGTCAAGAACGCTCTGTAAACCGATAGGACGAGTAAATGTACAGTTCTTACCTGAAACCTATATAGCGTATTGTCATTCTTCACCGTTAGCACATGTTCTTCGATCGGGAAGAAATACCCATGGGCTGCCATTAGGTGAGCCAAATGCAAGGACTCGACTGTAAATAAAGATAATAATGTAGTTTAAAATGGCAACAAAATAACCTCTTTCTCCTTAAATGGGCCTAATTGCCGAAGGGTTTTTCGAGGCCGTTCGTGACCAGGCCGGTCTGAATACTCTTGATGACTATCTCTCCTTGCCGCTGCGAAATCTCCGGCCTCTCCGGGTACCTAGCGGAAGAAAGGCAGAAGTGCAGGACCGAATTTGTACTGCAAAGGTGTTTTAAAGAAGTTAACGACTAGATCATTCCCATTTAAGTCGAAATGCGGTTCGAACCAGAGCCGCGTTCGATTCGACTCGCGGAAGTCAACCCCAGAGTTGACTTTTTTTCTCTGCTGCCGTTTTATTTAGCAAGAAGTTGACCAGAAGTCGACCGAGCAAGAATCATTTTGACTTTCACTTCACTTTCTTTCTTGGTTAACTTGAGACAACTGACCATTTCTCCGCGTCGTTGAAAGTTAACTTTTCGTCAACCTTCACGTCGACGTTGATGAATCGAACGCTCCCAGTTAACCGAGAATCGCAAATAAAACGTCTGACAGAGGATTTCAGTTAACTTGAGAAGTGAATCGAACGCGGCTCAGAACTCGGTACGACCTGTGAAGCCATCTGGTGGCGCCACCAGAAAGCATCAAAATTGAGAAGCTAAAAATAGACCTTAACAAGAATATCAACAAAACAAATAACGTATTGCTGATTTGTGAACAGAAGTAAACAAGACTGTAAATATGACTAAAAGTAAACAAGACTGTTAAATATATGGTATTGTATATTTATTTCAACATTTTCTGTGTGATTTCTGTTTAAAATCACCACATTTTCAAGAAGGAAAGGTGTGTCTCCTCATCTAGTCAGTGCAATTTGAGCTAATGAATAATTAATTTGCGCAAAAGGTCGACTGACTTTGTTGCTCAGCAGGGCGATTTAATTTTCCGCCTCCGTTGGCTGGGGCTAGGATTAGGAAAGCAGTTTTGTTCATAATGACCACTCCTACTGACTGACAGGGACGTCTGTAAGGGCGGGTGGGGGGGGGGGGGTGCTGCACCCCCCTGACCTAAATGAAAATACCGCATTCGGGAGAAACGGACAAGCGAAATACCTTTGAGAAAATACCGAATTATTCTTCTTTGGGAAAACCCGAATGAGACTCTGTTCGGAAAAATTCCCGAATGAGACTTTATCCGGAAAAATCCCGAATTTTGCATATTCGGAAAATTCCCGAATTAGCCCTATTCGCAAAAATCCCGAATGAGACTTTATCTCGAATTTGGCGTATTCGGAAAATTCTCAATCAGCCTGTTAGGAAAATTCCCGATCTAGCCCTATTCGGAAAAATTCCCAAATTAGCCTTGTTCGGAAAACCCCGACTCGGTCTTATTTGGAAAAATCCCGATTAGACTTCATTCGAAAAAAATCACGAATTGGCCTCAGTTGAAAAGTCCCGAATTAGTTTTTAGCTTTGTGTTAGTACCGACTTATTCTTCTTGGGGAAAACCCGAATGAGACTTTTATTCAGAAAATTCTCGAATTAGCCTTACTCAGTAAAGTCTCGAACTGTCAAATACAGAAAAAGCTCAAATTGCTGATGTTCGAAAAAATCCAGGAATTAGTCTTATTCGCCCTAATCACTCTCGTTCGATAAAGCCCCGAGTTAGTCTTATTCGGAAAAATCCCGAAACCGTCAACTCGGACAAATACCAAATTAATCTTGTTCGGAAATTCCCATTAGTCTTACACGGCAAAATCCCAGATTTGACTTATTCGGAAACTCCCGACTAGTCATTCGCTTTACCGGATGAGACTCCGTCTCCTTGCATTGAGCGCCAGCTATCCTGAGGGAAACTTCAGGAGGAACCAGCTACTAGATGGTTCGATTAGTCTTTCGCCCCTATGCCAAGCTCCGACGATCGATTTGCACGTCAGAATCGCTGCGGTCCTCCATCAGGGCTTCTCCTCACTTCGACCTGGCCAGGCATAGGTCACCATCTTTCGGGTCCCACCGTGTACGCTCTTGGTGCGTTGCATCCGCAACGGGATCGCGACGCATCCGCAACGGGATCGCGACGCGCCGGGGATGCGCCCGAGCCACCGAGGTGAAACGGGATCTCCCCTCAGCACCGCAAGCAGTGCCTTTACTTTCATTTCGCCTTCGGTCTTTATCAACCTACGACTCGCGCACATGTTAGACTCCTTGGTCCGTGTTTCAAGACGGGTCGGATGGGTCCCGCCTACTTCCTGCGCGTCCGCGGACATGGGCCCCGTGGCCGACAGCCTTGCGACTCGCCACGATTGTCCCGCGGACCCTAGAAACGAACCGAGCCAGCGCCGGGAGTCCAGCCCTGGATGCCGAAGCACCTCGAAACCGGTTCCGTCTGACGCCGCACCAGTCACGTGCAGGATACGAATCCGCACAGGAATACACGCCCGCACGATGGCATCGCCCCAGCCACGCGATCCACGGCAAGCCGTAACCGCGCTACCGAAGCAGACAACGCACGAACGCTGATGCCGTAGCGGCTCGAGCTTCGAAGGTCCATCCGTTTAACCCCCTGGAGGATTTCACGCACTATTGAACTCTCTCTTCAAAGTTCTTTTCAACTATCCCTCGCGGTACTTGTCCACTATCGGTCTCGTATCCATATTTAGCCTTAGATGGAGTTTACCACCTGCTTAGGGCTGCACGCTCAAGCAACCCGACTCTAAGGAGACTCCCATGGGCCTCCGAACACCAGTCCTAAGGGCCTGACACCCGCTTTGGGCAACGCTTGGGACGGACTTTTGATTTCTACCACAGAAAAAGACTTGGACTCTCTTACTCGTGCATGGCAGTTTTCGCAGTCTCGCAAGTTGAAGTTTCCAGAAGCTTGATTTTTCGGTTATATTTCTCTGTATTTCTGCCATTTACGTCACATTTTTAGTGTTCATTTTAGAATAAAATTAATTTTCATTGTTGAGTAAATAAGCATATTCGGGAAAAATCTGGAAGCTGAAAGGCTGGCTCGGGAAATTTTCGACTTCAGCACCCCCCTTGATTTTCGGGTAAAGACGCCCCTGCTGACTGATTGTGTTTCTCCTGCAATATCAGTCAACTTTTAAAGTAAGTTAAAATTCCAATGATCTTTGAGCTTTTCGCTCTCGCAATTCACCCCTTCTCGCTTCAAACGTTGACCCCGCTTGAGAAAAAAATGAAGTGGCCCCGTAGCGAACGTGTCCTTTCCTCCTTTTTTGATCGTATTCAGTTCAGACGCCTCAACTCTGGAACTTCGTGTCTGAAGAAAACTCTTTTAGGTTTCCCCCAAACCGGATCGATATTCTCACAGGGCAACAATCTTGTTCTTGGCGGTCCTCTCAGAAACACAGACTTTTAATGTGGCCTGTGGATGACACCAAGAACGCATAAAGCTAATTAGAAGTAGTATATGAAATGATGTTCTGTTGCAAAAGGCCAACAGGCCATAGCAACAACAAATACACTTGAAAAGAAGAAAAGAAAAACAAATCACATACTCCTCATAACAACTAGAGGCTTTACTAGCCAAAATGTTTGGGGGGGGGCGGCAAGGTATTTACCGAGTGGCTGGTCATTTTTACCGACTGTTTTTGAAGAAAACCCGTAGGGAAAAAAGGTACCCGGATTCCCGTAAAGGTGTCCGGAATTTTGGAACAACATTCCGGGCACGGAAAACGTCCCGGAATTCCGTGGTTTGACAGGAATTCCGCGTTAAACTGCGGAATTCCAGGAAACAAGACTCCCCAGGCGGGATTTCCGTTACGTTTTCCGTGCCCGGAATGTTGTTCCAAAATTCCGGACACCTTTACGGGAATCCGGGTACCTTTTTTCTCTACGGGAAAGCGACTTTTTTTTTAGAACAAACGACTGTTTTGACGAAACCGACTGTTTGTAAGAAAAGATGGACTATTTTTACGAAAAACTGACTGTTTTTAAGAAAAATCGACTGTTTTCAAGAATATTTTTAGAAAAATCGCAGTGCTTCGCGTCGAATCGGTAGTTTTTTACCGACTGGCCGAAAACATTAGGGGGGGGGCGTCCCCCTCCCCCTATACGTGACGCAACTGTTAGCAAACATATTTATTTACATAAAAACTTCTCGATGTTTTTGCTGCTATCCGGATGGTTTGTAATGACCCCCAAACATTTATTCTCCATTAACTTAATTAGTCCCTCCTCTCCTAAGGTTCCCCTTCCAAAAATTCCTCCCTTGGTCCTTTCTGCTAGCCGCGTTCACACATTTATTTATTTACTTCAGCCGTAGCCATATACAAAGGGACAAACACACAATAACACTACAAATCACATATAACCAAATATGTAACAAAGATCATCGAACCACAAGTTCAATGGCATAAACATTATCAATCACTCCACAGATGGAGCAGAAATTAGAACAAGTACTGTTAATTCCTAAATACTCCCTTTTTTCTCCAATTGGGAGGGCGTTACCTCTTAAACTAATTAACAATCCTGCCTAAAAACAGGGACCCATACATTTCCTGTAATGCCTCGCCATTCAGGGGGCTTGTCAATAAGAGATTTCCAAATATAAGGTTTGAATATAAGGTTTGAATTCCGATGCGCTCTTGACCGACCGTCCGGTAGTTCGAGAAATACCCACGGGGATAGAATACGCGACTATCCAGATAGACAAAATTTGGGATTGGCTGCTGATGCCTTGAGGGAGGAGTCTCTTTGGCGCTCACGTCCAATGAGGCAAACAAGAACGCCGATTCGACCCAAGTGGAATTTTTGGAAAGTAGGAGAGGGTCCGGCAACATAGCAACATAGAAGCATAGGAAATGACAAGCCCCCGAATGGCGAGGCATTACAGGAAATGTATGGGTCCCTGCTAAAAATAAGGTTCTTCCCCCCAACACCCTATTTATCAGTTTTTCAGCAAGTATACCGGAGTGGTCCAGTTTTTGCTCAGTGTCCCTCTCCGAAGTTCAAACACGGAGTTATGAGCTAAACACAAAATATTGAACCCTACCGAATAAATACGTAAAGTTGAAAAAAAATACTCGAACAAGAGCTCTAAACGTTTGCGCAAGCCACGTACTAACTCAGTTTATTGTATAAGCTTTAGTATTTGTATTTTGTGTGTGAATATGTTCCTTTTCTTTTTCTTATTTTTTGTCTATTTCCACCTTTTCACCTGTGTAAGTATTTGTGTGTATATTCTGAATCTGTTTGTATATAAAATCGATATTTTTACGTTCAGAGGTCGAAGAATTTATAAATTTATCCATAACTTGTATGGGCAACTCCATAGAACGTGATTGCAGTATCTGCTCTGTAGTGCATATTCTTGAAATCATCTGTTCTATAACACAAGCTCTTGAAAGTTCTTATTATAACTTATGAACAAGTTGCATAAACGTCGACCCCCCCCCCCCACCAACTGAATAAGAACTGATCATTGTTCCCGGGGACCATGAATGATAACATAAAACATGTGCACAACAAATTATGGGAGTCAGAATGGAATGTAAAATGGTTTGCTCGCTGTGAAACAGTGAGTTTTTTCTCTCCGTCTTTTTTTTATCCAGTCTTTTCCACTCTCGAACTTCTGAACAGAACTCTCCTGGTTTTCCGGGAAAACCGGATCGATATTCTTACAAGGCAACACTCTTTTTCTTGGCGACCCTCTCGGAAACTCACGCTTCTCCTGTGGATGGCACCGAACTTATAAAACTGCGATAAAACGAACGAGTTGCATAAACCTCGAGTCGAATCGAACGAGAGCTGCTGTTCCCTGAGGTGAGCGAGGAGGAGGCTCCATTGTTAGGCGCATGGTTCTGTTATGGTGAATACATTGCGTTTCAACCGTCTTGTTCTCCCCTCGATTTTTAATTCCGTGCCCCACGTTCTGTAAACGCACCTTAACGTTTCTGGCGAATTTTAACCAGACCTGAGGCGAACGTCGCGATTCGCCTTGATGAGAACGGAAGTCTGGAATCCACGAGGAAAGTCTCGAAACCTAGCTTTCGGCTGCTTTGCCTTTCGTGTACCAGAGGTGAACATCGACATCCACCGTGATGAGAACAAAAGTCTGGAAACCTGGCTTTCTGCTGATCTGCCTTCCATCTACCTGAGGTGAACATCAACATCCACAGTGATGAGGACAGAAGTCTGGAAACCTCGATGTCGGTTGCTCTGCCTTTCATCTACCTTAGCTGAGTATCGCGATCCACCTTGCGAATGGAAGTCTGGAGTCCATGAGGAAGCTGTGCCTTTCGGCCGCCTTAGGCGAATGAGGCGATCGTCTCATTTCTCATCTTCTTTTAATGATTCAGTTCTTGCCACATAGTCCGACTGGAATCGACTCACGAACGCCCTCATAATTTGGGGGCTTGTCGCCTTGTTAGTGAGGAAAATGACTGGAATTCCAAAGCAGTTTTCCAAGCCTTTTTATTCCGGTCACGTGTTTTAGGGGAAGAATGGAAATTTCGCAATTGCTCCAGAGCTTATCAACCACCACGAGTTTGACAGTTGGTAATGGATGTTTGATTGACTATTCGTTGGGATTTCTGGATTGTGTGGGCGGGTGCATGTTTTCCGGATATTTTTTTTTAGCACACAGTTGTCCGTGATCTAGCAGAATAAGCGTAAAAATGTATGTGCCTTTTAAATTTAGTTACCTTTTAACTAGTTCGTCCATGCAACTATTTTCATGTTGGTTGCCGTGTGGGACAAGAATATATCATGAATGAAACCTTGGCTGATATTGATGATAACCCACAAGATAGGTTAGGTTTGAGTCAAGCACAAGATGATGATTGGATTAATACAAACTCGATGGTACACTGAATGTTTTAGGGGATGTTCAGTGCACAAGTATTGTTCCTGTTCTTTCATCTATAAGTTGGTGGGGACATTATAAGAGCTTTAAAGTTTCACCTAATAGGGCTGAGCTACGACAGTCCATTTACCAATCACTTGTTTACTTAAACAGGCTTGCTTGAAGACCGATGGAAATACGTTAGTTGCTGTATTATTCGTACAACCGATTTTCGTCGAATGAAATTTTTGGGATCCCAAAACGTAAGTGGAGGGATACCTGTGACATCGCAAAAGCTGTCCGTCCGTCCGTCAGTCTGTAAGCACGATAACTCTCGAAGGGAATGAGATATTTTGATGAAACTTGGTGAAGGATCGTTTGGGTCAAGGGAAAGGTCGAGTTCGTAGATGGGCTCTGTAGCCCTACATTTAGGGGTGGGAGAGGGGGTTCAAATTAAGGGGCAAACAAAATATTTTTAAACAGCTAGTGATTGTCGACTATGGGGTAAGAAGAGATACTGAACACGATGGTGAAAACCATTTCCTCACCGGACAAGTAGTTCACCCGAAATCCGGCCAAAACCGGAAAGTTTGTTAATAGTAAAAGTTCCATTTGAAGTTGATTAGATGTTCGATTTACGGGTAAGAAGACATCCTGAACACTTATGTGAAAAGCATTTTCCACCCGGACAACTTGTTCATCCGGAATCCGGCCGGAACCGGAAAATTTATTAATAGCAAAAGTTTTATTTGAAGTTGATTCGATGACAGGTTTTGGGGTAAGAAGAGACGCTGAATCTATATATGACAATCATTTTGTACCCGGACATATAGTTTGTCGAGAATCCGGTTGAAACCGGATTTTTTTTATAAGTTAAAAGTTTTATTTGAAGTTATTAAGATGTTCTTTATAGGGATAAGGAGATACGCTGAATTCGTTTCTCAACTTTCTTTTTTTTTGCTGGACAAGTAGTTCGCTCGGAATTCGGCCGAAAACGGAAATTTGGCAGAAGTGAAGCAAGAAGTTTCGATCAGTATCGCCAAAATAGATATGGCTTATAGAGATATATCTGAACTTGGTTTTCTCAGATGATTAGCCATAAAAAATCTGGAAGGTGAAGCCTGGCTCTAAACCATCCGTCTGGAATCCAGAAGGAAAATCTGGAAGGTGAAGCCTGGCTGTAAGCCATTCGTCTCTCGAACAGAATTCCGAGTTGGCATCTTTGGTCTCCCTCCAAAATTTGTTGACACAGGCCTCATAATCGTCTTTTGTCGCACTCCCCCCCCCCTCCCCTCTTGAGTCGCTGATGCGGAAAAGTCATATTTCCCCTTCGTTAACTTGATTGACCTTTAACAGGAGTGTGGGTGCAAGTTCGGAGATATTTTTAGTCGGGAACTGTCAGAAATAGAAGTGGCGAGTTTTTTTTGACACGACCGTTTTCCAATTTAGGAGTTTGCAGACTTTCTTTTGTGGGATGGTCCAGAAAAACACGGATGGGAATTCATTCTTATTCAGAGAAGTATAAGTAGAACTGGCGACTTTTTTTTACGGGACGTTTTCTTAGGAGTTTGCGGAGACTTGTGGTGAGCAGGTCCAGAGAAAAAAGGGAGGGGATCAGCAATACTAGGCACTCTGCTCCAACAAATAGAAACACGACCATTTTCCAATGTAGGAGTTAATAGAGACTTGTTGTGGGTAGGCGGGCCCAAGTAAAACGGGTGGGGATTCAGCATTACCGGACATTCTGCTTCAGAGAATAGTGGCGTTTTTGATTGCCGATTAGTTCGGCGATAGCGTAGCCGTTTGACTTTTTGGCGTTTTTGACGTTCGCCGGAAGCCGATAGCTGTAGCTGTTTCTTCTAATTTCTGTTTTTGTGCTCAACGGCTAACGTCTATCGCCTAAATTCCTGTCCATCGCCTATCGGCTTAGGACTCGCCGATAGGCGATGGACGTTGCCTACAACGGCTATCGGCTATCGAAAACATTAAATAAGCACGAATGGGCAAACTTCCTTCGTCTACCGGGGAAATTTCATTGGCGATCAAAAACGCCACTAATTATAACAAGAGCTGAAAGCTCATATGGCACTTGCAAGGCTGGGTCAGAGGATGAAAGTAGGAATTCGTCAATTTGTGGGTTTGTTTTGATCATTTGTGATCAAAACTGTTGAAGTAAAAAACATGACGAACTCATCGGGAGCACGAAAATGTATATTTTGCTCAAAAGTATTGTTTGTACTTTAAGGAAATCACTTGTGAGGGATCATAGGGATCACGAAAATGTGTATTTTGCTAAAAAGTATTTTTTTTACGTTGTGGTTGCGATTAGTACTTTATAAGGAATTATTAAGGAATTCAGTTGTAAGCAAAACCCTTGAGGCAAAAATGATCATGGGCTCATAGGGATCACGAAAATGTATATTTTGCTTTAAAATATTTTTTTTGTACTTTGCGGTTAGCATTAGTACTTTAAGGGATGGTCGGATCAGGGAACTGACTATTTCTAAGCCAATCATGTCAAGTCTCTAATTTTCAAGCCAAGTTTTATCGTCATAGCACGTCTGGAAGTACCTTAACTTGCGATGATCGGAATTCCGGACCCCCTCCCTCTAACTCTCCCACAGTGCCCGAATCTTGTCCGGTTCTGTCACTTACGTACATAGGGCCGTACATAGGGCTTGTGCTTGTTCTTTCCACCAAGTTTCATTCCGATCGCTTCACTCAAAGCGTGTCACAAGTTTTCCGGTTCCCACCTCCGACCCCCCCCCCCCCACCTTCATCAGATCTGGTCCGGACTTGAAACTGGGCATCCGAGACATGTGATCTTTCTACGTATCAAGTTTCATTATGATCCGATCACCCGTTCGGAAGTTATACATACCTCAAGATTCCGGATTCCCCCTCCCGTCACTCCCCCCACGATGGTCGGATCGGGAAGTTGACTATTTCCAGGTTAATCTGGTCGAGTCCCTGATTTGCCTGCCAAATTTCATTGTCCTAGCACACCTGGAAGTAACTTAACTCCGTATCACTGGAATTCCGGAACCCCCCTCCAACTCCCCCCACAGTGCACGAATCCGGTCCGGGTCTGTCAATGACGTACCTAGGGTATGTGCTTGTTCCTCCCACCAAGTTTCATCCCGATCGCTCCAGTCTAAGCGTGTCACATGATTTCCGGTTCCCTCCTCCGACTCCCCCCCCCACATTAATCGGATTCGATCCGGACCTGAATTGGGACATCTGAGAAATGACGTCTTCCCAAATATCAAGTTTCATTAAGATCCGATCACCCGTTTGAAAGTTATGCATGCCCCTAAATTCCGGATTCCGGCTCCCCTCCCTCCCCCCATCATGGTCGGATCGGGGAAGTGACTATTTCTAAATTAGTTTGGTCGGGTCCCTGATATGCCTGCCAAGTTTCATCGTCCTAGCACATCTGGAAGTACCCTAACTCGCGATCACCGGACTGACCGACCGACAGACCGACAGACCGACCGACCGACGGAAAAGTGATCGGTATATGGCACTTGGCCGGAAGGCAAGTGCCATAAAAACACATTTTTGGGTGGGCGGGTCCAAGAAAAACGGGCGGGGATTCAGCATTGTCGGATATTTCCGCATCAAGAACCATAAATAGGAGTGATATAAATAGAAGTTTGACACGAATTTTTTTCAGTTTAGGAGTTTGCAATGAGTATTTCGTTAGAAACGAGTGAGGAAACGAATTTACATTTTTGTTGCATTTTTGTTTGACTTTTGCCTTTCCCTTTTCGGCTTTAGCTTTTAGCCGTTTTCAGGCCTTTTTGAACATTTTTCGTGCTTTTGGAGTTGCCATTCTAAGGACTGAACTCTTTTTATGGCACTTGCCCTTCGGCCAAGTGCCATATAGCGATCGCAATTTCTGTCCGTCCGTCCGTCTGTCGGTCCGGGTTTTGCTAGTTCGGGCACTTCCACACAGGCTAGGACGATGAAACTTGGCAGACGTATCAGGGACTCCAAGTGATTAAATTAGGAATAGTCATTTTCCGATCCGACCATCGTGGGGGGAGTGGAGGGAGGTGGAATCCGAAAAATTTAGGAAAAGTGAGGTATTTTTAACTAACGAACGGGTGATCGGATCTTGATGAAACTTGATATATTTAAGGACCTCGTGTCTCACACATCCCATTTTAAATCCAGACCGGATTCGGTGACACTGAGGGGAGTTACGGGAGTCCGGAAAACTAGTAACAAGGGCAGCAAAAGGGCAAAAGGAAAACGTCCAAAACGCTACACCACGCATGCTTGTAAACAGAGCCGATTGTAGGCACATGAACAGTTTATGTATTAAACCGACTTTAATCGAGATTATTTGCCACTCCTAGTCTTATAGTTATTTTATGATTTAGACCAACATCAAGGTGTTTTTGGTGGAGTGAAGGGAGGGAAGTACAGAAATTGACTTCCGCAAGTTGCGAACGGGTAGTCCGATTCGAGTAAAACTTAATAGGTGATCAGAAATAATGACCTAGGCATGCAACACCATGCGTTCGAACCACGTGCGGCCACGGTTGGGGGAGCTGGAGTCTGTTAAATTTTGACTTGCACAAAAACCAAACGGATGGACCGAATGGGATGTAAGTTGGACTGTACCGAGTTTCTGCGGCCTGGATTTGTTATTGGGCGCCCGGACCGGGTCCGGCCACGGTTGGGGGGAGAGGGGGAACCGGAAAGTTGCAGATTGGCTATGCTCCGTTTATAGTCAAACATAATGGAAGGGAAAGAGGAGATGGAGGTTTTCTGTTTTCAAGAAGTATCCGGCCGCAGTAGTCTCGGAAATTTTGTGACACGCATATTGGTCAAACGAGTACAGCGATTTAAATGAAACTTGGAAGGTAAAGAAAGCATATGCCCAAGAGGACATATTGTAAAGTTCCGAATCGGTTCCGACCACGGTGGGGGGGGGGGGGGTACCTAAATCCAAAAAAATGCTCAGGTTCGAGTGAAACTTGATAAGCGGTAGGAGAAGATGCGTCAGATGGTCCATTCAAGAGTCCGAACTAGATTCGGCCGTGGTAAGGAGAGTTGGAGGGAGGTGACTTGAGTCAATTAACCTATCCTATTAGTAGGCCCGAACCGTATTTTTGGATGGCGGGTGTATTGTGTGACGTTCTCATCCACTTTTTTGTACCGTTTACTGCCGTAATTCCGGTTTACTTGTACTGTAAATTTTTTGTCTTAAAATCCGGGACAGTCTCCAAATACTGATTATCACTTTGAATCAGATCCATGTTTTATTGGATTTTGGGGTAGATTGACGAAAATTGCGAGGCAAAAAGCCAAAAGAAGAGCTTGCAAAAAGACGAGGGAAAAGGCGAAGTCGGCGTTTGCCTTTTTGACAAAAATGTGAAAGTCTCGAACAGTGCTATTTTACGAAAATAGGAGAGTGAAAGGGCGAACAAAAACGCAACTATTTTGCAAGATTGACCAGCATGGAAAAGGCGACGAATATAAGCAATCACCCCCTGAGAGTCGATTTGCATGCTTTTCTGAAGAAGAAAAAAAAAACACGCCTGAAAGAGCTGTCCAGGTTCCTGAAACTCACAGGAAGATTGGACAGAATTCAAGTCCAAAAGAACCAGTCATGTACAATTTCTCATTTTTGGACATGGTGCCCAACGTCAGGTCATGCCCCAACGTATGGGCATGCAGCTCGTGCCTTGGGGCACCATGCCCTGCAGGAATGGAAATTAGCTTTTCAAACAGATTTTTATGGTGGTACCATGCCTTTGCTGCAGGGCATTGTGCCCCAACCTATGAGCACCATGCACAAACGTTGGGGCATGCCCAGAAATTGGGGCACCGTGCCCAAAAATTTAGGATTTCTGTATGACTGATAAGAACGTCATAACAAGTGGTATAATGAGTGTTTTTTTGATCAGTTTTGTTTCAAGTGATGGTTTGTCATAAGTTGTGAATTGATGGTTTGTCATAAGTTGTGAATTGAGGCAATGGGCCTGAGTTTTTGCCAGAGCTTATGGCCTACCCCACAGAAATAATAACAACACTAGTGATATAACTCCTATTAACTGGTAATGCCCCCCCCCCCCGCCAATTATCCCTCATATCGATTAACTGCTTTAATTAGGTACACAGGGTTTGTTTTCATGTCTCCGAATAGAAGAGACATATCCATAACTACTATCAACGCAGACAAAGAGTGTTTTTGTGGATAAACCCTTTTCCCCTTTTTGAGTGGAAAGGGAAATGATCGCAGACAGGCACGCAAGTTAATCGACTAAAACAAGAGAGATAGGTTATTTGTTTTGTTTTAAAGGACCTCTCTTACTTCCTCTGCCTCTGTATTGTCGTTAGCTCGAGTGTTGGTAATTACTTGTACTTCAAGTACAAAATTGAAGTACTCGGATTTACCAAGAACAAATAATCAGATAGAACCTCCGTCTTTGGTCCCATGCAGCGACTGGATATCCCGATGAACCATATGAACAACCGTAGGATGCCTGCATGATAGACAACCAATAAGATGTAAAGGACGACTGAGTCGGCCTTCACCATTCTTCTGCGGAGTTCTACTGCGACGTATCTGTTTGTAGAGGTAACAAATTATGATGTGCTGCGTAGCTCCTCCTCCGCTCGTTTGCATCGGGTAGGGTATCAGAACATATTCGACTCCGCATGGTTATATGACAGAGATATAGAGACGGAGGATCTATCTGATTATTTGTTCTTGGTTTGGGTGGTTCCCAAAATCACCACGATCTTTTTGCCCACGCTCACAATGCCCACGCTCAGAATGCCCACGATCTAAATGCCCACGGTTCAAAATGCCCACGATCAAAATGCCCACGATTAAAATGCCCACGACTCAAAATGCCCACGACTCAAAATGCCCACGACTCAAAATGAATTCAGATGTGGAACACCCGAAATCGAAATCGTCCGAAATGCTGGCGGCTTAAAAATGCCGACAGTTTCGAAATGCCAACAGTTCAAAATGGTCACAGGGGAGGCTACAATCATCTTGGTTCAAAATGCCGACGGTTGAAACTGTCCACAGGGGAGGCCAACATCATCCTGGGAATGCGGACTACGAGATTACAAGAGGTAGGATTAATCACGGAAAAGGTTTTGAAAGGAATTATTTTATTGTTTCTTGAAGAACGATCCAAAAAGACCAGCAAGTTAAAGCTCTCAAAGAAAAGTTCCAAGGGGGTTCCTTATCCGGCAGAAGCTTCCTTAAGAAAGCACAGCGCTTTTGCGGCAACTAACCCCGAGCCAATACACATGTTTCTTGTAAGTATTTTACCAGAATGATATTATAACTGAGATTATACCAGTTCAACACACGATCATCGTCATTCTGATACTCCTTTTAAATAATCCAATCGTGGGCATTCTGAACCGTGGGCATTTTGAGTCGTGGGCATTATGAGTCGTGGGCATTATGAGTCGTGGGCATTATGAGTTGTGGGCATTTTGAGTCGTGGGCATTTTGAGTCGTGGGCATTTTGAGTTGTTGGCATTTTTAGTGGGCATTTTGAGTCGTGGGCATTATGATCGTGGGCATTTTGAGTGTTAGCCCTTGGTTTTACTCATTTACAACTTTCCTGGAGGACTTCATTCTTGTCACTGAAATAGATATCCAGGTAGCCTACTTGAAGCCTCGACTACCAATAAAGAACTGCCTCAAGTACATTCTGCTTAGGTCACGTCAATTTGTAAATTATAATGCTTCTTTTGGCATCTTTATTCAACGATTGAAAGCCTTCAGAAAGATAAAATGTAGCTGGCGTATCCGTTTTGCAGTGTCAAATATGATTCGCAGTCAGCTTGGGCTGAAGGAATATTTACATCAGAAAGAAACTGATCAAACTCGGACAGTCTATGAAGTACACTGCACCCTTGGTGTAAGCATACTATTAGATTGCAGGAGCTCCGTTGAAAGTTGCCAAGACTATATTATCTCAACGTGATGTACTTCAAACGTAAAGCACTTGCAGTTCTACTTAAGTACATTTATCGTCAGGTACTCAATACTTAGTACTTAGGTACAAAATTTGGAAGTAGGCTACTTGATACCTACTACCGAAGTACAGATTTGAAACATTTGTCACAACGCTGATTTCAGCTCCCCTAGCTGTGGAATTATAAGCTTTAGAAATTTCTACCTTTTGTCAATTGTTTCGTTTTGCACCCATAGGTTTTTAGCCCTTCGTGGTTTTCTCAGGGTTTTTTAACCTTTTCAATTTTGAGAGAGTCAACCATTTAATGCTTCTGAAGAGAGTCGATAAGGGTTAGGCGGTCGCAGGCGGGATTCCTGATTCGGAAAAGTTTCTTTCAGAGTGTTCCGTCTTTAACTGTAGCCTGCAGAATTCAAGTTTTGTCTCTACTTTGTATAGATAGTATGTCAGATCAATTTGAAAAAATTGTGTTTTTGTGGGAAATAAGCAGAAGCAGTCGAGTCCTGGGAAAAGCTCTCAAGAGAAGTCGCCGGATCGGAGAGTCCTAGCGTCCTCAATTCAGCTGTATCTACTAAACTTGTATGGCCTTTTGGCTGAATAAACAAGCGTTATATTGTTATTATGCGACGCTAATTTGTAAATTAAACGAGACTTACCTGTAAGGTGAAGTTTGATTATAATTAGCGTCGCATATTATAGTAGATACAGATTCATTGCCCGCCCTCCACGTTCATAAAAAGGTCCCTTATGCCTTGGGCAGACGATCATCACTTCCATACGGCAAAGTTGAGCTTTTTTCACGGTGATCAAAGTGCTGAGATCTTCAAATCCTGATCGAGTGCCCGCACAGTACATAAGTAAAAGTCTCTTACCTTGATCCATGACGTCCAGATTCCGAACCATCCAGTTAATAAGGTCAGCCCCTGTAACGAGAAGAAAGTGAACTTCAAAGGAGTATTTCACATAATTGCCGCCAGGTTAGTGGCAGCCCTTTTGAAAAGACTGGTTTGCGCACGACTCCGAGCTTGCGTCAGAGCACATAGGGACTCTGGGCTGAACCCAGAGTCATAAAGTGTGAAATGAACAATTAATTGTGTCGCTTGACCTCCGTGGGGTTCAATCAAAATGTATTTGGTCCGATCGTATTTTCGGATCGGAAACGTGCTTCACCCGGCCGGATTTTGCTCCAAAGAATGTAGTAGGATGGTTACAGGTTGAACATGAAAATGTGCTTCTAAATCTAACAGTTCTACATAAGTAACTAGTACTGTAATACAATACAGTTCTTTTTATTCTAAATCTAACAGTTCTTTAAATGAAAACGTGTATTCCCTCCTATAGATTGAGACATTCAAATTAATCAGCGGAAATTAATGTAACTTTGAAGTGAGCGGTTTATTAAAATTCAGTATTAACCAGGGCCGTATCCAGGGGGGGTAGGAGTTCAACCCCCCCCCCGAAACATACAAAAATAATCGTTTTGTATAGGCTTTAACCTCTGACCCATGTTTTTTTTTTTACTTTTTGGTCCGACCCGCGGGCACCCCCCCCCCCTGTTGATGAAGTTTAGGACATAAAAGTCAGGCTTCACCTGGCCAGATTCCCAGATGTCCGCGGCTTCTGTATGTTAAAGCCAACCCTTCAAGACTTTCGTGATAATTCAAGACTTCATATCTTCGCATGCTTATTGTGTCTCTCGAATGAGTTACCTCTATGGCACCTTTCAGACATCCGGATCAGTATCCAGCGCCCCAGACTTCTAGAAATCCGGGATCTGGGTTATCCAACACCCCGGACTTCCAGAGGTTTTTGGGCTGGCTTCTCTTCCAGACCCGTCTTGACGAAAACGGCTGTCTGGAAACCGGAAGAAAAATCTGGAAGGTGAAGACTCATCTTCATTTCAGAAGTTGCCGTAACAACCATTAAAGGACCTGTCGCCCCTATAATGCCAATGGAATCTACTTCCGTAACTACATTAATTAATTCTTACACCCCGGCTACCCTAATTTCCTCGCTAATTTCGTATATTAACCTCTCTAATCTTTGCACTTGCCATGATTCACTATTTTTCCAGATGAATCATGCTCCCGAGGAGTGCTCGCATATCATGCTATTGACTGGTTATCCGAATTTTGCCGAGTTTCTGCTGGAAGTCAGTGGGCCTGAGAAGAGGCTTTAAACAGCCAAAGCCGTGGATAATTTATTGAAAGCAGAGCCTAGTTTTACAGTATTCAGATAGTTATGAACAGTTTGACATAAACAGCTAATAGTGCGAGGCGTGCTTTAATCAGTCTGAACGTCGTAGTTGAATTTCTTTAATTTCGTCTAAGCGTAGACTATTTTGCTTTTTCGTTTTTGCTGTTACCACGTCTCAAGGTACTATTTTGTGTTTTTCCTCTTCGTCACTCAAAGAGCCTCCCTCTCCTGTCGACGAATTCAAGCTTCAGCGGTTCAAGACCAAAAGAATTGAAAAGGTTGTCAATTGTTGTGAAAAAATTTCTAGGACCCTCCAGGGGGAGCTTGAGCTGCCGTGTGAAGTCCACTTCAGTTGTTTACGAACGAAATCGAGCGGCGGAAGGGGCGACTCTTTCCACCTAGTTCGTTTCAGCCTTTTATTTTTTTTTGTATTTTCTGGACCAGTGAAATGAGCCAAGCAACTTCCCGCTGGTGACTTTTTTCTGCTCCTGGCATATTGATGGTATGGCAGTAGTTGCGTTTTTGCAGATACCATGGTATGTGAAATCACGGTTTAAAGTCGTTTTTGCAGTTACCGTGGTATCTGATACCACGGTCAAAAGGCGTTTTTGCAGTTATCGTGGTATCTTGCCAGTTATCGTGGTATCTGATATTCAGAAACTCAGATCTGATATGTGATATTCAGATACCATGGTCCGACCGTGGTAACTGATCGTGGTATCTGAAAAAGTCATCTCACTTTCACCAATTTTTGTCAGATTGGTGGGAAAGAAGTTTGGCCCTTCAGTTTTTCTTTTGGGATGATTTCGAAAAGAGCAATTTCGGCAATTGTCGTTTTTGCAGAGCAACCGTATGTCAGATACCATGGTAACTGCGAAAACGACTAATTGCAGATCCAGTTACCGTGGTAACAGATACCATAGTATCTGCAAAAACGAAACTAGTGTCATTCCAGTTCTTGACGTCTTTTTGGACAAAGCCTGGTTTGGGTTGCCCGTAGTAGCCTACGTAAGCTTGTCTGAACCGCATTTTGATTCGGACTTTAATGACACTCTCCTATATAAATTTTCCTTCACACATTCTATGTCAAATAAAGGGAACAAAACTGGACAATAGATGGGCTACTATAGTTTATTCCGCACAGCCTCTATATTTTGCCTACCTGTAAATACAGATGGCACCTTTGTCATGAAGTTCTTCACGGTTTTAACAGGCACTCCACCATTCTCGTCTTGCATCCGTTCGACTATATGTTCCATCTAGAAAAAAAATGTCTAAGTAGTGTAATGAAAGAACAAGAGCTGAAAGCTCATACGGTATTTGCAATTGTAGCTAGCATGTATATCAGCCAAGGTTCTCGGTGTCAAGGTCAATTGGCTCTTTTGAGCCCCCTTCCCCTCCAGCTCTGTCCCTCCCATCAAGTTTTGACCCCCCCTCCCCCCTGCAATTTCCCTGTCGCCGTATCGGGTCTAAAATCTGTACATGGCACATCAAGGACCTATGGTCGTCCTGCCCGGAAGTTTCGTCCAACACTTTAAGCGTGCGATCAGATCCCCCCCCCCCCATTCAGCCCCCCCATAGTCAATTGTATTGATCATTACTACTAGTAGCTCGCCATCGTTTTCTTTTTAGTTAGCTGTTTTCCCATCTAGGCTGAAGTTTACCAATACTCTACATGACTAAGTCCAAAACACGCCAGTGATCCTCAGGAAGAAGGAGTAAACGTCTCTGTCACGACTCGAACTCAACGACTCAAATCCTGTGTCAAAGTGTCAAACAATCACGGCGATCTTTGGGAGCAGCTGTGGGCCTGTGATACCGCGTCTGGCTCTCCGGCCAGGAACCCGACGATTCTGCATCGGCAAGGAAAGATAGTCATCAGGCGTATTCTTAAACTTTCAATCATTGATTTGGTGAGTTTTTCTGGTCAATTCGTTAATTTTAAAGCAAGGTAAAGGTATCAGCATGAGCAGGCCTTACTGGCGGTGCTGATTGCTGATTCGCGGTGTTCAACCAGGAAATGCAATGGGCGGCTGAGGGAAAGCATCCAGTTGCTCTCGCACACCCTTCCTATCACCTACCCAGATTTCTCTAGGTACCCATTCGACTTTGGGTTTCGTCGTACAGGACCACGCCACTACCCCCAAACCTAAACAGTGAACCAACTCTTAGAATGTGTCCGAAAGCTCCGAAACGAACGAGAATGCTGAATTAATTCAAGATTTTATGCAGCATTTCGCTTTCGGACTTAAATTTTCGCTCAGTTAATGCAGCATTAATTCAGCATGCAATTCGTCGAAAAATTCAGCAAAGATGCTAAATTTTACGCTGAATTTCAAGAAGAAAGTGGGAAGCAGGCGATTAAGGCTAAATTTTGGTATCCTAGAAGTGTCAGAGAAGAAATAAAGTAACAGCTTTCGGGAAAAAAAATGCAGCACTGGATGCAGCATTTACAGCACTAAAAAGCTTTTGAACACGTTCTTAGTGGCATATCCAATCGTACTTTGACACCCTTCCCAAATTTCTTCCGGATTAGTTCTTTTTTGTCGCTAGATGCGCTAGTGTAAACTATTGTACGTTTAACCAGGGCTGTATGGCAATTTGAAATATCTTTGATGTTTGCCTCTTAGGCCTTGCCATGTTTTATAACTGTTTAAAATGACTCGTATCCTTATGTGTGTTCTACCCAACTCTGTTATGTCAAACTTCATCAAGCTCGTCAATCCTGGCTTCCAGCTGTAGTGCTGACTTCTACGGGGCGAATGCAGCGACTCGGTATGAACCGAAAGCCTAATCGCTTATTCCCCCTTCAGACAACTTTCCAAGATTCAACGTGTGATTGTTATTGTTTCTGTAGTGCATCTGGAGGCAATACTCTATATGACCAGGGACCCATAAATTTCCTGTAATACCTCGCCATTCAGGTGGCTTGTCATTTCCTATGCTTCTATGTTGCTATGTTGCCCGACCCTCTCCTACTTTCCAAAAATTCCGCTTGGGTCGAATCGGCGTTCTTGTTTGCCTCATTGGACGTGAGCGCGAAAGAGACTCCTCCCTCAAGGCGCCAGCAGCCAATCCCAAATTTTGTCTATCTGGATAGTCGCGTTCTATCCCCGTGAGTATTTCTCGAACTACCGGACGGTCGGTCAAGAGCGCATCAGAAATCTCTCATTGACAAGCCCCCTGAATGGCGAGGCATTACAGGAAATTTATGGGTCCCTGATATGACTAAGTCCGAAACACGCCAGTGAACCTTGAGAAGAAGAAGTCACTCAAACGAACCCTCTAAAATGATTCAAATCCTGCGTCAACCAATCAACAATGTTTGACGTTTCCGGCTCTTCGCTGGGCACGCGGCGATTTTTCATCTACACGAAGAGTACAGTGGCTCCTCCACTGGTAATCCTAAGCTGTCAGAAGCGACCGTAACGCGGCGTAAGTTGGGCTGTTTTCAGCCAATGAGAGCACGCCGTGTCCGGACGAGCACGGTCACGACGGACTTACGATTGCCAGTGGAGGACCCACTTTAGTCATCAAGAGTATTCGCACTGGATTGTAGGAGGGGCTGGATTGTTGGGAAAGAGCGAGTTCACAACCAGTGCTGTCTTTACCATTAGGCCGATGCAGGGGGGGGGGGGGGGGGGGGGCAGGGAAAACGAGAGGCCAGGCGGCTGGTATAAATTGTTGAAAACAAAAGTCTGTGACTGTTGTCTGTTGTCCATTCGTCCAAAAAAACTTTTCAAAATGGTTGAGATGGGTTTTTCGATCTTGACTGTGTACGTTTTCAGCGTCTTTTCTTCCCATTTTCGACCGTAAAATTAGTCTTATTACCGGCGTTATTACCAGGTGGGACTATAGTGCGGCCAAGGCATTCCCGAATAGCTCAGATGTGACCATAGTGTGACTCGACCAAGAACCGTGTGTACTGATGTGCTGGGGTTTTTACGTTTTTGAGTCATGAAGAACCGCTTATGGAAAAGTTGAGACCTCACCTTTCTATATACTATCTGGTTTGGAGACTCATCGGGCCCATGTGCCTGTGGGCCGTTCTTCTCGGCCCATTTGACAATGCCGTTGTTCTGGAGCCTGGCACAGCTAGAGTCCGGACTACTCGTGGGTCTTGATGCGATCTTCCGTTCTGTGCTCATGCTGACCATGGTGGGATTTACTACATACTTGTCCCTGAAACTGAACAAAAGGCTTGAATAGGCGTAGAAACGTCCCGAAGGAGAAACCCGAGTAAAGTTAAGCCGATGAAGAGATATGAATTTTAAAAATGGTCTCAGATTTTTTTTCTATAAAATGTAGATTCGGTAGGTCTGAGTGTAGGCTCCTATTTAGTTATACCACTATAGAGGATATCCGTGCCAGGACCTTCGCCCTAGATCTGCCATTTTGTGTCCGAACCGCATCCGTCTAAGGAGGGGGGGTTGGAGAGGGGGCCTGTAGGGCCAGAAGAGTGGATCGGTTGAGATGAAACTTGGATGTTACTAACGGTTACAAAAGTCGTATGTCCTAGATTTGCTGTCTTGGGGCCCTGGCCGTTTGATCCTGTCAAACTGTCGGACGACCCCCCCCAAATCCTTCAACTATGGCCGGATGCGATCCGGGCATTTATAGCCCCTTCGGGTTGGGGCTGTGGCCTAACTCACCTCGATGGGCGGAGGAGGGGATACCGGGCATTTCCCTGGAATGCTCAGATTCGAGTACAACTTTATGGGCCATAAATGCCCAAATCGCATCCGACCATGGTTGAGGGATTTGGGGGAGGGGGTCCGACAGTTTGATAGGACCGAACGGGTGGAACGGTTTGGATGAAACATGGGTGGTGCAAAGGTCATATGTCTAGATTTGCTATTTTGGGGTCCGGCTAAATCCAACCTCGATGAGCGGAGCTGGAGGGGCACCGGAAATTTCCCGCAAATACTCGGATTCGAGCGCACCTTGACGGCCTCAAGAGATACCTGGATGTGACGTTTCCGTTTCGCACCCGGCCACGATAGGGAGTTCGGGAGGGGGTACTGTATGATGCGCGTAGGGACCAAACTGGGGGTGAGATTGGGACGAAGTTTGGATGGCACGAAGGTTAAATGCTCGAGATTTGCCATTTTGGGGTCCGGGCCGGAACCAACCTCGGCGGCCGGAGTTGGAGGGGGGTACCAGAATTTCCCGGAATGCTCCGATTCGAGTGAAACTGGATGGATGGTTGGAGCAAATGTCCTAGGTGTGCCACATATGTGTCCGAACTGTGTCTGAAAATGGTGAGGGGAGTTGAAGCGGGGCCGTTGAAGCGTGTGGCGCGTATAGGAATCAAACCGGTTGGGCGATTGGATAATATTTGGACGGTACAAATCATATACTTTGATGTGCGGTTTCTAGGTCTGACGATCGCCATCGATGGGCGGAGTTGGAAGGGGATTAGGGCACGATTCGAGTTAAACTTGATGGGAGGGTAGGAGTAAATGTCCTGGATGTACCTGTTCTTCTGACGTCCTCGTTTACTTTCATAGATCAGCTTAGCGCCATATCATTTATATATACACCACCTTCTAAGTTTTATCGGAGGATAGTTTTTTCGGTATTTCCGGCTTACATCAGAACGCGATCCTGTCATTTACTAAGTGATATTACAAGTGATAAGTGATATTACAAAAGCAGCTAGATGGATTCGGTTTTTCTTGTCCCTATACCGAAACGAATAACTAGACAAAGACATCTATTAGAACTGATTAATTTCCCATTTTATTCGGATTCCGAGGATTCTAGACGATCTAGTGACTTCGTAAGCAAAGCGAAGCAGGAAGGTCGATTTTCTATGAATTCTTATCACTAAATCAAAAATCCAAACACCCGATAAAGGTATAACACGAATCCTACCGGATTTCCCAATTTCAACCGGATTCCGTCCGGAGTATCAACCAAGGAGGAATCAAAGCAGGAAGATTGATTCAACATAGCTTAACCCACCATCGACACCTAAATCATTTGGTCAAACAATCAGAAGCGCTGCCGAAATTCCGGATTTTGCCGGATTCCGGCCGATTATCGGTCCTGCACGAAAAGCAAGTCAAGTAAACCTGACCTGTAGGCTACTACCAAAGAATAACTCTCACACCAAGTTTGAAAGAAAATATCTGAATCCTTTCGAGAATTTTTGTGCTAAGAGATGAACGGACAGACCTTAGAAAAACAAAGGTAGGCTATCCCGTAACTTAAGTTTTTGGATAACAAACATCTCAGAAAAGAGGAAGCATGTATTCGACGTTGGCTACGTAGAGCCTTTCCAATGGAAATGGAAAGGAACATAAACAAATAATTAAAAATTGTGAGGTATAGGACTTCCGACTTCGAGATTGAATCATCGACGTTTGGTAATTCTGTGCCTGTAAGTGGCTGGAAACGTGTCTTGGCTCTTTTTAAATTGTGTAATCACAGGTTTTTAGGAAAGTTTCATCACAATGAGAGCTTGAAGGTTTTACTACAAAACCGAATCTTGCTTCCTACTGGTTGGTTTGCGCACGACGCGTCATAATCGCTAACCGGCTGCGAGACTAGTTTGTGTGTTCAAACATTGAAGCCTTCCAGCTTTCATTTCCAAGGAAGCTAATCTACAAAAATGAGATCATACAAACATGGACTCATAAATTAATTTTCTTTACAGGGGGCTTGTCAATAAGAGATTTCTGATGCTATGTTGACCGCACGGAAGATAGTTCGAGAAATACCCACGGTCCAATCACGTTCAAGACCAGATAGACAAAATTTGGGATTGGCTGCTGGCGCCTTGAGGGAGGAGTCTCTTTGGTGCGCACGTCCAATGAGGCAAACAAGAATGCAGATTCGACCCTAGTGGGATTTTTGGAAAGTAGGACTGGTTCGGTCAACATAGCAATATAGAAGCATAGGGAATGACAGGCCCCCTGAATGGCAAGTCATTACAGGAAATTTATGGGTCTCTGATACAAACTAGTATCATACAATGCTTACTAAACGCCGACAAATTAGTCTCAACGTCGAAAGCCGTATACCTACCAATGTTAAACTCTAATGTGCTTCTGCTGGCGGTGGAGAAACAGGTCCGGGTCCAGGAATTTATTTCGGGGGGGGGGGTCTACCCGCAGATCAGATTCATACCAAGTACCAACCAGTATGACAAAAATATAAATCAGAGGTTAAAGCCTATAAAAAACGATTATTGGTGTATGTTTCGTGGTGGGGAGAGGTCGAACCCCCTACTCCCCCTGGATACGACCCTGTGTAGAAATATCCATTTTTGTCGGGTGGGTGCAATCTCTCTAGGCGCGTTGAATCCTTGGGACCGCGGCTTCACTGCACAGTTTCTGGGGTCTTGTACGCAGCGTTGCCACAGGTGGTAATTTATGACTAACTTATTTTTTATTTTTTTTGCTTTTTGTATCACCGGACTACTCAACTTCAGTGATTTTCACATCGATTTCCAAAAATTTCCCCGAGGCTTCGACCGCAATTTTTGCTTTTGAAGCTTTCAGAACGGTTGATTTATTTTGTCCATGTGACAACCCTGCTTATACGTGTGGGAATAGGTATATGAATGAAGGGGGAAGAATTTGACAATGAAAGTTGGTGTCGACGGATCGATTTCACGCAATTTCCCGGTTTGGGAAGATTTTTTTTGCCGTCGTTGGGTCTATTAGACTGGTAACATTTTGATCACATACTGAATAAACGAATGCCTTTTACCTTGCTAAACTGAACAGCAAATCCCCAAAAGTTCGCTAATTCTCAGTTCACAGCGATTTATATCTCACATGAATCTTCTTTCTTAGCATTGTTTGCACTTTTTCGATGTATCCTACCAGCCATTCCGTTTTTCCAGCTCAAACTGCCCGTTCAATCCAGGCTTCCGATCACGCTGGAAATCGTATCTCAGTGGGGTGACTCCTGCGCCCTTGGTGTAATCCGGAAACTGGTAAGTGTCGATGTTGATTCTGGGAACTTAGTGTCTTCGCCACTGTTTCCTCGCCGATATATTGAACCGTTCCAGTGGCTTGGAACTTTGAACAAGGTCCAAATTATTATTCGCAAATTTGGAGAAATCTCAAAGCGGAAATCCTTTATACGATCTAAAGCTAAACAAGAGTTTGGAACTGATATAGCACATTAAAACGTTTTCGTGACGTGGGGAATTGAACTGTTTAGAAGAATTTGCTTAGAGACCGATCACTGACCGTGTGCGTGTAGTCCGCTTCTATCTGGCGATTGTAGTAGTTTGCAAACTATGTACACAAGTCCCTCGGTGGTTTAGTTGGTTAACTTAAAGGTTAACCGAAAAGGGCTGAGATAAGACAATCTACTTACACAACACTTATTCACTTAAAGAGGCTTGAAGACCCGATGAAAATGCGTTACTCCGTTGCTCCGCTGTTCACGAACAATCAATTTTCATTTAGTGGAATTTCCATGTGATTTGTGGTAGATCTGTGCGCTTGAATCTGTTTTGTATGCTTGACGAAAACGATTTACGAAAATAAGTGATCACGCACTGACCTCACATTCGCCGAACTGATCACTGGCCACTGAAAAGCCGCGTTTGTCTTGAGATTGAGATTTTCTGCGTCATAGTAGAATTTTGCGCTGTGAGGACGGCTGGAGATATTCTGAGCCTCATAACTAGAGCAGATAGTGGAAAATCAAAAAATCCATTTGCAGAATCCAAATAATTCAGTGTATCCAATTATATGACACACAAATAAGTTGGCTTTTCAGTTAAGCTTTAAGTTTCATTCCAATCCGATCACCCGTTCGAAAGTTACACACTACTCCAGTTTTCCGGATTCCCCAGCCCTCCACTCCCCCCCCAGGTGGTTGGATTGGGAAACAGATTATTTCAAGGTTATTTGGATCGGGTCCCTGATGCTCCTGCCAAGTTTCCTCGTCCTAGCACATCTGGAAATACCCCAACTCGATAAGTTTCTTAACACTCTGTATGCCTAACACGCCAGTGAACCTCGGGAAGAACGAGAACGTTGCCCGAACGATGACTCAAATCCTATGTCAACCAACAAACGGCGTTCGTTGGGGATAGCTGTGGTGACGCTTCCGGCTCTTTCGCTAAGTACACGGCGATTCCTTGTCGGCAAGTTGAGTTAGTCATCAAGAGTATTTTCTGCCCCAGAGCAGAATAACACTAGGGAGTAGCTCCAAAGACTTGAAAAAAGCGACACACAATCGAACTGCAGTGACACCAGCACCACTAGTGATGAAGAACGTCCCTACTGAAACTCAATCAGTCGTGCACCAGTGCTGGCTGCAATAACTTAAAATTCTGAACAGAGCAAAAAAATGTCTACAATCATTCCTGTTTCTTCGATGTGTGTAGACCGCATCTTAGCTTTACTAGAACTTTCTAAACCCGCAAGTTTGTCTCGCTTTAAATGCCTCAAGCGTAGTGGACGGCACTACAAGTATGGCCGATTGTGAAGCACGGAAAGCACAGGTCTTGGCTTTACTCCCTGGTGTTATTTTGCTCTGTTCTGCCCCTCTGTCCAACAAGTGAGAGTAAAACTTAATGGGTGGTAGAAGCAAACGCCTGAGCAGAGCAAAATAACACTAAGGGAGGGAGACGAGGGAGTAGCGCCAAGACCTGAAAAAAGTGACATAAGACGTTTTTCCGTGACACAGTTGTGGGCCACACACTTGTGAGTGTTTTTCGCGGAAACACGATTGTGTGCCACACAGTCGAGCCACAAGTTGAAACTAGCGGAAACGCAGTTTTGTCTATTATTTCGGAGGTAAATTCAAATGTCTGAGTATATAAATAAAAATCATGCAAAATCTCAATAAATAGAAGGCTTTCGTCCTTACCATTCCGTGCAAAAAGGATCTTCAGTTTCATGTCAACACACTTGAGAAAGTTTATAATTTTATTGTTTGTTGTTTTGCTGCTAAATTTGAATTTCCTGCCAAAAGCCAGCCACAAAATCGACAATCACCTCGGCAGTTGTTTGTCGAATTTGAGCCACAAAGCAAGCCACGAAAATCTTGTTGGTCGCGGAAACACACTTGTGGGCCGCACAAAAGGCCGCGGAAACACTCTTTTCGAGCCACAATCGACCCACAAACCAGAGCAAAATAACACTAAGAGTAGCGCCAAGACCTATGCTTTCATGCTTTGCAAATTGGTCATACTCGTAGCTCGTAGCACCGTCCACTACGGTTGCAGCATTTAAAGCGAGACAAACTTCCGGGATTATAAATTTCTAGTAAAGCAAAGGTGCGGTCTGCATACACCAAGGAGACAAAGGAGGCTGTATAATTTTTTTGCCATATCCAGACTATGAAGTTACCGGAGCAGGGTTGCCAAGAGCTCGACTCATGAAAGTGTAAACATGTGCTTTTTGACACCTCGGATTTTTTACGCTCATCACGCTGGCGCAATGCGAATATTTGGCAATATTCTGTGTAGGAACATTTTTCAAAATATTTCTTAATTGTAGATCACAGTTTTGTAACAAAAATTTATCGGAAATGGGCTTCAGATAAGGGTTTAAAGTGTTTTTGTGTGTCATCAGGGACCCGAAGATGAGAGAAAGACTTCTCCTGGAAGGTGATACCCTAACTTTGGCTCTAGCTGTTGACAAATGCCGTTCTTACCAAACAACCCAGGCACAGCTGAGAACGTTTGAAGTACAAGAACCACATCAAATCAAGAAAGAAATTGATGCTGTCCAGAAGTACAAACATCCAGTCAGAAAATACGAAGATGCATCTGCGTCATCCAGAAAAACAAAGGAGTGTTATTTCTGTGGAGGAGTATACTCGCCTAGCCACATTTGTCCTGCGAAAGGAAAAACCTGCGCAAAGTGCAAAAAGCCAAATCACTTTACACGTGTGTGCAAAAGCAACAAATCAGTGAATGCGGTGATGGAATACAAGGAGAGTCCAACCGACAACAGTGACGAAGACGACAATGTCTTCTTATATGCTATAGAGAACAAAACCAATAAGAGTAAAGATGAAGCGCTTATTACACTGGAGGTGTACAGCTCCTTACCTGTCAAATTCAAGGTCGATACAGGAGCACAAGCTAACATTCTACCTGCCAAGTATTTTGACGCCTTACCACATCCGCCACCGTTGAAACAAAGTACTCAGAAACTCACAAGCTACTGTGGATCAAAAATTCCTGTTAGAGGCGTGTGCGAGCTGAGTTGCAAGCACAAATCAAGCAAGGCTGAAACCCTACCGTTCTTTATCGTCGAAACGGATTCAGTGCCAATTCTTGGATTCCGGTCAAGCATTGATCTGAACATTGTCAAACTCGTACTGAATGTCAACAAAGTCGAGAAAGACACAAGCAAGGAAATGCACGCGATCGACAGGACGAAAACGGATGAAATAATCAGTAGCTACAATGATGTCTTCAAAGGAATAGGAAAATTAGATGGAGAGTGCCATTTGTTCCTGAAGGACGACGCAGTCCCTACAGCATACCCAGCCAGAAGAATTCCGTCATCACTTCGAGAGAAGTTAGAAGCAGAACTCAAACGCATGGAAGAAGAGGGAATAATCGAAAAAGTATCCAAACCAACTGACTGGGTTAATTCGATGGTCGCCGTAGAAAAAAAGGACGGCAGTCTAAGAGTTTGCATTGACCCTGTAGATTTGAACAAGTCAATCAGAAGACCATTCTACCCTATCCCCTCCCTGGAAGACGTAACATCCAAACTCCATGGTGTAAAATACTTGAGCAAACTGGATGCAAGATCCGGGTATTGGTCACTAGCCTTAGATGATGAATCTGCTGACTTGACGACATTCAATACCATCTTCGGCAGATACCGTTTTAAACGGATGCCCTTTGGCATCATTTCTGCCCAAGATGAATTTCAAAGAAGAATGGAAGAGGCTCTCGAGGGATTAGATGGGTTTGCTATCATCATTGATGACCTCCTAGTTTTCGGGTCAACCCTCGAGGAACACAATAAGCGATTGGAAGCCGTACTCGAGAGAGCCAGAGAAAAGGGCATCAAGTTCAACAAAGCGAAATGCAGCTTCTGTGTGACAAGTGTGACATATTTTGGACATGTTATTAGTGAACAAGGAATGCAGCCAGATCCTGACAAACTCGAAGCCATCAACAACATGCCTACACCATCAAACTCAGAAGAACTTGCAACTCTGTTGGGTATGTTGAACTATCTTGCAAAATACATCCCAAACTTGTCAACGTAGAATAAAATCCTGCGTGACCTCAGTAAAGCCACTGAGTTCAAGTGGGCCAAGGAGCATGACGAAGCCCTCCAGAGCATCAAACACTCAACAGTCTCAAACTTAGCATACTTCGACCACTCATGCAAGTCCATCGACCTCACCGTGGATGCATCATCACACGGTCTAGGAGCATACATCTCGTCAAACGGCAACGTTATCGCATATGCATCACGCTCTCTCAGCAAAGCTGAACAGAAATATTCACAGCTGGAGAAGGAGTTATACGCATAGTCTTCGGCTGCAAGTACTTCCATCATTTCATATATGGCAGGCATGTAAAAGTAACCACAGACCACCGCCCACTTGAAACCATCCTACGGAATCCACTTCAAAAAGCACCTGCCAGAGCTCAGCGAATGATGCTTCAGATTCAACCCTACGACCTAGAGTTCATTTACAGACCGGGGACAGAAATCGCAGTCGCAGACACTCTATCGAGACTACACCTACCTGACGTCGACGAGAAGCTCCATAGAGAAATCGAGGTGTTTGTCCACCAGATCGAACGCATACTTCCCGTTAGCGATGCAAGGCTCGAGGAAATGCGACTTATTACCAAGGAAGACGAGCACCTGATTCGTCTCAGAGAAGCCATACAAGGCGGATGGCCCAGCACCAGAAAGCTTTGTCCTACAGACCTCCTGACATACTGGAACCTTCAACACGAGCTATCATACATGAATGGCATCATTTTCAAGGGTGAAAGGATCGTTATCCCCTCGAAGATGCGAACCAGAATCCTCAACCAGCTTCATGTCTCCCACCTTGGTATGGAAAAGACAAAACAACGCGCTAGGATGCTTGTCTACTGGCCGAAAATGAATAGTGACATTGAAACACTAATCACAAACTGCCGCACTTGCCAGAAACATAGCCGCAACAACCAGAAAGAGCCTCTCATCAACTCCCAGATTCCACTAGTGCCATGGCAGCAACTTGCCTCGGACATTTTTGACTGGAACGAAGCGAAATACCTTATAACTGTCGATTACCACAGCCGCTTCTTCGAAGTCGACCTGTTGAAAAACTTAACATCAAAGGAAGTCATCAGCAAACTAAAAGCGCATTTTGCTCGACACGGAATCCCCCATACCATTATGTCGGACAACGGAACTCAGTACTCATCCTCAGAGTTTGGACGATTCGTAGAAGAGTGGGGCATTCGGCACAAGACGTCCAGCCCTATGTACCCGCAGTCCAACGGACTGGTAGAAAAAGCTGTCCAGACGTGCAAGAGCATCTTCACCAAGGCAAGCGAAGGCGGAGATGACCCGTATCTGGGTCTGCTGGAATATAGGAATACACCCGTCGACAACTACGCCGCTCCCGCACAGCTGCTAATGAGCCGCCAACTACGCTCCACCCTACCATGTACAGAAAAACACCTGCGGAAACAGGTGGTCCCGACCAAAAAGTACCTGCAGAAGCGGGAAGAGACCCAGTCAAGGCAGAAATGGTACTTCGACAAACATGCCAAAACTAGACCTACTCTCAACTCGGGCGACACAGTGGTTTACCAGAAGCAAACAGATGGCCAGTGGAACACTGCTAACATTGTAGCACCAGCAGCACGCCCCAGATCGTTCCATATCGAAACCGAAGCTGGAACCGTTCTACAGAGGAATCGGAAACACTTATCAAACGCACTGCCATCGACACCAACACAGAGCAGACAGTACAGTGAAAGCGATACAGTTACTGCTCCTGTGATCCCCCCAGCGTCTGACTACAGACGGAATACCGCATGCCACATCGTCAGACATCCCATCAGTTGATGAAACAGCCCCGACCAACAGCCCAAGCCCACCCAAGGACAGAGTACCAGTGGATGCACCAGTAGCCAAATCTAGATACGGAAGGCCAATTAAGCCACCAATCAGACTGAACTTGTGAACAAAATCTAAAAAAAAAAAAAAAAAAATAAAGAAGAGAAGTGAAAGTATGTATATAGTGTATATAATGCCCGGCGAGGAGTGAGCCAAGCGCCTTCTCTCGGGTCTGTGTTGAATCAGTGCGTATGAGAAGTTCTTAGTGTTAATATATGTTTACCACATAGTGAGGAGAAGCGAGCCTAGCGCCTTCTCTTGGAGATGTTAGTAAGTAACAGTACTAACACTTATATCTCCTCTGTCAATAAGTGATAACCTTCTTCTAGGGAAGAAGGAGGATGTAATATCATGCTTGCCGAGTGATGATATGCCTGCTTGCTGTGCTTGTGCTTTTGTTTGATATAACCGCTTGCTGTTGCTATATTATGCCTTTTGTTCTAGATGCCTGGGTTTAATAAATCATATCATTCGTAAAACGCTACAAGCACCAAAAGTGTCACACTTGGCAACACTGTACCGGAGCCAGCGCTGGTGAGTTAAGTGGTTCCTCCACTGGCAATCGTAAGTCCGTCGTAACCGTGCTCGTCCGGACCCGGCATGCTCTCATTGGCTGAAAACCGCCAAAATGGCCGCTTACGAACAGGTTACGATCGCTTCCGACAGCTTACGATTGCCAGTGGAGTACCCGCTTTACTGACTGAGTTTCAATAGGGACGTTCTCTTTCACTAGTGGTGCTAGTGTCGCTCCCATTCGAGTCTATAGGCGTTTGTCCGTGCTCCCACAAACAGTTTGTGGCATAGAAAAATAACACTAGAGAGTAGCGCCAAGACTTGAAACAAGAGCTGTAAGCTCATATGGCACTTGCATGGGTTGAGATGTATTGTTTCATCAAAAGTACTTTAAAAAGTACTTTGTGGTTCAGATGTGCACTTTAAGGGAGCTAGAGAAAAAGTATTTTATTTGTGAACTTGGCTGTAATGATGCGCACTCTAAAGGCGTAGAAATTCATCTGTAAGAAAAACTATTGAGACAAAAACGATCACAGGCCCTTAGGGATCATGCGCACTTTAAGGGAGCTAGAACTTCCTTTGTAAGCAAAACCCCGCAAAACCCCTGAGTCAAAAATGATAATGGGCTCATGGGGATCATGAAAATGTAAATTTTGCTTAAAAGTATCTTTCTGATTTTGCAGTCAAGATTGGTACTTTAAGGAATGGTCGGATTTAGAAAGTGGCGGTTTCTAAGCTAATCTCGCCGAATCTCTAATATTCCAGCCAAGTTTCATCGTCCAAGCACTAATGGAAGTACCTTAAATCGCGATCGCCGGAATTCCGCCCCCCCTCAAACTCCCCACGGTCACCGGAGTCAATCCGGTTGTGTACAAAGATCAAGACATGACAAAGATCACCAGAGACATGTCCTCTGTTTAATTATCAAATTTCACTCAAATCCGATCAACCGTTCCAAAGTTACGCATGACTCAATATTCCGGATTCCCCCTCCCGCTACTCCCCCCACGACTATCGGATTATGTAAATTTTTATTTATAAGTCAGTTTGATCGGGTCCCTGATACGCCTTCCAAGTTTCGTCGTGAAAATCCCCCAAACCGCCATTACCGGAATTCCGGGAAACTCCCCTCCACCCCCACCCCCCAGTGTCCTGATCCAGTCCAAATGTATAAACGATTTATCTAGAGCAGATGCTTGTTCTTCCCAGCAAGTTTCACCGCGATCCCTCAATTCTAACCGTTTCTCAAGATTTCCGGTCTCCACCCCCAACTCCCCCATAGCTGTCGAGTCCGGTCCGGACTTCAAATGGGACATCAGAGGTATGCCATTTATTCAGTTATTAAAGTTTAACCGAAAAGGGCTAGGATAGGACAATCTAGTTACCCATCACTTATTCACTTAAATTGGCTTGAAGACCCGCTGAAAATGAGTTACTTCGTTGTTCCGCTATTCACGAATAATCGATTTTCAAATAGTGGAATTTCCGTGTGATTTGTCGTGCCTCTATGCGCTTGTATTTTTGTTGTATCCCTTACGAGAAAGATTTATCATTTTTATTGCACTTGCCTACCGGCCAAGTGCCATATACCGATCACTTTTCCGTCGGTCTGTCGGTCAGTCCGCTGTTTGCGAGCTAGGGTATACTTCCAGATGTGCTAGGACGATGAAACTTGGCAGGCGTATTAGGGACCCGACCAAACTAACTTGGAAATAGTCACTTGCTCGATCCGACCATCGTGGGGGGAGGGAGGGGAGCCGGAATCCGGAATTTAGTGGCATGCATAACTTTCGAACGGGTGATCGGATCTTAATGCAACTTGATATTTGGAAAGACGTCATGGTTCAGATGTCCCATATCAAGTTCGGACCGAATCCGATGTATGTGGGGGGGGGGGTCGGAGGGGGGAACCGGAAATCATATTAAACGCTTAGAGTGGAGTGATCGGGATGAAAGTTGGTGGGAGGAACAAGCACAACCCCTACGTACCTCATTGACAGAACCGGACTGGATTCGTGCACTGTGGGGGAGTTGGAGTGGGGTTCCGGAATTCCGGTGATACGGAGTTAAGTTACTTCCAGGTGGGGTAGGACAATGAAACTTGGCAGGTAAATCAGGGACGCGACCAGATTAACCTGGAAATACTCAGCTTCCCGATCCGACCATCGTGGAGGGAGGGGGGACCCTGAATCTTGAGGTATGTATAACTTCCGAACGGGTGATCGGATCATAATGAAACTTGATATGTAGAAAGACAACGTGTCTCAGATGTCCCATTTAAAGGCCGGACTGGATCCGATGAAGCTGGGCTTGAAAATTAAAGACTTGGCATGATTGGCTTAGAAATAGTTAGTTCCCAGATCCGACCATCCCTTAAAGTACTAATGCTAACCGCAAAGTGCAAAAAAATACTTTTAAGGAAAATATCCCTATGAGCCCATGATCATTTTTGCCTCAACGGTTTTGCTTACAATAAAATTCCTTAAAGTTCAAACAATACTTTTGAGCAAAATACATTTTCGTGCTCCTGATGATCATCTTTCTTGCTTCAAGAGTTTTGATTACAGATGATTTTCTATAACTTGGAAATAGTCACTTGCCCCATCCGACCATCGTGGGGGGAGGGAGGGGAGCACTATTCACATCGTACTACGATAACTTGAATACAAGCTAAAAAGCTTGCAAGTGCCATGAGCTTTCAGCTCTTGTTTTTTGTTCAGGCACTAAGCAATCGTTACCAATCTCACCACTGCCCACTGAAAAGCCGCATTTGTGTTGAGATTAAAATTTCCCGCGTCATAGTAGAATTTACGCTGTGAGGACGGCTGGAGATATTCTGAGCCTCATAACTAGAGCAGATAGTGGAAAATCAAAAATCCCTTTGCAGAATCCAAATAATTCAGTGTATCCAATAATATGACCCACAAATAAGTTGGCTTTTCAGTTAAGCTTTAAGTTTCATTCCAATCCGATCACCCGTTCGAAAGTTACACACTACTCCAGTTTTCCGGATTCCCCAGCCCTCCACTCCCCCCCAGGTGGTTGGATTGGGAAACAGATTATTTCAAGGTTATTTGGATCGGGTCCCTGATGCTCCTGCCAAGTTTCATCGTCCTAGCACATCTGGAAATACCCCAACTCGATAAGTTTGACAAAAACTACTAAATTTTCCGGATTCCCCGGCCCACCACTCCCCCCCAGATGGTCGGATAGTGAAACTGATTATTTCCAGGTTAGTATCGGGTCCCTGATATGCCTGCCAAGTTTCATCGTCCTAGCACATCTGGAAGTACCCCAACTCGAAAAAGTGTGACAAAAACTACTTAATTTTCAGGATAACCCGGCCCACCCACCCCCCCAGATGGTCGGATCGTGAAACTAATTATTTCCAGGTTAGTTATATCGGGTTCCTGATATGCCTGCCAAGTTGCATCGTCCCAGCACATCTGGAAGTACCCTAACTCGGAAACAGTGGACCGCCCGCCCGCCCGACCGACAGACCGACCGACCGAAAAGCGATCGGTATATGGCACTTTAGCGGAACTGCAAGTGCCATAAAAAGTGACACACACTCGAATAGCAGCGACACTAGCACCACTATATAGTGACAGAGAACGTCCCTACTAAAACTCAATCAGTCGAGCACCAGCGCTGGCTACAACAACTTAAAATTCTGGACAGAGCAAAAAAAAAGATACAACCTCCCCGCTTTCTTCGATGTGTGCAGACCGCATCTTAGCTTCACTAGAAATTTCCAAACACGCAAGTTTGTCTCGCTTTAAATGCGGCGAGCGCAATGGGCGGCACTACAAGTATGGCCCGATTGTGAAGTATGGAAAGCATAGGTCTTGGCGCTACTCCCTAATGTTATTTTGCTCTGCTCAAAACATACTCTACTGTCTTTGAGAAGATGAAAACATTCAACTGCGTCGTAACACACGATTAGAAAATCTCTTCGTAACCATACGGCTAAAAACGGGTCATTTTCTGAGAAATTCACAATTTGGTAACTGACTTTATTTCATTCTGGTAGGATCGAAACATACTACTGTCTCGAGACATACGACAAAAAAGTCACAAGACTTTGATGTCTTTGATTGACAAGCTGAAAACACAGGAATGTCATTCTGACAACCTCAAAACATACAACTTCAGAGGACGATTGTCTGAGCCTCACAGAATCAAAGCATACCACTGTTCAGAACTTTCCACTCTCGTTCTGACATTGTCTGACAACCTTGAAACATACGACCAGGGACCCGTAAATTTCCTTTACAGGGGGCTTGTCATAGCAACATAATGTTGCTAATGCTATGTTGCCCGACCCTTGCCTACTTTCCAAAAATCCCACTTGTGTCGAATCGGCATTCTTGTTTGCCTCATTGGACGTGCGCGCCAAAGAGACTCCTCCATCAAGGCGCCAGCAGCCAATCCCAAATTTTGTCTATCTGGCCTTGGACGTGATTGGACCGTGGGTATTTCTCGAACTATCCAGGGGCGGTTCGAAGGGGGGGGCGCGGGGGGTGACTCACCCCCCCATGCTTCGGAGACTCGTACTTTTAGTCGTATGTTTTGAGCTTGTCTGTATGACAGTCGTATGTGTGAGCTTCCCAGAGTGAAATAAAGGTAGTTACCAAACGTGAATTTTGCCCGCAGATGACAGTCCCATGGCTACGAAGAGTCGTATGTTTTGAGCTGGTCAAATTCACAGTTGTGTGTTCTGGATTTATCAGGAAGACAGTCGTATGTTTGAGCGTGCCAGAATGACACCAGATCGTGAATTTTGCTTGCAAATGACCCGTTTCTTGTCGTTTTTAACGAAGAGCATTTCTAGTCATATCTTAAATAAATAAATAAACTCTTTATTTCCATAATAGCACGTGGCTAGCGGCGGACGTCATACGTTACAAAAATAAAACGATTTATACTATATACAATTAATTAACATTTCAGACGTCTAACGTTTTTCCCATCGATTCGTCATTGAAGTGGCCCACGAAGTAAGGGACGAAGGACGATAGGTATCTCTTTGAAGATTTTCGGGGCGGGGGACAGAGGAGTTGGCACCTTGAAGTGAGGATTCCTCGACGAGTACTCGGCCCACTGCTGCGTGCCTGTTGAAAATCAGGCAGGATTTTACGGTGAACCTCGGACTGCAGGCATTGTTTCCCGAAGCGCATGGTGAGGTCATGACGCCTTTCAGCCAGCCTTTGCAGCCTCAGTTTTTGCAGGCTGTCATCATAGGACATGTAATTAGCCCCAAGCATAATTTTACATGCCCGTTTCTGGACATTTTCAAGTTTTTCGGTTTGCACAGCAGTTTGTCCTGGATGCCAGGCTGGACAGGCGTATTCGGTCTGGGACCGGACGTACATGCAGTATAGCCCACGCATAATTGAGACGTTGATATTGAATCGGGTAAGGCATGCAAACGATTTCAGACATAGGGCAGCCTTTTGGAGAATGGATTCAACATGCGGATCCCATTTAAGGTTGCTTTTGAAAATCACCCCCAAAATTTTTATTTGATCCTTGATGTCTAGTCCAATATCGTCTTGCGGGGGGATCGCGGATTTTAAGAAGCTAACTTGTAACACATGGCTCTTTGTTTCGCTAACAGTAAGCATGACATCTTGAAGGTCGTGTTTTAGCTTGGAAAATATAGATGAGATGGTGATTTCCTCTGCGACCCTAGTTGAGGTTCGGAATGAAATGCTCGACAGGTCGTCGGCGAACTTGTAGCGACTCTGTGATTCTGCTAGGACGGAGTTGAACACGATCAGGAAAAGTAGCGGTCCTAATTTTGTCCCTTGAGGGGCTCCACACCAAATTTCAGCAAATTCAGATACTTCTTTGTCTCCGAGCGCGACACACTGCCTCCGTTTGTGCAAGAAACTGGCTACCATACGCAAAAGAAACTGCCGAGCGCCCATTTCTTTCGCTCGGTTGATGGCTACTCGGTGATTAAGGCTGTCGAAAGCCTTTACGATGTCACTGATTAGCACTTCTGCGTATGCCTCATCTTTCTCGAGATGTCTCATCAGATCATCAATGAGGCTTACGAGATAGTGGGTGGTGTTGTGTTCGGGCCGGAACCCAAATTGCCGGGGATCTAAATTTGCTTCGATGTCTTCGAATAGATATTCATAAATGAAACCTTCAAACACCTTAGAAAAACACGGTGTTTTTGAGATAGGGCGTAGGTCGTTCGGCGAAAGCGGTTTTTTTACTTTCGGAATAGGAGTGATATAGGCTGACTTGAAGCAGTCAGGAAATGCACCATCGATGAGACATTGGTTGAAACAGGCTGCCAGAATGGGACCAAGTTCTTCGGAGCACGTAGCTATCAGCTCGATAGGAATTTCTAGGGGGTAGTTACTCTTCCTGGTGTCTAGTCGTTTGAGCTTCTCGCATACTGCTTGTGGGTGAATGATCGGGATTTCTTCGACGGGTCCATTTTCAGGTAGCTCGGCTAGAGGTGGGTGCGTGCGACAAATATTTGCGAAGTGCGAGTTGATCTGGTTAGCACTTACGGGTTTACCATCAACTCCATAAATAGTTCTCTGTTTTCGATTTTGTCCCATAATCTCCTGAACTTTTTGGTGGAATCTGGAAGGATTAGATTTCCATAGCTTAGAGATAGTCGTAAGTTTTGAGCTTGTTAGAATGACATAGTTGCAGTTACCAAATCTTGATTTTCACCTTGTGTCGCACAGTTTGAACACAACTGGTTTTATACCACAACCTCTGTATTTTAGAAAAAAATGTGCTGAAAAGCAAAAAAGCAAAAAAAATTGCCTACGGCGCAAAGTTTCAACATCAGCCTATTTGCAGGTTTTGTGCAAAAAGCTTTTTTTAAATGTCTTGCGGAGTAAAGTTTTAACATAAAGCCGGCCTTGTAAGCACTGTAATGACGGGCCTGATGATTGCACTATTTTTTGTTACTGTAAATTCCAAACAGATCTACTTTGTATCTTTTTTTTCTGGGTGGCCACTACCTTTTTCGGAAGGCGCCGAGTGGAAGCACTGCCATGTGCCAATTTCCGGCAAAATATCCCACTACGTTTGGGAGTTATCGGGGCCACGGATAGATCTGTGATATACTATGCAGCCCTTACTATCCCTTACCTAAAAATTTCACCTGCGGCGTCTTTCATAGTAGCCTATTCGCTATCTAGTGGAAGGGCGCGTCCTAAGATTTGAGCCACAGAAACAAGACCAAAGGTTTCGATGGGATCCCAAAAATCTAATATTTGACCCAGACAACTACGTCTTGTCTACGCCAGATCGAGTCTTCGCCAGGCTAATCATCCGAGAAAATTAAGTTCAGATATACCTGTATAAGCCATATTTATTTTGATAATACTGATCGAAACTTCCTGCTTTAATTCTGCCAAATTTCCGGCTTCGGCCGAATTCCGAGCGAACTACTTGTCCAGCCAAAAAAAAAGATAGTTCAGAAACGAATTCAGCGCATCTCCTTATCCCTATAAAGAACATCTAATCAACTTCAAATAAAACTTAAACTTATAAACAATCCGGTTTCAACCGGATTCCGGACGAACTATATGTCCGGGTGAAAAATGATTGTCATATACAGATTCAGCGTCTCTTCTTACCCTTAAAACTATCATCTAATCACCTTCAAATATAAATTTTGCTTTTAACAAATTTTACAGTTTTGGCCGGATTCCGGGCGAACTACTTGTCCGGCGAGAAAATGGTTTTCACCATCGTGTTCAGCATGTCTTCTTACCTCGAAATCGAACATCTAATCAACTTCAAATAAAACTTTTGCTTGTAACAAATTTTCCGGTTCTGACCGGATTCCGGGCGAACTACTTGTCCGGCAAGAAAATGGTTTTCACCATCGTGTTCAGCATGTCTTCTTACCCCTAAATCGAACATCTGATCAAATTCAAATAAAACTTTTAGTTTTACCAAACTTTCCGGTTTTGGCCGGATTCCGGGCGAACTACTTGTCCGGCGAGAAAATTCTTTTCACCATCGTGTTCAACATGTCTTCTTACCCCTAAATCGAACATCTAATCAACTTCAAATAAAACTTTTGCTTGTAACAAATTTTCCGGTTCTGGCCGGATTCCGGGCGAACTACTTGTCCGGAGAGAAAATGGTTTTCACCATCGTGTTCAGCATGTCTTCTTACCCCAGACTATCACATTAGCTGTTTCAAAATATTTTGTTTGCCCCTTAATTTGAAACCCCTCCCCCACCCTCAAATATAGAGCTACAGAGCCCATCTTCGAACTTGACTTGTACTTTGACCCAAAGGATCCTCCCACCGAGTTTCATCAACATATCTCAATCCCTTCGAGAGTTATCGTGCGTACAGACGGACGGACGGACGGACGGACAACTTTTGCGATGTCATAGGTATCCGTCACTAACGTTTTGGGATCCCAAAGTAGCCTAGTAGCCTATTTTCTATATAGTTTAAGCGTGTATCATTTCGGCGGGATTTTAAGCTTGAGATTGTGTGATCTGGGCAACATTAAAGCTAGAATTTGTATGGGAAGTAGTTGAATTTCGCCAGTAAATACTCGGATTTAAAGAATTTCGGCTGCGGCCCTCAGTTTAAAGTTTAACCAAAAAAAACTGGGATAGGACAATCTAGTTAACCCTCACTTATTCACTTAAACTGGCTTGAAGAACCGCTGAAAATGCGTTACTTGGTTGTTCCGCTATTCAGGTATAACCAATTTTCAAAGAGTGGAATTTCCGTGTGATTTGTGGTACCTCTAATTTGTTGAATGCATTACAAGAAAGATTTATGACTTTTTTTTGTTCAGGCACTAAGCAATCTTCACCAATAGCGCCACTGCCCACTGAAAAGCCTTGTTTGTCTTTAGATAAAAATTTCCCGCGTCATAGTAGAATTTTCGCTGTGGGGACGGCAGCAGATATTCTGAACGTCATAACTAGAGCAGGTAGTGGAAAACAAAAAAATCCCTTTGCAGAATCCAAATAATTCAGTGTATTCAACTAAATGACACAAAAATAAGTTGGCTTTTCAGTTAAACTTAAAGTTTGTGTTGAGAACGTACGTTAGAAGCTGTTGCTTGGGATCTGAGCAACCTTAAAAGCCGAATTTGTATGGAAGCAGTTGAATTTTGCCAGACAAAATATGGATGTAAAAAATTCCGCCTGCGGCGCCATTCGTAGTACCCTGCCCTTTTCTCTATTCAATTAAAGGGAGCGTCATTTATGTGGGGTTTTAAGCTTGAGAGTTTGGGGTCTCGGCCACATTAAAAGCTAGAATTTGTATGGAAAGTCGGTCAATTTTGCTCTGATGATTTAGCAAATTGCGCCTGCGGCGCTCAGTTTAAGTTTCTCTTGAGAACGTACGTCTGAAGCTGCTATAATCGCGAGGCTAGGATCTCTCCAGTGAAATATGATATGAAGGGCTAGCTGGAATTCCCGTTGTTTATTTATTTCTTATTTTGGTCCTGTAATGACCTTTTGCATAACCTTTGAAAATGCATCACCTTGAAATTTTCAATATTTCTTGAACATGTGGTGTTGTGTTTTTTGTCTATTGCTTCTAATCGGTATAATTGCCGGTCATTAGCCAGTCGTATGTTTTGAGGTCTTCACCCCCCATGCCCAAGCACTTCGAACCGCCCCTGGAACTATCTTCCGGTCAAGCAACATAACATCAGAAATCTCTTATTGACAAGCCCCTTGAATGGCGAGGCATTACAGGAAATTTGTGGGTCCCTGATACGATTAATATTCATAAAAGTAATGCGACTGCTACTCTGACAAACCCGAGACTGAGAGGCGACTCTTCCAAGGCTCTGGTTGGATCTTATTGAATCCATGAATTTAAAGTAAAATCATCTTAAAGGAACAGTAAACTTGACTCAAACTTGGCTCAGGGAGCTAGCTGACATATCAAGAATGTACCCGGAGTCGATATTGAGAGTTAGAAAAATTCTTGTTACGACCACTGCAGTTTCCGGGCAGTTTCCGAGAGTTCGACTTTTGAGTTAGCAGAACAAAAACAAAAAAAAAGCAAAAGGTTTGTGTGCCGGGAGTAGGACTCGAACCCACGATCTTTACCCCAAAAACAAAGTAATACAATGTATGTCAACAGGGTTGCCACCGGTAGTACAATTGTGCTCACAATAGAACTTTATTTTTACTTTGGCAGCAGATTTTAATAAAAAAAGTAGTTGTCAGGTTTTATTTCCAAGGTGACTATGACCCAGCAACACGTTCTGAGTACTTTTCTTGTTTGGTATTACTTTTTTCCTTTTGCATAGTGAATTTATTTTAGTAAAGTGGCAACCCTGTATGTTGATAACACAGACAATCGCGAACTTCTACAGTGCATGAGTGCGTAACTACAGTGCATAAAGGGCAAGGCCCTGCCAGCTAGCTCTGGGAACAATAAGGAGGGGTTTCGAGATAACAAAGATGGGGGGTCCTGTCGACAATAAGTCCCTGTACATTTATCTAAGCCCCCCAGGCCGGTTTGATGGCCGAAAGTTGCCTAGTCAAGTTTACTGTTCCTTTAAAGAAACAGTAAACTTGACTACAGGCCATCGAATCACCCGGGGGGCTTGGATAAATATACAGGGTCTTATTGCCGGCAGACCCCCCCTTCTTTGTCATCTCGAACTGTCTCGAACCCCCTCCTTAGTGTCCCTAAAGCTAGCTGGCAGGCCCTTGCCCCTTATGCACTGTAATTATGCACTCATGTACTGTAAAAGTTCGCCTTTTTGGGATCCCAAAACGTAAGTGGAGGGATACCTATGACATCGCAAAAGTTGTCCGTCCGTCCGTCCGTCCGTCCGTCCGTCCGTCCGTCTGTCCGTCTGTCCGTCCGTCTGTAAGCACGATAACTCTCGAAGGGAATGAGATATTTTGATGAAACTTGGTGTGAGCATTCTTTGGGTCAAGAGTAAGGTCGAGTTCGTAGATGGGCCCTGTAGCCCTACATTTAGGGGTGGGGGAGGGGGTTCAAATTAAGGGACAAGCAAAATATTTTTAAACAGCAAATGTGATAGTCGATTATGGGGTAAGAAGGCATGCTGAACACGAATATGAAAACCATTTTCTCGCCGGACAATTAGTTCACCCGGAATCCGGCCAAAACCGGAAAGTTTGTTAAAAGTAAAAGTTTTATTTGAAGTCGATTAGATGTTGGATCTAGGGATAAGAAAGCATGCTGAACACGAATATGAAAACCATTTTCTCGCCGGACAACTAGTTCGCCCGGAATCCGGCCAAAACCGGAAAGTTTGTTAAAAGTAAAATTTTTGTCTGAAGTTGATTAGATGTTCGATGTAGGGGTAAGAAGGTATGCTGAACAATATTACGAAAAATGTTTTCTCGCCAGACAATTAGTTAGCCCGGAATCCGGCCAAAACCGGAAAATTTGTTAAGAGTAAAAGTTTTATTTGAAGTTGATTAGATGATAGATCTAGGGGTGAGAAAAGATGCTGAATCCGTATGACAATCATTTTTTAGCCGGACACGTAGTTCTTCAGGAATCCGGTTGAAACCGGAAAATTTGTTAGAAGTTAAATTTTTCTTTGAAGTTGGGATGTTGGATGTAGGGGTAAAGAGATACGCTGAATTCGTTTTTGAGCTTTAGTTTTTCGCCGGACAAGTAGTTCTTTAATTTCGCCAAAACCGCAAAATTCACAGAAGTAGGTTAGGATCGTTTCGATCGGCTTATTCTGAATCCATATCTGAACTTGTTTACCCTGACATATACTTCGTCCGGAATCCGGTTGAAACCGGATTTTTTTTATAAGTTAAAGTTTTATTTGAAGTTGATTAGACGTTCTTTATAGGGATAAGGAGATGCGCTGAATTCGTTTCTGAACTATCTTTTTTTGGCTGGACAAGTAGTTCGCTCGGAATTCGGCCGAAAACGGAAATTCGGCAGAAGTAAAGCAGGTAGTTTCGATCAGTATCGTCAAAATAAATATGGCTTATACAGGTATATCTGAAATTAATTTTCTCAGATGATTAGCCTGGCGAAGACTGGATCTGGCGTAGACAAGACGTAGTCAGGACGTAGTTGTCTGAGTCAAATATTAAATTTTTGGGATCCCATCGAAATCTTTGATCTTGTTACATGTAGACTATAGAGTAACGACCTCCCGACTAGACGGCCGGGGTTCGATTCCTAGTCACGGCACACAAACCTTTTGCTTTTGCAAACCTTTTGCTCAAAAGTCGAATTCTCGGAAACTGCCCGGAAACTGCAATGGTCGTAACGAGAATTTTTCTTACTCTCAATATCGACTCCGAGTCAAGTTTGAGTCAAGTTTTCTGTTCCTCAGCTCCCAAGTACATACCAAAAGCAAGAATGGAAAGACAGACGAGACTAGCCTAATTTCTTGACTGTAATAATTGTACACCTCAGTTCCACCTGGAACTGCCCCTGATTCAACAGTAATTAAACTTGGAATGACGATTTTCTTCTTCTTCTTCTTTAAGTATGGCTCGTTGGACGACTGGGAGTTCCACTTGAGCCTTATCTTTTTTTTTTGGGAGGGGGGTCGAAATTAAGTTACACTGAATCTTCTAGTTTCAGGTCGTAAATCGAAAGAATCTTTCTGAAACAAGCGGTTAAAGACATCTATCGTGGTATTCGATGTCAGCGAGATTTGAATTCTTTTGCTTCCAAGAATATAGCAGATGGCGTTGTTAATTTTCTGTGTCATGCCAGATAGAAAAAAAAGAAGTTTTGGTTTTGTTAGTTGATTGGTGTTGAAATTGTTTGGAAGGCCTGATCTTTTTGTGAGTGGTGCACACAGCCCTATAATTATGAGAATTTATTTCGTTTTATTCTCCCAGTAGAGGTAGCAGGTTGAGGTAGCATCCAAATGTCACTGCGTGGTATATGGTATAGGCATAGCATACATTAATAATGATAAGACTCTGAGCCTGAGGAGACTGTATTATTAATATTAGTTCATTCAGGAGCTTTTGTAGCAGTGTGATAATCTGTGTACGATTTCTTTTTTAAGTTTACCTGATGGCAGCAAAGCTAAAAGTAAAAGCTTAGCCTTAACACCCAATACAGTTGCGTTTTTGATCCGAATTCTCCTCGCGATTCTCCTCCAAATTCTCCTATTTCTCGTTTTTGGACTATTCGGATGAAACGAATTCTCGTTTTCTTGCATTTTTGTCAGAATCGAGAACGGGGAAAGCCCAGTCTAGCTAGTACACTAGCCCCTTTTCAGGGATGGTGCTCAAACATCTAGCACCATGCTTGGGTGCTGGACGTTCAAGCACTGTCTGTACGTTGGATTTCATGTACGGTGCATGGATTTCAGTACACAGTGCATGCATGAAAAACACAGCTTCTGTCATCACAATTCTGCACCAGCTCGGACAGGGCTGGGACAGGGCTGAAATTACCACCATGAATTAGAGAATTCAAAGACAATCCTATCAGATTTTTCATAGCAAAAACAAAAGGACGCAACTGATGATGGAGATGAAAAATCTGTCAGCACCCTATCTATTTTCCATGTAGTCTGCCTCAGGCAGGCCCCAGGAGCCAATATTCTGGTTGGCTGCTGGGTAGAAAAAGCTGAGGCACAGGAAACTTTACATGAAAAACCCTTGACTGTGTAGAAAAGGAAATGAGGTTTTTCATATCCATCATCAGTCGCGTCCTTTTGTTTATATGGCACTTGCCCTTCGGCCAAGTGCCATATAGCGATTGCAATTTCTGTCTGTCGGTCGGTCGGGGTTTTGCTAGTTCGGGCACTTCCACATAAGCCAGGATGACGAAACTTGGCAGGCATATCAGGGACCCCAAATGATTAAGTTGGAAATAGTCACTTTCCCGATCCGACCATCGTGGGGGGAGGGAGGGGAGCCGGAATCCGGAATTTAGTGGCATGCTTAACTTTCGAACGGGTGATAAGATCTTAATGAAACTTGATATTTGGAAAGACGTCATGCTTCAGATGTCCCATATCAACCGAATCCGATGTATGTGGGGGGGAGTCGGAGGGGGGAACCGGAAATCATGTTAAAGGTCATCTGAATGAAGTCTAACACCCTAAATTGCCACTTTTACATACTGCTTACCATTTATCTCTCGAAAACCGACTAAAATCGGATGAAGTTTCACCGTGCTATAATTTTCAGCCTTTTTTCCGACTTGTCTTGATCGTAACGCTCGCCGTAACAGTTGTAACAGTCCATGCGTAACAGTTCATGTTGTAACAGTCCACGCCGTAACAGTCCATGCGTTTATCCATCCATGCGCTGTTTATCCATCCATGCTTTATCAACGTACGTCTATCCATGCGATAATGACAGTTTAAATATTGGGAGGAACAAGCACAACCCCTAGATACATCATTACAGAACCGGACCGGATTCGTGCACTGTGGGGGGAGTTGGAGTGGGGTTCCGGAATTCCGGTGATACGGAGTTAAGTTACTTCCAGGTGGGCTAGGACAATGAAACTCGGCAGGTAAATCCGGGACGCGACCAGATTAACCTGGAAATAGTCAGCTTCCCGATCCGACCATCGTGGGGGGGTGGAGGGAGGGGGAATCCGGAATCTTGAGGTATGTATAACTTCCGAACGGGTGATCGGATCATAATGAAACTTGATATGTAGACTGACAACGTGTCTCGGATTTCCCATTTCAAGTACGGACCGGATCCGATGAAGCTGGGGGGCGGGGGGGGTCGGAGGCGGATCCGGAAGCCTTGTGATATGCTTGGAGTGGAGCGATCGGAATGAAACTTGGTGGGAAGAACAAGCACAAGCCCTATGTAGATCAGTGGCAGAACCGGACCTGATTCGGGCATTGTGGGGGAGTTAGAGGGGGGGGGGGTCCGGAATTCCGGTGATCGCAAGTTAAGGTACTTCCAGACATGCTACGACGATGAAACTTGGCTTGAAAATTAAAGACTTGACATGATTGGCTTAGAAATAGTTAGTTCCCAGATCCGGCCATTCCTTAAAGTACTAATGCTAACCGCAAAGTACAAAAAAATACTTTTAAGCAAAATATACATTTTCGTGATCCCTATGAGCCCTTGATCATTTTTGCCTCAAGGGTTTTGCTTACAACTAAATTCCTTAAATTACAAACAACTTTTGAGCAAAATATAGATTTTCGTGCTCCTGATGATCATCTTTTTTGCTTCAAGAGTTTTGATTACAAATGATTTTCTATAACTTGGAAATAATCACTTGCCCGATCCGACCATCGTGGGGGGAGGGAGGGGAGCCGGAATCCGGAATTTAGTGACATGCATAATTTTTGAACAGGTGATCGGATCTTAAAGGACACCTGAACAATGAAACCATACTTGAACACACCATGGAGAATGCATTTACAGACATGGCCACAGAGAGCATTCTTCTCCTGAGCGTGACATTTTCAAAATAGGGATGTTCGTTTCTGGAGGTTTGCACATGCAGACTCCAAGACAAAAAGCGCAATTCATTCAAATCTTGTATGGCGCTGGCCGGATCGTGTTGGAATTTCTTCAGATATACGTTTGGGCTTAACTGGTTAAAAAATATTCCAGAAGAAGGGTTGATTGGAGACATTTGTTCATTTCTAAAATTGTTTGGCACTGTAATAAGGACAGATGTAAAATGGAGCAAAAATCATAGCTTGGAAACACTAATTCGTATTTGGATTGGGTTTTCTGCAGGCACTGTTAACGAAAGTCATACAGGTAGGGATTATACTTGGTATTCTTCATTCAGGTGTCCTTTAATGAAACTTGATATTTGGAAAGATTTCATGTCTCAGATGTCCCGATTCGAGTCCGGACCGAATCCGATGAATGTGGGGGGGGTCGGAGGGGGGGAACCGGAAATCATGTGACACGCTTACAGTGGAGCGATCGGGATGAAACTTGGTGGGAGGAACAAAAAGAATCCCTAGGTTCATCATTGACAGAACCGGACTGGATTCGTGCATACGGGGGAGTTGGAGTGGGGTTCCGGAATTCCGGTGTTACGGAGTTAAGTTACTTCCAGATGTTCTAGGACGATGAAACTTGGCAGGTGTATAATGGACTCGGCCAAATTAACTTAGAAATAATCACTTGCCCGATCCGACCATAGTGTGGGGAGGGAGGGGAGCCGGAATCCGGAATTTTATTGACATTCATAATTTTCGAACGGGTGATTGAATCTTAATAAAACTTGGTATTTGGAAAGACCTCATGTCTCAGATATACCACTTCAAGTCGAGACCGGATCCGATGAATGTGGGGGGGGGTCGGAGGGAGGAACCGAAAATCATGTGACACGGTTAGAATGGAGCGATCCTAACCTCCCGAGCGTCACGGCCGAAAAGGAAGTGCTTGAAAATTTCGCTGATTTTTCCATAAGATGTCAAAATATTTAAAACAAATTGTTCAAATATATTATACAACAGCAAATATAACTAAGTGACCATTTCTTTTGAACGTAACTGTAGTACCAAACAACCCATCACACTGACAAAGCTACTATCCATTCACATCCTACTACGATAACTTGAATACAAGCCATAAAGCTTGCAAGTGCCATATGAGCTTGCAGCTCTTGTTGTTATGAAAAAAATAATAGGACTGTCTTTGATTTCTCTAATTCATGGTAGTAATTTCATCCCTGTCCGAGCCGGTTCTCAGTTGTGATGACAGAAACTGTGTTTTTCATGCATGCACTGTATACTGAAACCCATGCACCATACATGAAATCCAAGCATTCCAAGGTACAGTGCTTGAATGTCTAGCACCCAGGCATGGTGCTAGATAGTGTTGGGCGATATTCGATACGATAATCGAAATATCGATATTATTGAAGAATATCGATATTTCGATATTGACTTTTCAAATATCGATATTTTCGATATTTACATGCAACAGGTCTGCTATTTGGGATTTTCATAATAAAACCACGAATGGATTTCAAAGTTGGAACAAAATCATTTTTTTTATTTTGGGGCAAGAAATTAGGTGTTGAACTCAATGTGGCGACCTTTCACAACAGAATACAGAGAATTAGCATATTTTTTTTCTTCTGCGCATCTATTTCCGGAAAGTACAGGTATGTTATCCATAGGTAGCAAACCACATTGGGATTACTATTTACCTATTCAGGATTGTCAACAACTGGGTTTTTAGACCAAATCAAAACCGTCTAAGGCGAAGTAGTAATGTGTAATGTTAATGTGAAATAGTAGAATCGTCTGTTATTTCCTCCCATCCACATTATTGACAACTGAAGACCACAACGGCCAACGATTCAGAATCTCCTTTCGGAAAGGAAAAACTTGGACAAGTTGGACATGCTACTCTTCCTTATTGTGAATGTTTGATTTCGGTCTTTTTGTTGGTTTTCGTTCTTACTATCATTTTTTTCGTGAAAAAATGTAGCGGTATGAACAGTTTCAAGTGTGTCAAATATCGGTTTTCGATAATCGAAATATCGATTATCGAATTTGAAAATATCGAAATATCGATATTTCGATAATCCTCAATATCGCCCAACACTAGTGCTAGACGTTTGAGCACCATGACTGAAAAGGGGCTAGTGTACTAGACTGGGAAAGCCTCCAGCCTCCGTCGAGAAGTTGCTCCGCTAGGGAATTCTCGATTCTCCTCTCCCCGTTCTCCTCCCTGATTGGTCAACAGGGTGCGGTGTTTAATATGCACAAAACAGGTATACCGGCCAACCGGGTAGCAGACGAGCTGTCAAATTAGTGTTTTTGTCAAAAGCGAGAATGGAGAAGCTAGATGAGCAAAAACGGTAATTTTGTACGAGAATCGAGAATTCAGAACGGAGAATTCGGATCAAAAACGCAACTAATGGTATTGCCATCCAAAGTCGTTCCGTTTAAATCATCTTCTTACTGCTGGCCAACTTCCGGGATTTTGTGTGCTGGTATGGTCAAAAAAGGGAAGAGGTCAAGGGTGACCCGTTTCATGTCTGGACCAGTTCTGATGACTGAAGGGGGGGGGGTGAGGCTGATTGGTATTACCGAAAATATTAATATTGTGACACACTTAGAGTGGAGGGATCAGATTCAGGAGGAAACTTGATGCAAAGAACAAGCAGACCCTGTAGATACACTGCAGTATACTGTAAAAAGTATCTCGGAATAAGGATTAAGTTAACTGCAGTATGTGCTACTGGGATTATTCTTAATATTCTTATCTCTATGGATGAACCCCAGGAGCAAATACATAACTTTAATCCTTATTTGGAGAAATTTTTACGGTGTTGTGACAGAACTGGATTGTATCCGGGCACTGTGGGGGGAGTTGGAGGGTGGGTCATGGAATTTCGGTTATCACAAGTTAATATACTGTACCTCCAGATTATTATTATTATTATGCGTGGTAGGCAAAAAACTCTGGCCAAAACTCAGGCAACAAATAGCCTATTGTCTCAATCCCCTAATATACAATTTGATATATACAAAATTGTAAACCATCGCTCTAAATACAATTGATGGTGAACCATCACTCTAAACACAATTGATGAAACACCACTCTTTTATTGGGGATTTTCCCTCAAAATTCTTTATTGCTTGATTTGCGGGATCTTCCTGCTTCTTTTGGACAATTTTCTTGGCCATTTTTGCTGGATTCCAGCTCGATCTTCGATCTTATCAATAAATTGATTCATCATTGATTGATCCTAATTGCTTTGGATCTGAGGCATTTAAGTCATTTTCAGCTGACTGAGCCTCATTGCCTTGGATTGAAACAACCTTGCAGGCATCAGTTGAGTGACTGATGACTTCATCCCAAGAGGTCCAGATCACATCCAGCCACCAGCAGCTTCCAGCCTGAACCCCAGCCCCTGCCAGAGGGGGGTAAGTTTAGGTTAGCAGGCTGAGAGTGGCATTCATGGGCATAAACACCATTATGCGAGGCTGAAATGCACCACTGAAGACATCACATTCCTACCGAGGGAGGGGGGGGGGGGCTGAAGCTTATTGCAAACCATGCTACAAATGCAAGCAAACTAAGGCACGGAAAACACAGCAAAAGCCAAAAGTACCAAGCATGACGCCCAACCCCCCAGGGGCACGACGAGGACGTCACTTACCACCGCCACCGTACCTCCAGATGTGCAGGACAAGAATACTTCAACCAGTTTGACTGGGAAATAGTCATTTCCTGATCCGTCCGTGCTGGGGGGAGTGGAGGGAAGGGGAATTTGATGTTACTTTCGAACGGTTGACCAGATCCGAGTCAAACTTGATAATTGGCAAGAACGTGTTTCTCTAATATTCCATTTCACGTCCGGACCGGATCCGACAACTGTGGGGGAGTTGGGGGGAACACTCCCCCCCCCAACGCTTAGACTGGTGGAATCGGTATGGAATTTGGTTGGAAGAACTGGCATAAATAAAACGTCATTTACAGAACCGGACTGGATCCGGGCTGGGCACTGTGGGGGGAGTTGGAGGGGGGTCTGTAATTCTTGTGAGATATAATTATGGACCGAATGATCTGATTGTGACGGAACTTAAACACCCCTTAACTACTGTAGAACTAGGCTGTGCTTCTAGCAAATTGTACACGGCTTTGGGTGTTATGAGCCGTGTCTCAGACTCATTGGTTTATGGCAAGAACACAGCAAAAATTTCTATATCCGGTTTTACGCATCAACAGTATGGTACCCGAACACCAAGAACAAATTCTGATAGAACCTCCGTCTTTGGTCCCATGCAGCGACTATGGACACCCCGATAAAACTGAGTGGAGCTAGAGGTACATGCTGTGCTGTGAGGTTTGGGTTGATACCCGTCTACTTCCCTCTACGCCGTTGCTCATACGGTGAAAAACCGTAGGATGCCTTTCGTGACGTCAGTATGACAGACAACAAATCAGCTGTAAAGGACGACTCCGACGGCGTTCGGATCCTTCTGCGAAGGTGTACCGCGATACAGCTGTTTGTAGAGATAACAATTATGATGTTCTGGATAGCTCCTCCTCCGCTCGTTTACATCGGGTAGGATATCAGAATATATTCGACTCTGCATGGTAATATCACAAAGATAAGGAGACAGAGGTTCTATCAGATTGTTTCTTCTTGTGAACACTCGTCGAGAGCATGATACGCATGGAAAATAGTGAAACGCGGCTAGTGTGAAAATCAGTGACGTGTCGTTAGCGGGTTAGAATGTAACATGAAATTCGGAAATGGGTGTCTTAACGCCACCGCGGTTTAGCGCCACCGTATGTTTTCCGCCACCCAGGAAATCTTGCATCATCAAGAGGATTAGTTGCGTCAGACGAAAGGGTCAAATATTTTGGTAGGTTCTTCGCCACCGTATGTTTTCCGCCAACTCATTAGTGCAGGTAGCTGGTTCATGTAATTCCAGATCCAAATCCTTAAGTGCGAAGACGGTGTTTACCGCCACCAACACTAGCTCTGCGTTGATCCTAGCTAAGACGAAGACTGAGCTTAATGTTTCACACAATTATTTATTTTAAGTCCAACTAAAGAAACTGTACAACTTCAACAATTCAAGGCCCCAAACTGTTCAAATTTCAAAAGATGAGAAATCGCCGCAGAAATACGTCTCTTGAAGACCGTCAACAATGTAAATGTCATTTTCTTTCACACTCTTAGTTTTAACTATTTCCATGATTATTTGTCTTGTCACTTAGTTCGGGTTCTGCAGTTACAGTTGCTCTTATAAATACTTTTAGACCAGTTACTAACTGAAAATCCCTTAATCGCTGTGATACTTAATCTGGTTGGCGCACGACACCCCATCAGAATATTAGGTCTGACAAGATTTGACCCTACTCTCTGGAGGAACTAATGACGTAAGATTTCCTGGGTGGCGGTAAACACCCTTTTCAGATTTAAAGATTTTAATCTGAAAATACCTGCACAGGCTACCTGTGCTACCTGAATTAAAAGTTGGCGAAAAACATACGGTGGCGGAAAACCGGGGTGGCGTTAAAACACTGCTACCGAAATTCGGGCTTAGGAATTAATGAATGTAATTACGGAAGTAGGTTGCATTGACACTGTAGGTCCTTGTATCTAAATATTATCAAAATTTCTGTTGTCTTTTCGAGTAACGTAACACTCCAGCAACACCACTGTTCTACAGTCGGAACCGTCTTCATGTTATGTTTTACGGAAATTCAACACTTTAAACGATCACAACATGAGTCAGTGAACTGTTAGCTTTTTCCAAAACAGTTTTGTTTTAGCCGGGACATTAGTGTTCTGGGACGTTTTTGACCGGGGACGTTTCTTAACAGGGACGTTTTTAGATCACCTTTTGGTCGGGACCTTTTTTGAGGGATGTTCCCCTTTAATTCGGTTGTAACCTGCAGTTGAGATATAGAAGATAGATTGACAGTTTATTTTACACATATCGTTGGTAAAGAACCAAATTTGCAATTTCTGTCAATATTTTTTTTTTAATCTGTATCATCATCATAGTACATCGTATTTTATCATCCCAGTAGTTTATTCAGGCATGGATGTTGTATTTTTTCTTATTCGGAAAATACACCTTGTTTTATTAAATCTTTACCCTTTCTGTATTAAACTGTAATTGAAAACATTGACAAACCAAACAAAGCCAGTTAGCTTCTCACACTTGACAAAATAACGACTTAGGTATTACTACCTATTCAAGTTCAAGTTATTTTTGGGCACCAAGTGAAGTATTTCCATCATCGACAACGTTCAAAGCATTATTGACATCGTTTTACAATAAATTTCTCTTGCGTGTGCCTCCTTGGAAGCGTAACACAGCGATTAGCAACCGATATAACATACCCGACCCGTACATGGTTGTTCAGAAAAGACTACAGAAGTTTTATATGAGTTTAACGGGAAATGAACTGTGTGATATTAGTGTCCATTTGTTGTCTTGCTTGTATATATTTGTGCGTTTCTTATTTGTTGCTTTTCTTTTTATGGCACTTGCAGCTTCGCTCAAGTGCCATATACCGATCACTTTTCGGTCTGTCGGTCGGTCGGTCGGTCTGTCAGGCCACTCGTCTCGAGTTACGGTACTTCCAGATGAGCTAGGACGATGCAACTTGGCAGGCATATTAGGGACCCGACCAAACTAACTTGGAAATAGTCACTTTCCCGATCCGACCACCGTGGGGGGAGTGGAGGGAGAGGGAATCCGGAATATTGACGTATTTATAACTTTTGAACGGGGAATCGGATATTAATGAAACTTGATCTTTGGAGAGACCTCGTGTCTCAGGTGCCACCCTTCAAGTTCGAAATGGATCCGGTGACTTTGGGGGGGGGGGGTTGGAGGGGGGACCGGAAATCATGTGAAATGTTCAGAGTAGACGGATCGAGATGAAACTTGGTGGGAAGAACAAGCACAAGCCCTAGATGCATAGTTGACAAGACAGGACCGGATCCGAGCACTGTGGGGGGAGTTGGAGGGAGGGTTCCGGAATTCCGGTGATCCCGACTTAAGATGCTTACAAATGTGCTAGGACGATGGAACTTGGCAGGCATATTAGGGACCGGACCAAACTAACTTGGAAATAGTCACTTCCCCGATCCGACCACCGTGGGGGGGAGTGGAGGGATGGGAAATCCGGAATGTTGACGAATTTATAACTTTTGAACGGAGAATCGGATCTTAATGAAACTTGATATTTGAAAAGACCTCGTGTCTCAGGTAGATCACACTTTACGTCCGGAACGGATCCGGTGACTTTTAGGGGAGTTGGAGGGGGGAACCGGAAATTGTGTGACATGTTCAGAGTGGACGGATCGGGAAGAAACTTGGTTGGAAGAACAAGCACAAGCCCTAGATACATAGCTGACAAGACCGGACCGGATCCGAGTGCTGTAGGGGAGTTGGAGGGAGGGTTCCGGAATTCCGGTGATCCTGACTTCAGATGCTTACACATGTGCTACGACGATGAAAATTGGCAGGCTATCAGGAATTTTCAATTTTCACTTAAGAACAGTCGTTTCTCGATGTCTGCTTAAAACTAACTTAACTCTCTATTTCTTGTCACCTGTATTTTTTCCGTCCAGCACTGTCATAATATTAGTTGCGTTTTTGCAGATACCATGGTATCTGATCCACGGTCTAAGGTGGTTTTCGCAGTTATCGTGGTATCTGACACCACGGTCAAAAGGCGTTTTTGCAGTTATCGTGGTGTCTGGCTAGATCCTGTGGTATCTGCGTGGTATCTTATATTCAGATACCACGGTCTGATCGTGGTATCTGAAAAACTCATCTCACTTTCATCGATTTTCTTCAAATTGGTGGGAAAGAAGTTTGATACTTAGGATAGTGATGTGACTGGATATCAGTTTCTCTTTTGGGATGACTTCGAAAAGCGCAATTTCGGCAATTGTCGTTTTTGCAGAGCAACCGGATATCAGATACCACGGTAACTGCAAAAACGACTAATTGCAGATCCAGTTACCGTGGTAACAGATACCATTGTATCTTCAAAAACGCAACTATTACGATAGAACTACGAGAACACTCACTTTCTTCAGTTGTTCATTGCAGAGTCCCTAACCCTTTTGCTAATTGCTTGTCATTCATTTCAGAATGGATGATGTCGGGATTCCTAAATTCCCTCCATGAATCATCTGTAAATAATTACCACAAGCAGATATGAATTAGATGTGTTAGATATGAACATGTAAGCAATTAATGATAGCTGAAAGAGTCTTCTTTCATTTTTGTTTTCTGTCTCGGAATGGGTTGCTGTTGAGGACAGGAATGTTTGATGCTTTAAACCTTGGCTTGTCCTGACGAACCAAAACAGAGGGTTAATTCCAGTAAAGCAAAAGCTGACGATTAGATCGGGGGTTAATAACTCTATGTTTGTATACGGACTTAAAAGTTTAACTGAAAAGGCAGCTTATTTTCACATCTGGAATGCACTGAATTATTTTGACTCATTTAAGGGATTTTTTTTTTCGCTCGGGGTTCTAGTTATAAAGTTCAGAGTGTGCGCTGCTTGCACGACAACCCAAAATTAGTCCAGACGTGGAGAATTTGAATTTCAACAAATCCTGCATTTCCGTGTGTTACGGACGCTAAACTCGGAAAATTCACAGTTGAGGAAAGAAAGAACAGGAGGAAAAGATGATAAGATGTGTCTTTTTATGGCACTTGCAGCCTCTGGCTCAAGTGCCATATACCGATCGCAATTCCGTCTTTCGGTCGGTCTGTCGGTCCGAATTTTTTTGTCCCACATGTTCGAGTTAGGGTACTTCCAGATGCGTTAGGACGATGAAACTTGGCAGTAAAATCAGGGACCCGACCAAACTAACCTGGAAATAATCAGTTTCCCGATCCGACCATCTGGGGGGAGTGGTGGGCCGGGGAATTCTGAAAATTAAGTAGTTTTTGTCACACTTTTTCGAGTTGGGGTACTTCCAGATGTGCTAGGACGATGAAACTTGGCAGGAGCATCAGGGACCCGACCGGACTAACCTGGAAATAATCAGTTTCCCAATCCGACCACCTGGGGGGAGTGGAGGGCTGGGGAATCCGGAAAACTGGAGTAGTGTGTAACTTTCGAACGGACGATCGGATTGGAATGAAACTTAATAACTGAATAAATGGCATACCTCTGATGTCCCATCTGAAGTCCGGACCGGATTCGACAGCTATGGGGGAGTTGGGGGGGAGACCGGAAATCTCGAGAAACGGTTAGAATGGAGGGATCGGAGTGAAACTTGCTGGGAAGAACAAGCATCTGCTCCAGATAAATCTTTATACATTTGGACTGGATTCGGACACTAGGGGGGGGTGGGGGTGAAGGGGAGTTTCCCGGAATTCCGGTAATGGCGGTTTTGGGGATTTTCACGACGAAACTTGGGAGGCGAATCAGGGACCCGATCAAACTGACTTATGAATAAAAATTTACATGATCCGATAGTCGTGGGGGGAGTAGCGGGAGGGGGAATCCGGAACATTGAGTCATGCGTAACTTTTGAACGGTTGATCGGATTTGAGTGAAATTTGATAATTGATCAGAGGACATGTCTCTGGTGACGTTGTCATGTCCGGACCGGATTCGACAACAATGGGGGGGGGGAATACGTGACTGGCTCAGACTGGGGAGATCGGGATGGAACTTTGTGCGAATAACCGAATTGGCTCCGGCGACTGTAGGGGAGTTTAAGGGGGGGTCCGGAATTCCGGTGATCGCGATTTAAGGTACTTCCAGATATGCTAGGACGATAAAACTGGGCTGGAATATTAGAGATTTGACAAGATTGGCTCAGAAATCGCCACTTTTCCAAATCCGACCATTCCTTAAAGTAGCCTACCAATCTTGACTGCAAATTCAGAAAAATATTTTTAAGCAAATTATACATTTTCATGATCCCCATGAGCCCATTATCATTTTTGCCTCGAGGGTTTTGCTTACAAATGAAGTTCTAGCTCCCTTAAAGTGCGCATCTGAACCGCAAGGTCGAAAACTACTTTTTTTTAATCAAACGATACATCTCAACCCATGATCATTTGTGCCACAAGGGTTTTGCTTAAAATTTTATTTTATCACCCTTAAATTGCACATTTTAACCGAAAAGTGAAAAAAAAAATACTTTTTACCAAACGGTATATATCAGTGAGCCCTAAGGGCCTGTGATCGTTTTGTCTCAAAAGTTTTTCTTACAGATGAATTTCTAGCGCCTACAAAGTGCGTATCATTACAGCCAAGTTCTAAAACAAAATACTTTTTCTCTAGCTCCCTTAAAGTGCGCATCTGAACAGCAAAGGTAACCTTAAAAGTACTTCTGATCAAACACTACATCTCAACCCATGCAAGTGCCATATGAGCTTATAGCTCTTGTTATTAGTTGTGCTATTTTATGCAATGGCTTTCCTTGAAGTTCCGATATTTCAAGCATTGAGCATATTTCTACATAGGTACCATAAATTTGAAGGAAGAAGTTCATTCGATCAAATCGATTATCTCTGGATACCGGAAAAACGAAGTAATACATTTTTATCGGGTAACAGACCTATATCTAGACTAAATAAATAACTAGACTGTCGGAGCTCATCCCCCTTCAGTTAAACTTTAATAGTGCTTTAGCCGACTATCGAGGATGGTGGTAGGACTACCTCAGTTCCCCTCCCGTCGTCCGTGCGTCGGTCCGAGAGGAACACTGGCAATCAATTTTCTCCATATCCGGCTAATTTCTCTTCCCAATTTTTACATAGTTTCATTCTAGCATTTATTTCTGGTCAAATCTTTTAAGTGTATTAGTTAAATTGTTCCATTTCTGTGTATTTTGTAAATTTTATTTTGTTTATTCCTATTCTAGCTTTATTTGGAGCTATTTGGAAAAAATAAACGTGATTGATTCGCAATCCTTCTAACGCTAGCTGCCTCGCAGCAGGATCTCCTTTGATTTTCTCACATTTTCTCTTGCCCTTGCATTGAACCTGGCCTGCCTTACAGTTTGCCCTTGGCGTTAACTTCTATCGAACTCCCGGAGTTACTCCGCTCCCCAGCCGTGCGCGAATGAACTGAAAGAGCTCATTCTTCTTTCAGCTCTGGATCGAGTAACGAAGAATCAGAGATGGCTTTACAAAGTGATATGGATAAAAGGAAGCAGATTAGTGTTAAAGGAATTGCACAAGTAGAGAATGTGACGAATATTAAGAAGAGCTTCAACCGCCACCTTCATTATACCCTAGTGAAGGATAGGAACGTGTCAACCCTTAGGGATTACTTTTTCTCCCTGTCTCACACGGTCAGAGATCATCTGGTTTCAAGATGGATCAGGACACAGCAATACTACTACGAGAAAGACCCCAAGGTAAGCATACTTTTTGTTACATTTCCTTCCTTTTTTCTTTAGGAGGGGGGGGGGGGGGGGGTATCTGTGTGACTTTGTCCACTGTCCAGGGTCAATCGAGTAAGGTGGAGTGTAAGGCTAAGTCTGTGTCTTTGTCACAAGCTAACGAGCTTTAAATCGTTGTTTAGAGGCTTGCGCCTGATTTTGTTTGCTATTAACATTCTACTGTGTGTTCACTTGTAAGCAAAGGGTCGCTGGTTCGAGTCTCGGTGGTGCTTACCGTTTTATTTTTTTTTATTTTTTTTTTTGGGGGGGGGGGGGATTGTGGCGTAACCTTGCAAGCCAAGCCAAAGTCCACCCAGCTTCAAATGGTACCTGGAGAAATCCGGGGAAGGTGACAGGAAGGGTGTGCGGAAGAACCAGGATGGCTAGCCCCCCAAACCGCCCATTACATTTCCTGGCTGAGGGCAGAGAATCGGAGATTAGCACCGCCAGTTAGGCCTGTATAGGCTGATGCTGATAGTTTTACTTTTTTTGCCTTTTTAGTTCTCCCGCTAGATGATGGGGTTTTGCGTTTAAGTTTCGCTGAGTTAGGTTCTTATACAGGCTTAGTAGCCTATACTGTAGTATGTGTTACTTGTAATATGCGGGCCCAGACCTTGTTTGTTGTCACGCACCGCTGTTTTTCGTTGGTAGCTATCGAACCGACGATCGGTCTGTCCCATCCCATCCTCTTCAGTTGAGAAATCTCATCAACAATGTCATCTTTGTATTAATAGGCTAAGGTAGATTTTTTGGCTTACGGGTTGACATCGTATCGTAATTTGTAAAATTGACGCAGATTTTCTTCAGTGATATTTCGGCCTTTCTTGGCAAAAATTATTAAATAATAAGTCGCATTAGATAGGCTACAATTTATTTTCCTATGTTCTAACATACCCGACTCCTTTGAAACTGTGTTGTGGTTTAAAAACAAAAAAATACAGACCCCAGCTGTTTTATACCTCCGACGAGAGACATGGAAACCGACGAGAGACATGGAAAAACTTGCATAACCGGTATTGTTCACCAATAATCATTTTCCATTCTCATTTCCAAGATTCGAACTTCCTGTGTATTAACCCTAACGGCATTACGCTGATTTTTGTATTTGCCGTTTTTGGCGCTTTTCGGGGTGGATCAGGCCCCTATTTGTTTCCCTCCAAGAGATCATTGGTGAACGATACCGGTTATGCAAGTTTCTCCATGTCCATGTTAAAGGCCAGGGTCCGAGTAAGGTATAAAACAGCCGGGGTCTGTAGCCTATACTTGCCTTACGGCCAAGTGCCATATACCGATCACTTTTCCGTCGGTCGGTCGGTCTGTCGGTCGGTCTGTCGGTCGGTCCGCTGATCGCGAGTTAGGGTACTTCCAGATGTGCTAGGACGATGAAACTTGGCAGGCATATTAGGGACCCGACCAAACTAACTTGGAAATAGTCGTTTCCCCGATCCGACCACCGTGGGGGGAGTGGAGGGATGGGGAATCTGGAATATTGACGTATTTATAACTTTTGAACGGGGAATCGGATCTTAATGAAACTTGATATTTGGAAAGATCTCGTGTCTCAGACGTCACACTCCAAGTCCGGAATGGATCCGGTGACTTTGGGGGGAGTTGGAGGGGGGAACCGGAAATCGTATGACATGTTCAGAGTGGACGGATCGGGATGAAACTTGGTGGAAAGAACAAGCACAAGCCCTAGATACATAGTTGACAAGACCGGACCGGATCCGAGCACTGTAGGGGGAGTTGGAGGGAGGGTTCCGGAATTCCGGTGATCCCGACTTAAGATGCTTACACATGTGCTAGGACGATGAAACTTGGCAGGCGTATTAGGGACCCGACCAAACTAACTTGGAAATAGTCACGTCGCCGATCCGACCACCGTGGGGGAGTGGAGGGAGGGGGAATCCGGAATACTGACGTATTTATAACTTTTGAACGGGTAATCGGATCTTAATGAAACTTGATATTTGGAAAGACCTCGTGTCTCGGATGTCACACTTTAAGTCCAGAATGGATCCGGTGACTTTGGGGGGAGTTGGAGGGGGGAACCGGAAATTGTGTGACATGTTCAGAGTGGACGGATCGCGATGAAACTTGGTAGGGAGAACAAGCACAAGCCCTAGATACATAGTTGACAAGACCGGACCGGATCCGAATACTGCGGGGGGAGTTGGAGGGAGGTTTCCGGAATCCGCTGATCCCGACTTAAGATGCTTACACATGTGCTAGGACGATGAAACTTGGCATGCGTATCAGGGACTTTACAATTTGAACTTAAGAACAGTCGTTTCTCCGATTCGACCATCGTGGGGGGAGTGGAGGGAGGGGGAATCCGGAGTCTTGAGGTTGTCCAACTTTTGAACGGGTGATCGGATCTTAATGAAACTTGATATTCGGAAAGAACTCATGTCTCAGATATCCCATTCCAAGTGGGGACATGATCCGATCAATGTGGGGGAGTTGGGGGGGGGGGGGGATTTTGTGACACGCTTGGAATACAGCGATTGGGATGACACTTGGTGGGAAGAACAAGCGTAAGCCCTAAATACATCAGTGACAGAATCGGACTGGATTCGGTCACTCTGGGGGGAGCTGGAGGAGGGGGGGTCCAGAATTCCGGGGATCGAAATTTAAGGTACTTCAAGATGTGCTAGGACGATGAAACTTGGCTTGAACATTAGACAGCTTAGAAATAGTCAGTTCCCCGATCCGACCATCCCTTAAAGTACTCCTCTTAACCGCGAAGTACAAAAAATACTTTTGAGCAAAACCTACATTTTCATGATCCCCATGAGCCCATGATCATTTTTGCCTCAAGGGTTTTGCTTAGAAATGGATATCTATCACCCTTAAAGTGCGCATCTTGACCGAAAAGTAAAAAAAAAAAATACTTTTAACCAAACCATATATTCATGATCCTAAAGGACCCAAGGTCATTTTTGACTCAAGGGTTTTGATTACAGATGAATTTCTAGCGCCCTTAAAGTGCGCATCATCACAGCCAAGTGCAAAAAATTTACTTTTTTCTACCAAACAATATATTCTTGTGATTTTGTCATCTCAAGGGTTTTGCTTACAAATGATGATAACAAACCCACGAATAGGCGAATTCCTACTTTCATACTTTTACCAAGCCTTGCAAGTGCCATATGAGCTTACAGCTCTTGTTTAGATATTTCTTCCGCCCAAGCTGACTGCGATCATATTTGACGATAGAAAACCGATACTTCAGCTACAATTTATTAGAGTTATATTTCTGCCCTTCTTGGCAAGGGTCCTCTTCAGGCTCAAGCTGGAAAATGAAGTTAATTTTTCAGCTCGAGCCTGAAGAGGGCCCTTGCCAAGAAGGGCCTGAATATAGCTCTAATAAAATGTGGCAGATGTATCCGTTTTGTATCGTCAAAACCTATTTTTTTAAACCACAGCACAATTTGAAAGGAGTCCGGTATGTTAGAACATTGGTAAATAAATTGCACCTATTGCGACTTATGCTTCAACAGCTCATTCAAGTAGAAACCTTTGTGGGTTGTGGAGTATAATTAATACTCATCTACCCGACTGACAACTTTTACAACCTTTACAAATTGTAGTTTCTGAAACAACACAATTATTAATTTTAAATTTTCCGCCTTGAAAGCTACCGCTGTCAATCACGGATGACCACGTAGTTACCACTGTTAAAAGACTGGAACACACCCTTATTATTTCTGATCTATAATTCCTCCTGGAAAACAAAATTCAGAAAAAAAAGTATTAAGAACAAACACACTAGTACAGTCTACTGTTCCCTGACACATGGTTAATACTTTGTAGCTTAAAAAACCTGAGATGGAAGTTCGGATTTTAGAAAGGACACTCAGTATTTATTATTTTATGAAAATAGCGCTCGTTGTGGGTTATGGAGTAAGAAGGAATACTTGTTTTTTCTGACTGACCATTACAAAGAAATCATAATTTCTGAAGTAACCTCAGTAGCCTACAGTAGGCTATAAATGATTTATTTTTCGATTTGGAAGTTACCGCTGCCTAACCTTGTCTAGCGTTAATGATCGACTACGGATGACCTAGTAGTCACTACTGTTAGAAGGCTAAATCACACCCTAAGGTGCTCTCTTATTCGGTATTCCTATGTCTGAACGACACTTAAAGATCCGTAGCGGTCCCTAGGGAATAGGAAACGAGGCTATCCTCATTCATTACTGACGGGCTGGTCACTCCACCAGCTGTATTTTTTGTGAAGATCAATGTAGAAGTCGTTTCCAGCTACTCCGCACGATTTTCTCCGGCGTGCTGGAGGCTCTCCAGCCTCAAGGTGACCTTGCGCTAAGGAATCCATAGGAATACTGAATCCCAGACCGCTGGAACTGTTTGTATCTGGGAAAATGCCTTGTCATTGTGGAACCCATGCTCTGCCAGAAATAATTAAGGAAATGCGGCCGTTTTGTAGAATGAGAGGTACATAATCTAAACCGACAGTAGTAGCCTCGGAAGTAGCTTTCCGCTTGCCTATGATTTTTAGTGGAGTGTTCCTTGGAACAATCCACTATTGCGAGCGCTGTAGCAGCTTTCGGCTTTCGGTTTCCGGTTTTCGGTTTTCACCGTATTTTGTGGAGCTCATAACTCGTGAACCAGTGCAAGTATCAAGTTCAAACTTGGTACGCTGGTGGGGATTGGGGTCGAGTTGTGCCTTTTGGGGGTCCGACCCCCCACACCCACCCGGTTCAGGGGCAAATGGGCCCAGATTGCCCAAAGAATAATGTTCTTAGCTTGAGCAGACCTGAACACAGGACGATGTAATTCCTCGTACTTGTAGATCCCAGGGCTGAGAAATTACTTTCAAAGTTTCGGCTCCCCCACCCACCCCGTTCAAGGGCAACTGGGCCCAAATTGCCCAGGAGCAAAGTTCGTTACCCGTGACGGGAATTAACAGGTATCAAAGTTCAAACTTTGTACACTTGTGGGTATTGGGGTCTAGTTATGACTTTTGGGGGTTCGACCCCCCACACCCACCCGGTTCAGGGGCAATTGGGCCCAGATTGCCCATTTTTTTAATGTTTTTAACTTGACAATAACTGGAGATAGAGCGATGAAATTCCTTTGTGCTTTTGGATCATAGGGTTTGGGATTTATATGTGGAGTTGAACCACCCTCCACGTTCATGGGCAAGTGGGCCCAATTTGCCGTTGAGTTAAGTTTTTGGCCCGTGACTGGAATCAAGCTCTAAGCTGGTATAGTCGAGGATATTTAGGTATAGATATGCAATTTGAAACCCCCCCCCCACCCTCCCGTTCATGGGTAATTGGGCCCAGATTTTTCATGAGTTACGTTCGTCTATGACAAGTCTCAAGTTCAACTCTTGTATATTTGGGGGATATTTCTATGAATGAGGATTTTGGTGTAACAGCAAAAAAATAAGACGACGCGATGTATCTTTAATGAACAGCTGGAAACTTGACGGTTTTGTCATATGATCGATGATCAATGATTCTTAATGAATTGTGACAAAGGGGGTATTAGGCTGCTGCGATTTGGTTTATTGCACTTTTATTACCTTACTAATGGAAAAGGGGTTTAAAGGGTCGGACTGGCTGGCAGAACATTCAGATTCAGTGTTCTGATTCTCTGATTCAGTGTTAGAACTCATGCTGTTCGTGCAACATTCAACATTCTTCAACATTCGTTTGGATTTATACTTGCAGTTTGTTTACATTTAAAGCTTTTAAAGTGGGATGATTACAAATTAGGTTATTTCAATACTTGTTTGGTTATTGGGGATGTGAATGTCTTGGTTTTAACGCTGTTTGTATATAAAATATGATAAACATTTTACTTCACACTCCACGTCTGAGCGCTTGCGCACTTGTTTTAAGATCTCGTAAAGCGGCAGCAGGATTCGGATGCAAGTTCGCGCAAGACTGTCCAGGGGCGAGGCCAAAGTGAATACAAACAGTTACTATGAAACTAACCATCAAAATTTGCACAGATTACAGACAAACCGATTGATGAAAAAAACACTTTACCAGGTAGGGGAGAGTCGGGTAGTATGACACGGCGAGTATGACACACTCTCGGAACTATTGGTTCTATTGGTTTTATTCACCTGTGCTTGCAGCAGCTAAGAAACATCTACTATACGGAGGAGAAAACGAGTTTTCAAAAAAAAATAATTACTCACTCAGAACTTGTGCTAAAAAACATATTTTTTGACCCTCAAAGTAATTTTTTTTGTCTTAACATGAACTCCCATGTGGATAAGGTGCTATATCATAGGATAACCATTTCTTGCAGGGACCTAGGTAAGGTATTTGTTTATCATAAGCAGTTGAGAAACTGCTGGATATTCACACAATTTAGGAGGAAATGCAGATCCCATAAAAAAGGAGGGAGTCGGGTAGTATGACACACTTTTTGTCGGCTGTATGACACATGTAATAGTACCCGACTTACCTTTTGAAATGTAAGATTTCTATTATATCTGGATGATTCTGTTATTTCTTCAGTAATATAAGTATTGAGACTCGTAATATGCATTAAAAATTTACGAACCCTTCGTTTTCCGGGTCCAGTCACCCATGGGGGGTGGAGGGAGGGGAATCGCCTTGGAACCGTGAGGAACCATTCCTCATGGTTCCAAGTTTTTTTGTTTTTTTTAAATGAAAGTTTCTGAGTGAAATATAATAGGAAAACGCGAAAATTAAAGATTTGTCATACTGAACCCAGGGTGTGTCATACTACCCTCCACCGGCGGGTAGTATGACACAGTGACCATGTCCAAAATTAAGCCTACTACTGAAAAATTGTGAGAGAGAAAAATATGAAAAAAATCCCAAAGATTCTATAGGGAACCCAGTACGTGCTGCCAAAAATTTGGCAACATACATACAAATTTCAGGGAATTAAAAAACAAACAAAAAAAATGTGTCATACTACCCGACTCTCCCCTACACTCCGAACTAAAACAAAACTAAAACTCATATTTATTCAATTAATTTTCCTTAAGTAGTGATTTAAGAATAGACAAATCTTCATTATTCTTAATAACCTGAAGCCTAAAGTCACACGAGAGCGACACGAGTTGTTTTGGAAAGACTTTTGTTTTCTGTATTTATCCTACTTTTTGCGTTTGGCCGAGACGGATTTTGATACTGTGCCAGCTCTAAACGATTCTGGCCAGAAAGTAGGGGAACGGATCAATGGAATTGTGCCAGCGCGTTGTAATACAGCATATTCACCAGTGAAAATAAGTGAAGTTGGAAAAACAAATCACCTCACCAGATAAAAAAAATCTTTATAATCATTTTTCCGTATTTTGTAATGTCTGATTTGTACTTCTGAAAGGTCAGCTTCCGACATCGAGGTCAATATCGGGAAATAACATCGAGGCGGCCACTGAAAATAGCCTATCCTAGCCGAAGGCGAGGTAGATTGTGAAAATATCGACCGAGACGAAGGTTTGGTGCATATTATGGAAAATGGGATTTTGATAGATTTTGTAACCGGTTTTCGTACAACCTCTTGATAGTCTGGCTACTACCGTTTTTTTTTTGACATTAACTTTTCACTTCCGCAATCGAACACGCCTTAAAGCCCATGGCAACAAATAAGTGAGAAATAATTGATAATTCATTTTTACTTTCTCGCAATAACCAACTTTGGAGCACTTAAATGAAATAACGAGTTTTGATTTTGTCATTATTCATCTTGCGGTTTTGGTTTCTGTTTGTTACTTCGCGGTTGAATGAACGAGACTGAAAGCCGGTTATCAAATGTCTGAATTACTTTCCTTTAGTAGAGGATTGGGTAGGGTAGGCTACTCCTAGTAGGGTAAATCTCAAATTTGGGGGGCAATACCTTAAATTCGGGGGAATGCCCACGCAAGGGCGCGAATCCCCTCCCTCAAAAACATACGAAGGGAAAACACTGGATTACCAGACTCCAGGCTGATCGAAGCTATTCAAGTAGGCTACGTAAGCGTTTGGTTGAGATACCCAAATGCAAGGCCGTATCCAGGGGGGGGGTTAGGGGGTTCGAACCCCCCCCCCCCCCCCCCCCCCCCCCCCGAAACCCACAAAAGTGATAGTTTTTTGCAGGTTTTAACCTCTGACCTATGTATTTTTTGTACTTTTTGGTCCGACCCGTGGACAAAACCCCCCTCGAAATAAATTCCGCGAGCAAAGCCCCCCCCCGAAATAAATTCCTGGATACGGCCCTGCCCAAATGTGACGTATTAGGCCTACGGTATGCTTATATTTTTACTGTTATGTTCCAGTATTCTAAAATGGTTGGATATGTACTTTAAAATTAGGCTCCGCTTTTAAGAAATTACCCACCGCTTTCGCTTTCTCCAGGCCCGTGGATCACCTTTTTTCCGACAAATGAGCTTCTTGCAAACAATTGCCGGGAGCATGATACGCATCGGAAACAGCGAACATGGATAGTGTGAAATTTAGTTAGGTGCCGTTAGAGGGGTTAGAAAACCGTATGAAATTCGGGTCTCCGGGTTTAAGAGTGGGTGTACCGATTAAGGAAGTAGGTTTCATTGGCATTAAAGGTGCGACAGGTTCTTTGATTTTAGTTTCCGTTTTCGCCTTTTTGTATTTTTCCTTTTGTTGCTCAGGTCAGTCACCAACCCTAGATTTAAATTTTCATTCTTTTTAGCGCGTCTATTATCTCTCTCTCGAGTTCTACATGGGTCGCAGTCTCACCAACACCATGTGCAATCTAGGCATCCAGACAGCTTGTGATGAAGCAATGTACCAGGTAAGAGTGGACGAATTGGCTATAGGCCTATCGCTTAGCCCTTGCCGAAAATACTTTTTCTTTCTGTTGAAGATTTTTCTTTTCTGAATTTTGGGAAAAACTCAGGCGAAGAGTTTCCTGTGTCGAAATTGATAGCGATTCCGGTGATTTCATAATACCTTCTAGAATCGTATGCGCTTTTTAAAGACGGACCCAAAACACTTTTTTTCTTCTGAAAACCAACTCGTATATCGTGCCGTCAGCAACTTTTTGGGATCCCAAAACGTTAGTGACGGATACCTATGACATCGCAAAAGTTGTCCGTCCGTCCGTCCGTCTGTCCGTCCGTCCGTCTGTCCGTCCGTCCGTCTGTAAGCACGATAACTCTCGAAGGGAATGAGATATTTTGATGAAACTTGGTGTGAGCATTCTTTGGGTCAAGAGTAAGGTCGAGTTCGTAGATGGGCCCTATAGCTTTACATTCGGGGGTGGGGGTTTAAATTAAGGGGCAAGCAAAATTTGTTTAAACAGCTAATGTGATAGTCGATTATGGGGTAAGAAGACACGCTGAACACGAATATGAAAGCAATTTTCTCGCCGGGCAAGTAGTTCGTCCGGAATCCGGCCCAAACCGGAAAGTTTGTTAAAAGTAGAAGTCTTATTTGAAGTTGATTAGATGTTCGATATAGGGGTTAGAAGGCATGGTGAACAAGAATATGAAAACCGTTTCCTCGCCGGACAAGTAGTTCGTCCGGAATCCGGCCAAAACCGGAAAGTTTGTTAGAAGTTAAAGTTTTATCTGAAGTTGATTAGATGTTTGATGTAGGGGTAAGAAGGCATGCTGAACAAGAATACGAAAACCGTTTTATCGCCGGACAAGTAGTTCGCCCGGAATCCGGCCAAAACCGGAAAATCTGTTAAAAAGTTAAATTTTTATTTCAAGTTGATTAGATGTTGGATATAGGGGTAAGGAGATACGGTGAATCCGTTTTTGAGCTTTAGTTTTTCGCCGGACAAGTAGTTCTTGAATTTCGCCAGAACCGCAAAATTCAGAGAAGTAAGCTAGGATCGTTTTGATCGGCTTCTAGAGGTAAACGCACATGCTGAATCCATATCTGAAATTGGATTTCTTAATGATTAGCTGTTTGGCCTGGCGAAACTGGATCTGGCGAAGACAAAACCTAATTGTCTGGGTCAAATATTGAATTTTTGGGATCCCATAGGAACCTTTGGTCTTGTTACTCCCGCGAAAGTGCCACACACTCTGATCATTAACCGCACATACATTAACTTCCTTCAAGTTGTTACTCGCAAATGTCTTTTCTCACCACCTGGATGCAGTTAGGCGATGCCGGGATTCGTGATTTCCGACCATAAGCATATTGTTACATTGTACATGCTGCAATGCACTGAGAAATTCCTAATTTTTTCTCAGTTATTCAAAAGTAGCTTTTGCTACTTTTTTTTTAATGTTTATTAATAGATTAATTAAAAAAAAGGATGGAAGCTTGCGCGTATCACTACCCGATGCATTTGGTTGAAAATCTGTGAAGTTACGTAGTAGATTTGTAAGAAAAAAAAATGAACCTGCAACTGTAGAATCATTGCATTTTCCAATTTCTCTGCTATCGTTTGAATGGATTGGTTTTAAAACCGGAGTTGATCAAAATGCGGATGAAACGTCTCCTGTATCAGTGACCCAGTCGAGCAGCAAAAACAGCAGCCGCGTCCAAAATGACATCCAACCCGGTGAAAAATGTCCGAGATTTAGTCGTATGGAGTAGTAGGAAAAAGTAGCATGCAGTAGTAACTGTTGCTACTACATGCTACTACTAGCAAACTGGATGCTATCGGATACTACTACATAAGATTAACCCAGTCGGAGGCATGTTTATCGAAGTATTCCATACTTCTACATATCACTAATCAAACTACTCCACATTACTACATACCATTCCATGCAACTTTTTCGTACAACTACCATACTACTACACAGTCAAAGAATTGTTCATCGGGAATAGAATGCACAATTTCAGCAGATAGCAGACAATACACTATTTGTTAATAATACAGATAAGTTGTGTTACGAGCCTTCAAGTGTTACTTCTTTCTGAATCAGAACATTAAACATGTGTCGCAATGTTACTTTTAACGAAAAGTTGACACCTGAAAAGTCATAAGGTAAATAATCTTTAATACTTGGATATAACATTTAAAGTGTTGTCCATTGAAATTTTCGATCCTTGTGTAAAATGTTATGAATGAATGAATGAATGATTTATAACGCACTGCCCAAAGGCATAAGTGCAGTAGAAAAATGCAAAGAAAAATAGATTAATCACAAAACACTCTAAAATATTTTCCAGAAAGGGTATTCACTAATTCAGAATCAAATTGCATCGACAGGTAAATTTATCAAATTATTTATTAAATTATCGATTTTTTTCAGTGTAGCTTTCATTTCCAGCAATCCCTGGGAAGTAACTCCTTTAAGTGGATAGTTATAGTTGCCAGAAACTTCATTGTTTTTATCGCAGGGTTGTTATTCTAGCTACAACCCAAAGAGGACCCTTGCCAAGAAGGGCCGTGGAATCACGAAGTAAATCGCTTGAATAAATCTCAGCAGACTTGTCCATTTAGGGTCATTAACCATGATCTGCATTCAGCTTGTGCTGAATACTAAAAAAATAACAGACATTTTCAGAGAAGAAAAATAATTTTTTAACATAGAAGGTGTCAAGTACGTCCTCATGGTAACCCTAGTCAAAACCTGCATTTTTTGTCAATTCTCCATCACCCAGTCAGCCGACTTATTTACCATTGTCAGCCGTTTTTTCGGCATACCATTTCGTTCTTCCGGCAGCATGAATAACGGTTTAGCCTATTTCGCATTCTCCAGCATTAGCCTACATGAAAGATTCGAATTTCCGGCCTCGGAACGAAGTTAGGTCGGTTGGACGGAGCTCCAACAAGAACAACTAACGAGACAGAACTGCTGTCTCCCTATCTCGGTCATACAAACATGCTGAGGCGAGTAAAGTACGGCCGACTCCCGACGAATACGAGCGGAGGTTACTAGCTTCGCGCCACATCACGTTTCATTACCTCTATATATAGCCAAATCGCTGTGAAGCGCCCGATGAAGAAAAGTAGCATTCAAACCTGATTGGCTCTAAGGACGTGTTCCAGAGCGGGTCAGCGCGAGGAGTACGCCTCCTGCAAGCAATCTTTCACTATTTTTTCTGCAAGAAGCAACGGCGAAGACGAAGAGGAGTAAACGGGTATCAACATCAGTTCAAAGCTAGAGTAAAACCTCTATGTCCGCTCGGAGCATTTATAGTCGCTGCATGTGACTGAACACAGTAGTTCTATCTGATTATTTGTTCTTGGTTCCAACCTAAGTCCACAGGTCGGTTAACTGACAGGCAGATGGCGACGAAGAAACAGCTCACAAGGACAGGTTAACCATAGGAAGAAAAACGGCGTATAGTTGGAAATCCTGCAGGTCGTTAAACTGATGGCGGTAAAAAACAGAATTAATGGAGGTTACTTCTGATACTCATTCATTTATTTAGCTTGGTCTGGACATTGAGGAATTGGAAGAGATGGAGGAAGATGCTGGCCTTGGAAACGGCGGTCTTGGAAGATTGGCTGCCTGCTTCTTGGACAGTATGGCCACTCTTGGCCTGGCCGCTTACGGTTACGGCATCCGCTATGAGTACGGTATCTTCGCACAAAAGATCAGAAATGGAGAGCAGGTATAAGGCACAACCCTTCTTTTCTTCCGAGATTTTTAATTGAGGATTAGCTTTCCCCAGGGCTAACCACCCTTAATTTTTTCCTCGAACCTCCTATGGAAGAGAGATGATCGGGTCGGTGTCGTTCGCGGAATTAAATTACTGCCAGGATTTCCGGAATCATCCGTACGGAAAATTTGATTTTTTCAACTTTTTGGTGAAAGTGCAGAAGGAAAACCTGATTGTCTTTCCGAGTCATTGAGGCTACTCCTTGCATCCCTAAGAGTAGTTAGATAGAGAAGATACCCAGCAAATGTACGTCAACGTAAAGCTTGTTACAAAATTAATTTCGATAAAGAATATGTAAAATGGTCAGTGAGTTTCACCGGTGCCCTGTTTCTGCTCGCACAGACTGTATACGTCCCAATATCTGTACGAGCCCTTTTAAATCTATTTTCTTGCATTTATACCAAGTTGACCAGTCGAAACTGGCTAGATCGTGGAGCCGTATCAGCTAAACGATTGTACACATGAAATGTGTTCCCGATTTATTACGTTACCATTTTGAAACCAAAGCAGAGTAGTCCCAGTATCGCCGTTTACTCTCACGGAACAAGATCGGCTTCTATCGATTTATCTTCCGCGTTCCTCAGATACGAAGTAGGAATCAAGATAGGGAGGGATGGACTCCCCCCGAAATTGAGGAGTTCGTTTTTGCCTGGCTGAAATAGCTCCATGTTTCACACTCTGAGAATACAGTTTGTCCGTTTTCCGTCAAGTTGCGCGTCTGTGATCAGAACTGCGTTTTCTTGGTAAAACGCTGCATCGCAGAATAGAAGGCCCACAGAAGACAGTAGTTGCGTTTTTGCAGATACCATGGTATCTGTTACCACGGTAACTGGGTCTGCAATTAGTCGTTTTTGCAGTTACCGTGGGATCTGATATACGGTTGCTATGCAAAAACGACAATTGCCGAAATTGCGCTTTTCGAGGCCATCCCAGAAGAAAAACTGATATCCAGTCACACGACTAAGTGCCAAACTTCTTTCCCACCAATTTGACAAAATTTGATCGAAGTGAGATGACTTTTCAGATAGCAGGATCAGTTACCACGCTAACTGGCCAGATACCACTATAACTGCAAAAACGCCTTTTGACCGTAGCAGATACCACGATAACTGCAAAAATGACTTTAGACCATATATCAGATACCATGGTATCTGCAAAAATGCAACTAGTGTTTTTGCTCTGAAACACCGCACTATGTGTCAAGATGCCGCACCTCATCCATGGTCCACGGAGAGCTGCGTTTTGAAGTAAATGCCGCGTCGTTTCGGTTTTGCGTGAAAACGCTGCGCCTCAGACTAGGTGCACGAGAGGACAGCGTTTTAGTCCTAAAAGGCCGCGCCTTGCGACAAAACTGCCGCGCCTCACCTTTGGTCTACAGAAGGCTCCGTTTTTGTAGTAAAACTCTGTTGCTTAGCATCGAAACGCAACACAATTGATACAGTCTTTATTAACGCGTAGTTTGTATGAACCAGTGTTATTACGTTTTGTAAAACCTTGGCTAAACTTTTTAGATACCATGGTATCTGTTACCACGGTAACTGGGTCTGCAATTAGTCGTTTTTGCAGTTACCGTGGGATCTGATATACGGTTGCTATGCAAAAACGACAATTGCCGAAATTGCGCTTTTCGAGGCCATCCCAGAAGAAAAACTGATATCCAGTCACACGACTAAGTGCCAAACTTCTTTCCCACCAATTTGACAAAATTCGATCGAAGTGAGATGACTTTTCAGATAGCAGGATCAGTTACCACGCTAACTGGCCAGATACCACTATAACTGCAAAAACGCCTTTTGACCGTAGCAGATACCACGATAACTGCAAAAATGACTTTAGACCATATATCAGATACCATGGTATCTGCAAAAATGCAACTAGTGTTTTTGCTCTGAAACACCGCACTATGTGTCAAGATGCCGCACCTCATCCATGGTCCACGGAGAGCTGCGTTTTGAAGTAAATGCCGCGTCGTTTCGGTTTTGCGTGAAAACGCTGCGCCTCAGACTAGGTGCACGAGAGGACAGCGTTTTAGTCCTAAAAGGCCGCGCCTTGCGACAAAACTGCCGCGCCTCACCTTTGGTCTACAGAAGGCTCCGTTTTTGTAGTAAAACTCTGTTGCTTAGCATCGAAACGCAACACAATTGATACAGTCTTTATTAACGCGTAGTTTGTATGAACCAGTGTTATTACGTTTTGAAAAACCTTTGCTAAACTTTTTACCACAATAGTGTGAGGAACCGGATGATTGGTTACGTTTCGGTAACCCTTGGGAGGTCGCCCGGCCGGAATTTTCGATTCCGGTAAACTTCTACGGTCACACTGTTAAAACGAGCGATGGTCGTTCCAAGTGGATCAACACGAAGGTATATAATCGAGTAGTCGGGAATTTTTGGTGAATGATAGTTTATTGTTTTTTGGTAAGTTAATTCTGGGTTAGTTTGAACTTTGGATATTATTTAGTTGTTATGGTTGAGCTGTGCCGGGTGAAACTATTTTTAGCTCGAATTATATGTTACTAGATATTGCCAGACATGTTCGATTATTTTATCTGAAGGTCGTCAACTCGATTGTTATTTTGGTTCATTCGGTTTGTCTCTAAAGACAACAAAATATTAAAGTTTAACCGAAAAGGACTGGGATAGGACAGTCTAGTTACCCATCACCTATTCGCTTAAATTGGCTTGAAGACCCGCTGAAAATGCGTTACTTGGTAGTTGCGCTATTCAGGAATAATCGATTTTCAAATAGTGGAATTTCCGTGTGATTTGTGGTACCTCTAATTTGTTGTATGCCTTACAAGAAAGATTTATGACTTTTTTTTGTTCAGGCACTAAGCAATCTTCACCAACATCGCCATTGCCCACTGGAAAGCCTTGTTTGTGTTTAGATAAAAATTTCCCGCGTCATAGTAGAATTTTCGCTGTGGGGACAGCCGCAGATATTAGTTGCGTTTTTGATCCGAATTGTCCTCGCGATTCTCCTCCGAATTCTCCTATTTGGCGTGTTTAGACTATTCAGATGAAACGAATTCTCCTTTCTTTCGTTTCATCTGAGGAGAATTCGTTTCATCTGAATAGTTTAAACACGCCAAATAGGAGAATTCGGAGGAGAATTCGGATCAAAAACGCAACTATTCTGAACGTCATAACTAGAGCAGATAGTGGAAAACAAAAAAATCCCTTTGCAGAATCCAAATAATTCAGTGTATTCAACCAAATGACACAAAAATAAGTTGGCTTTTCAGTTAAACTTTAAAAGACGAAAAATAAAGCGTTCTGGACAATTTGCACTCGCAGATAAAAATAAAATATGGATCGGTGAACCGATCTTCACTATTTAATGTTTAAGCTCCCTGGAAGTTGCTGCGCCTCACCTCAGAACCAATTGAGTATACTGTAATATCTGGTCAAACATGTTGTAATATCTGGTCCCTTGATAGTTCGTATGGGAGTGGTTTGTAGATATGGTTATTCTAATTAGTATGTTTAATTAGCATGAAGAACCTGACGATTGGCTCCGGTTTGGAAACCCCTGGGAAAAGGCGCGCCCTGAATTCACCCTCCCGGTGAACTTCTATGGTCGCGTTATTGACTCCCCGGAGGGTAGAAAGTGGGTCGATACTCAGGTAGATTAAAGGTTTGATGTTGGCATGGCAAGCTTTCGCACCCCACCCCCCGCTTGCAGCGCTTGTTGTTTTTGATTGCTGCTTATTCATTTACGTTCCCCCTTCTAAAGTTGTCACCGCGTCATTTTTTTTCCGTCGTGTTTTCTGTTTGTTTCGTCTTAATCTTTGCCATATTACGTCGTCCACTATAGTCGGCTGCATTCTGACTCTCCGCATGGGCCTGCCCGGAGGGTGACAGCCACGTACTAACCATCGCCTTATTGTCCAACCCGCTTCCCTTTGATCAAGCTCGGACTTCTTCCAGCATTCTGTCATGTTTTATGTTGATTTTTCATCTTTTCAAGATGTAATATATCCTGAACTCTCTGGGCCTGGCCGGATGGTCTGAAATGCGAGTGGAATCCGCCATCTCCACCTACTCCCTCCATCCTGTATTCTGCATCCACCTTCCCTTAGCTCGATCCCAGACTTCTTCCAGCATTCTGTCGTGTTTTCTGTGTTTTTTTTTCTTAGCTTGGGATATGTGATATATCGAAATACTGCAAGCTTGGCCTAACGGTTTAATGTCAGAATTGAATCTGCGACCCCCTTTCACTCCCTCCGTTATCTTCGTTCCCAACCAGCTTCCCTAGCCCAAGCGGAGACGGTGCAGGAAATCCGACCGGGAAGTCCTGATCGTGTATCTGCTGCTTAAACAGATGTTTTGTGCTACTTATTTTTCTTTCGAGGTAGCCATTTCTGAGCGAACATTCTTGACTTCGAAACGTTATTCGAATATCCCAGCTTGAGGCTTTGAATTTCTTGGAATTCGTTGTAACGAAACCGTATGAAACTCTAAAACGAAATTTGAAAGTTGTGTGAAGTTTAATGCACCGTTTAGAAATGTATTGAAGTTCTATGAAACATGAGTGAAAATTCTTATTAAACATAACAAAAATTACAGAATTTCATAGACCATCATTAAACACTAAAATCCCATCAGTCAGTATGATGAGTTTAGGGGGAAGCTTGAATAAAAAAAGGCCACCATATTGTTAAGCTTTTCTCCACCAGTTAGGCCAAGCCTATTCGTTACCCTCAATGATAAAGTTTGTTTCGATCACCCTGAAGTCCATAATCCAATTATGCCGTAGATTATCACTGTCGACGTGACGTAAACTCATTTATTCCCGAACTTCGGACAGAGGACGTGGGAAGGTTACGGAAACCGACTTGTGTTTTGATTTCTCGGCAGTCGCGTGGGCCAAGCTAGTAACAGGAATCGATGAATATGCTATCGACGTTAAGGAAATATCGGAAAGAAATAAGGGATGTTTTGGAGGATCGTTGTGCTTTTCAAGTCGTATACCGTTTACAAAATATTTTGAGTGAGGGGATCGGTTGATGAAGTTATAAATTGACGTCGATGGAAATGTGTGCGGACTCGTCTATGCCTTTTGCATCATATATTATTATTGACAAATGCCCTAAATGATCGCCTAAATGTTCCATTAAAATTTCTAGTTCCGAACCTTATGTGGTGACGGTGGTGGGAATTGGAGGGGAGGGGGATTTTGTCACGTCCTCGGTTACATTCTTGTACCATCTCAAGTGACATATGAGCTCGTTACCCGATAAAACTCATTGGCATTGAGCTTGACGGCTTTGATCAGACTCGAGTCTCAAGACAGTCAGAAATTTGTTTGCTTTTATTATTACTAATACTAATCATTAGTGTTTCTATGGATGTACTTTTAGAGAAAACTAGTTTGAATTTGAGTTTACATTTGGAAAACATTACTCGCTTTAAACCCCTCCATAGGTTTATCTTCTCATCAGTTTCAGTATGACTAGTTTTTGGGATGCATCACGTTCAAACCTTCCAACAAATAAAATCATTCATTTATCCTTTCAGTAATAATAATAATATTATGCAACAGAAAAGGCTTTCGCCTCTAAAGAACTCTATAAAAGTAGGAGCAATCACGCTGAGCAAAGTTAAAAATTTTTACACTTGAAACTGTTGATTGCATTAACCGCATTTTTGGTAAGGCTGTTCCAAGCACCAATAGTTTTGTTGCCACCTCGACATTACGAGGACTCATGTAATGTAATGTTTAAGGTGGAGTGTGTGCTTGATATTCCCGATGACAGGTACAAGTCCCCTTGTGCGTTTGGTGGGTCATAAATTATATATATATATATATATATATATATATAGCCTAGTGGGGTTTTAATTATTTTTTGCATTTAGGTGGTATTCGCCATGCCGTATGACTCCCCCATTCCGGGGTACAAGAATAACCATGTAAACACCATGCGACTTTGGTCTGCGAAGTCTCCTCAGGAATTCAACCTGAAATTCTGTAAGTATATCCCCCCCCCCACCACCAACCATTTGAAGTAGAGAGCACCATCACCTATACTATAATCTTTTTCGGCCAGTTTTACCCACACCATTCAGCCTGGAATTCTGTAAGTACACCCCCCCCCCACCCCCACTCATTTGAAGTGGAGATTTCACTATGTCCAGCGTCGTCACTTAAGGTGGGTTTTCGCGAGATTCCGGAATTACTTTCCGGCGATAAAGCACGTCGCGAAAATTTTGAGAATCCGATTCCTGGAATTGCTTTCCACTTTCCCGCTGGATTGATCACGAAAACACATAGAAAGCAGAAAGCACCGAGAAAATTTTAAATTGCAAACTTGTAAGAATAAACAAATCGAGAAATGGTTCATTGAACATATCCATTATCAGCCAACCAATCACATTTATTTTTTCCAAATAGCTCCAAATAAAGCTAGAATAGGAATAAAAAAAATATTTACAAAATACACAGAAACGGAACAATTTAACTAATACACTTACAAGATTTGACCAGAAATAAATGATGGAATGTAAACATTATTATGTAAATATTATCGTATGTTCTTTAATGACGCTTGCCTTATTGTCGTTCACACTTTCAACATTTCTGCCGAAGCATTCAACTTTCCGACGAGCTTGCCACCAACTCTCAGGAATTACTTTCAGAGAAAGATGCTTCAGTTTCCGAACTGTGAAGACCGGTCTGGAAAGTTCGGCAACTTGCCGAAGCAGCGCGAAAATCATTTGAACCGACTTTGCTGTCCAGCTCGCGAAAACCCTCCTCTATACCCGATCTTTTGGGCCAGCTTTACCCGCGCGATGGTAGCAGCGTAGCAATGGAAACAGGTCAGAAGGATCATAAAATAAGCGGAGGATTCTTATCGCTCTGGCTAATGACCAGAGTAGAGGGTTGCCGTAGGGTTTAGGATATGGTGATTTCTTGATTGAGCTTTACCCGCAAAAATTGATCCACACATAGTAGCCTACTAAGTAATCTCCAAGATTCAAGTCAACTCAGGTATATTGTGCTCCGCCACTGCTGTCGTGAGTTCCCATGTGGTTTTCGCGGAATTCAGTCCCGGCGCAAGACACGCAGGTTCTTATCATTATATGTTCTTGCTGTGATGCCGTCTTAAATGAGAGATCTTTCTGTTTTCTAGTCAACAGCGGTGACTACATTGAAGCCGTTTGTGAGCGGAACTTGGCAGAGAACATCTCGAGGGTCCTCTACCCTAATGACAACTTCTTTGAGGGAAAAGAGCTTCGACTGAAGCAAGAGTACTTCATGGTTGCCGCTACTCTTCAGGTAATGACACGGACAGACGGTCAGGGTCGGGCGGTTGCGGAATAGAATCCCTTCCATTATTTTCGGAGCCATCACCAGTGTCGTACGGAAAAGTTGAGATTTGTTTCAGCTTTAATGAAAGTGTAGAAAACCCTGAATTTTGGCACTCTCGGCATTTTCGTACGGAAAAGTTGAAATTTTTCAACTTCACAGTGTAATTGCAGAAAATCCGGAATCTTCCAAACTTGTGGTAGCTCTATTCAGTTTTGAATATTGAGGATCAACAAGCGCCAAATTGCCTGCTTCTAATAAAAAAAAACTTGCTAGGACTTGGCTGAACTTCTTTTTTAGCCAGGTAAATAGCAGCGTTTTTGATTTTCTGTCGTTTGCGATTTTACAGAAGGAAACCATGCCCTCGATGAAATTCAGCCAATTAATAATAATTTTATTTAAACCCTCCATACAAATACAAAGTAAATGGTCGAAGGAGTTGATAAGGAAACAAAAGAAAAAGAAAAAGAGAAATCACACAACACTACGAAACAAAATTGCGAAAAAAAAACTTCCTCATAGCGGAGTCAAAGGTTACTTTTCAGTTAAACTTTAAGGAACTACAGTATCGTATTCTTCTAGATTTTCTGAAGTCCTATGATTTTGAACTGTTTTTGCCAGAATGGTCGGTACGTATGTGTTGCCGTTTGACGCAGGGTTCATTGAAATCTTTTTTTTGAAGGATACCACTTTTAAGGATATCCGTTTTGCATTGTCAAATATCATCCGCCGATTCAAATCTTCCAAGTTCGGCGTGAGGGAAGCTGTGAAAACCAACTTCGAATCATTCAGAGGAAAAGCCTTTTCCTTCGAAATTTTTTCTTTTCTTATAGCAGAATCAAAATAATTTAGTGTATTCAAATGCATGATACAAAATAAGGTTGCTTTTCAGTTAAACTTTAAGGAACAACAGTGTCGTATTCTTCCAGATTTTCTGAAGTTCTATGATTTTGAACTGTTTTTGCCAGAATGGTCGGTACGTATATGCGTCCGTTTGACGCAGGGTTTATTGAAATCTTCTTTTAAGGATATCATCCGCCGATTCAAATCCTCAAAGTTTGGCGTGAGGGAAGCTGTCAGAACCAACTTCGAATCCTTCGCTGAGAAAGTGGCTATCCAGCTCAACGATACTCACCCCTCACTCGCTATCCCTGAGTTGATGAGGATCTTGGTTGACATCGAAGGAGTGGCCTGGGATAAGGTGAGAGTTTCTTCAGTTGTAGGGTGGGTTTCTGTGGTAGCGGCGTAATGTTGCCAAGGGCTAAAAATTCCCACAACCTTTACCCATTTTTCAGAACTTACTGATTCAAGAAATCGATAATTTCATATCGGTTGTTTTTGAGGTATTGCACCCTGCCCAACGAAAACGGAACTGAGTCAGTGTTGGCAGTACAGACCGTTGGAAGCCAGAATTTAACTCGGAAGGTGCAAAACCTGACCAGTAGGATGCGAGAATTGATGATGATAATGATGATTTTATTTATGACCTGTCAATATATACGCAGGCACGAAGACGGAGTGAATAAAAAGGAAAAAAGTAAAAGAAAGGAAAACACGAAAGAGAATTAACTTACAAATACAAAATATGAACTTTTACCCTAAAACTAAACTAAGAGGGTTCTCCAGTCATGATCAGTATTTTGGCTTTAAATCTGTTTTGTTTCTCCACTGCTGTTAGTGGGTCACTATTTTGATAACGACCGACAACTAAATTTTTGTACAGGTCTCTGTAAACACGGATTATCGACGGATAAACACCACGCTTAAAAGCTTCGTGCAATATATAATCGTGAACAAGGGAATCGAAAGCTCTGCTTACATCGTGACTAGCAAGCACCATTACTTTTGTGCAAAATTTTGTACCGTCAAGGTCCCATTTCTGATCGAATTGTGAAGTTACCATACTTCTGAATGTTCAGAAAAGTACCAAACACAGTCGCAAAGTCGAAAATCCTGTAGGCAAACCTCGCAGCGTTAAATTGTCTGGTTTTGCTCTTTTCGATGGCGGCGTGGAAATCTCCGTTTTGGTCTTGTAGGCTACAAAATCTACAGTGATGTTAAGTGTGCAAGGCCGTATCCAGGGGGGGGGGGGTTAGGGGGTTCGAACCCCTTCCCCCCCCCCGAAACCCACAAAAGTAATAGTTTTTTGTTGGCTTTAACCTCTGATCTGTGTCTTTTTTGTACTTTTTGGTCCGACTCGTGGGCAACCCCCCCCCCCCGAAATAAATTCCTGGATACGGGCCTGTAAGTGTGTATCCTACAATGAGTGAGTAATGGATTGGTGTTCATTTATACATTTCTGCGCCCTAGTTTAAAGGATATAATTAAGTAGCCTAAATAATAACCATCTTCTTCTTTTTCAGGCCTGGGAAATCACCACCAAGACCTGCGCTTACACCAACCACACCGTCCTGCCAGAAGCTCTTGAGAGGTGGCCGACATCTCTTCTCGAGTCCATCTTGCCCCGACACCTTGAGATCATCTATGAAATCAACGCGAGGCATCTGAGTGTAAGTTCCCAGTTTTCCTTACTTAGAGAAAGGCGAATCCAGATACGATAAGATTCGAAACCGATTCCGGCTATTTTCGTAATGCCCGATTCTGGACCTCTTATTCGGAATACCGGAATCCGGCTTTTGTATCCGGAATAGGCTATCCTATTCCTGCTTTTTTTAATTCGGAATACCCGAATTCGAATCCGGCTCTTTTATTCGAAATCCATCTTTTTTATATCAAGGTTTCCGGACCCGCGAATCTGGATTCAAATGAACTGTCGACGAAAAGGAAGTAGAGGTAATATTACGTTAAAGCATATAATTAAAAAAGAATCAGAAGAACAAAGGAGTCCGCTGCCAGCTGTGCCCTTCTGTGGGCTTGAAATTAATATCAAAGCACATGCACAGTTTATCCTACAATATTCTAACATAGCTGGCTTTTTTTAATCTGCTGTTTAAAAAAAATACAGATTCATTCCACCTGTTTACCTGCGCGCGGTCCCCTTAGCTTTAATAGTAAATACGTATAAAATTGCGTAACAGGACTTATTGATCAGTGAGCTCCTAGGAAATAACCGGGAGCCTGATCCGCCTCGAAAAGAACCAGACATGGCGGATACAAAAATCGGTGTAATGCCGTTATGGTGGATGTTGTTTATGTCTCCAGGACAAAACCCCTTTTTTTTGGTTTGGTTGCAAAGAAATAATGAGGGATCACCGAGGGATAGTGGAAGCGTAGTCACCTGGCCAAATCATATTGGACTAGAAGAATGGAAAATTAGAAAAGATACTACGCGGTAAAAAGAAAGAAATGGTGGATAAAATTTACATTGGAAGTTCAGAATCTCAGAAGTGATAATGGATTGAACGATATAGACGTGGAGTGAAGGTGGTGAAGGAACGAACCAGCAGTAAATAACTGAAGTTTCTGCCGACTGTAAATACCCTTTTCGGGGAAATTACTTTTAAAGGAACAGAAAACTTGACTCAAACTTGACTCGGGGAGCTAGCTAACATATCAAGAATGTACCCTGAGTCGATATTGAGAGTAAGAAAAATTCTCGTTACGACCATTGCAGTTTCCTGGCAGTTTCCGAGAATTCGACTTCTGAGCAAAAGGTGTGCAAAAAGCAAAAGGTTTGTGTGCCGCGACTAGGAATCGAACCCCGGTCGCCTAGTCGGGAGGTCGTTACTCTGTAGTCTACATGTAAAAAGGCGAACTCAATGATCGAACACCAATGATCTCTATAACTGTTGACCCGGTTGATGTTGAAAGAAGGCTGAAAAAAATGGACCCCAACAAATCAGTTGGTCCAGATGGAATCCACCCAAGACTCTTAAAAGAACTGAGTTCAGCAATAGCAGCACCCCTTACTAAACTGTACCAGTCATCCTTGGACACAAAATCAGTACCCAGTGATTGGAAGGTCGCCCACATAACTCCTGTGCATAAAGGTGGTAAACGAGATCAAGTAGCAAACTACAGGCCAATAAGCATCACGTCAGTTGTCGGAAAAATCCTGGAGGGTATTGTTAATTCAGCAGTCTTGAGACACCTTACTGACAACGATCTGCTAACACAGTGCCAACATGGATTTCGCCCAAAGCGTTCTACCGATACAAACCTTATTGATGCTTACGATTATGTAACTGACCTGCTTGATCAGAATCTGCCAGTTGACCTCATTCTACTCGATTTTGCAAAAGCATTTGATAAAGTTTGCCATAAGAGGCTGAAGATAAAAATGGAGGGGATTGGAATACATCAAGATGTCATAGACTGGATCATGCAATTTTTGACAGAAAGAACTCAGGCCGTTAAGATATATGGAGACCAGGGTATGGCATTCTTCTCAGAAAAGAGTAACGTAACAAGTGGAGTCCCGCAGGGCACGGTTCTGGGCCCAACACTCTTCAATATCTTTATTAACGATGCCCCTAGAGTTATCAGAAATAAGACCAGCCTATATGCCGACGACTCAAAAATCATTGGTCCGGTAGATAGCCTCACCAAAATCACCAGCCTTCAGTGTGACCTGGACAACTTCTCAAAATGGGCAACAACCTGGCGACTAGAGTTCAACGTCCAGAAGTGCAGATCATTACACTTCGGAAAAAAAAACCCAAGACACACATACTCCATGACTGGCAAAAATGGCGCTAGACAGGAAATAATCTCCACAAGACAAGAGAAAGACCTGGGCATCCTGGTAGATGAAGACCTCAAGTTCAGCCAACACACCCAAGCAGTAGTTGCAAAATCCTTCCAGACCCTTGGCCTGATCAAAAGGACATTTAGCTCACGATCCCCACAAGTAATAACCAAACTATACAAAGGCCTGGTACGACCAAAAGTTGAATTTGGGATGTGCGTAGCAACACCAATAAACAAGGGGGATCAGGCAGCACTTGAGTCTGTACAAAGAAGAGCCACTAAATGCATCAAAGGATATAGCACCCTGGACTATCAAACAAGATTAACGAAGTTAAACCTGCCAACCCTTTGCTACCGCCGCAGACGTGGCGATGTCATTATGGCACACAAACTTTTGGAGACAGACACCAACCTGTTCCAGCTAGAACAGAACACCCGAACCCGTGGTCACTCCAAGAAGTTTTTCCGGAAGAGAGCCACAACCAGGAAGCGAAACCAATTTTTCACTAATCGAGTGGTACCGCTATGGAATTCCCTCAGTCAAAACACTGTCATGGCAGATAGTGTGGAGGCCTTCAAGTCATCGGTTGACAAAGACTGGACTCGGAAGCCTTGGAAAACTGCATGGGATTCCCAAGATGCGGCCCTCCCCATTCATCACTGAGCCAGCGCACGACAGGATTACCTTTCGCTGGCAAGTGCGATTTAAGGTAATTTAAGGTAATTTTTTGCAGTACATGTGTGCATAATTACAGTGCATAAGGGGCAAGGGCCTGCCAGCTAGCTTTGGGAACACTAAGGAGGGGGTTCGGGACAGTTCGAGATGACAAAGAAGGGGGGGCCTGTCGACAATAAGACCCTATATATTTATCCAAGCCCCCCCGGGCGATTCGATGGCCGAAAGTTGCGTAGTCAAGTTTACTGTTCCTTTAAATACCAATGAAGGGGAAAAACTACTGGTGAGGTTTACTATAGTTTTTGCGTATAGCGGTATTTAGAAGTAATAGTACAGGCGAGTACTCCCTTACCAGAAACGTGGAACGGGGTTATTAATGTAAACTAGACCTACGTTGCCTGGGCAACGTGATGTGTTGCAGCAACCTTTGTTCGGCTTCGCCGACTAAAGTGTTGCGAGAGCAACACTGTGGTTTGTTTCTTCGCTAACGGTTAAAGGCTGAAGTTGTCAACCCATCGAGGTTTCCAAAATGGTATGTTCCAATCCAAGAAGAATTTTTTTTTGAACTGATGACACAATCTGTAATCACATGGCTATAACAACAGAATATCGGAAGTAGGGAGTAAATTGACTTTGCAGCCAGTTGAACTTTATCCTTTTCAATCGTAGCTATCCTGACTGGTGAAAACTTGGAACATTATATAATATAACCTAGTTGGTATTATAAAGTTATCCATGACTTTTCAGGGTCAAAATACCATAGATGTCACTCTACTAACTATTGCGAAACTATATCGTTGTTTACATTATTATCTTTTCTATCCGTGCGTTAACACTTAATTCCAAGTTATAGTGATAGACCATCGCCATAGACCATTCTAGGATCTCATGAAAATGACAATACTTTAGGAATCGATTCTAACTTGCAAGTCCCTCTCCCCGTGATAGACATGAGCCAAGCTTTCTTCTCATCAAAAACACCGGAAGCAAAATAGGTACACAAACTAGGAAAAGTCGGAGACCCCTCACTATCGAAGATGATTATGGTCTAACAGCCGATTGTTACTTACAAGTCCTGACATGTCTCACAATTGGGTTCCGCCTATTCTTTGTTTGAGCGTGTATCCTACGACTAAAGTTGTCAACCCCTCAAAGACTTAATTCTAAGTTGTAGTTAGAGACCATAGAGATTTTCTTACCCTCAGACTTACAGAGATCAAATAAAACGTGCACCAATTTTCACAAGTTTCTAGCCCCTCATGAACCCCTTCTAGCAACCGATTCTTGCTTACAAGATATTTATAGAGATCAAATTTAATGTGCACCAATCTGCAAAAGTTTCTAGCCCCTCATGAACCCTTTCTGGCAACCGATTTTTACTTGCAAGTCCATCTGCCCGCAATAGACATAGTACTAAATGATTCTCACGATCAAATACACCGGAAAAAAAATAATAGGATTAATAAGTACACCAACTAGCAAAAGTTGATAACCCCTCATCGCCGAAGATGATTATGGTCTAGCAGCCGATTGTTACTTACACGTCCCCTACTTGTTTCGCAATTGGGATCGGACTATTTTTGGTTTCAGTGTATACCTTACTACTGAAGTTGTCAACCCCTTTAAACTTTCGAACTGTTGTATCTCATTAAGGAATTTTTCTACCAAAAAACGGATGACATATACTTTGATCAGCTCATCAAGGTCTATCGATTGCCGTTGAAAAAAAAAATCTATCTGTGTTAGTTCAAAAGTGGACTTTTTTGCCGTAGGCCAACTTTCTAATATCACAACTTAGAAAGGGGCAAGGGATAAGCTCTAATTTCTTTAGCAGTGAGAGAACTTTTAAAGTTTAAGAGGCATATCTGATATCATTTTTCTTCCTCAATCCCAAGTGCAAAAAATGGAATGATAAACTCAATAGAAATCACGAACATAAATGGGCAGAAACAATAGATGGCAGCACTTTCGGACCCGTTTGAAAATGCCACTTTTTTCTTTCTGTAAATTTTTCTATTTATCACTCAGAGAAGATATATTGGCTATGGGGCCGGGGAACTGCCGCAAATATTTAGCACTTTTAGATTTTAGTCCATCTTCAATTTGAAAGTGGTGCCTGTCTGCTTGCCTGCTAGAACGGAGCTTCCACTCGAAAGCAGAAACATGGTTTGATGAAACAAAAGCTTGGCTGCATAACTTCAGTTAGTCCTCTCTGACATAGGCTATACAACTCCACTTCACTTCACACACCGTAGGCTCTGGCTCGAGGACAAGCAAAAACCATCCTTTTTGGCCCTAGGCAAGAGTTCTAAGGAGCTTTCCAAAATGTAAGGTCATATTCATCGATCCGGCCTGAGGTCCACACTTTCCATAAAAACCGCAGAGGTTAGACCCTTACCACTTTCTAGTAATAAGCTGAAATCGGGGTGCTAGGAAAAAAAAACCACGACAAAACCAAAGTGTTGCTCTCGCAATACAAAAAAAATTAAGCCTCAGTCTCTTATTAATAACAAAACCGAAGTTGATAAAAAAAACAGTAAAAAACCTTTCCTGTCATCGCCCCGATCGAGACACGTATGTTACAATATTGGAATGGAAACTGTGTCTACTACGACTTCTGCTTCAAGTGATTTGAAGGATGTCCAGAATATTTTAGTTTCTGAAAGTGTTATCTTTTCGTGAAACCCTTAGGCTATGGTAGTCTTGGTAGATGCCTACGTCCTATCACTCTAATGATAAAACATAACCTTCAGATTCTGAAAAGTTTATTCTCTACCCTCAGGAAGTGTCGAAGAGATTCCCCGGAGATATGGATCGTCTCCGTCGGATGTCACTAGTCGAAGAGGAGGGAGTTAAGCGAATCAACATGGCGTACCTCGGCATCGTTGGCTCGCATGCTGTCAACGGTGTCGCTTTCATCCACTCCGAAATCATCAAGAGAGATATGTGAGTAGATAACAAAAATTTATCAATCAGATTTATTTCCAAATAGCTTAAAGCTAGAAGAGGAATACAATATTCACGAAAGACACAAAAACGATAATAAATTAACTACTACACGTTCAAGAGATGACCAGAAATAAATGATGGAATAAAACTGTGTAAAAATTGGGCTGAAGGATTAGGAGGATACGGAGAAAACTGATTGCCAGTGTTCCTCGCAGACCGATGCACGGACGACAGGAGGGAAGGGGGGAATATACGGCTCATCTGGGGACAACTATCTTTGCTTCAAAATTTTTTGAAAGGGCATTTCTTCGGTCAGTTAATTTAGGAACGCCCAGTTTAATGGATAAGATCTCAGATATTTTTATTTCGAAGGTCTGTTTTATGTGTCTGAACCAGGTTCAGCCGCTGTAGGGGGGTTTTGAGAGGGGAGGTGTACCGGAAATAGTGTAGCACTCCTAGGGATCAAACTAGTGGGATGAAACATTTGCCCTATATGATCCAAGGCGATGCCGGAAACGCTCAGACTCGAGTGAAACCAGATGTCCTATTCCTAGGTCCGATCCTAGGGGGGTTGATGGGGGTATTCTGTGACGTTCTCATCTACTTTCTTACACTACTCGTACAAGTGCCATATGATTTCGTAGCTCTTGTTATTTTTACTTTTGACCCGCTGATTATGTACAGCGGATAAATAAACAAGAGCTGTAAGCTCATATGGCACTTGCATGTGTTGAGATGTTTTGTTTGATCAAAAGTATTTTTCGACTTTGTGGTTAAAATGCGCACTTTAAGGGAGCTAGATAAAAAGTATTTTATTTTTGAACTTGGGTGTAATGATGCGCACTTTAAAGGCGCTAGAAATGCATCTGTATGCAAAACCCTTGAGGCAAAAACGATCACAGGCGCTTAGGGATCCTTGATGTATACGTTTCGTCAAAAGTTTTTTTTTCGCTTTTCATTTCAAATGCGCACTTTAAGGGTGACAGAAATAAATTTTTAAGCAAAACCCTTGTGGCACAAATGATCACGGGTTGAGATGTATTGTTTGAAATAAAGTACTTTTCGACCTGGCCGTTCAGATTCACACTTTAAGGGAGCTAGAACGTTATTTGTAAACAAAACCCTTGAGGCAAAAATGATAATGGGCTCATGGGGATCATGAAAATATGAATTTGGTTTAAAAGTATTTTTCGAAATTTGCAGTCAAGGTTAGTACTTTAACGAATGGTCGGGTTTGGAAAGTGGCCATTTTTGAGTCAATCTTGTCAAATCTCTAATATTACAGCCAAGTTCCATCGTCCTAGATTATCTGGAAGTACCTTAAATCGTGATCACCGGAATCCCGGACCCCCCCCCCCCTCAAACTTCCCCACAGTCGCCGGAGCCAATCCGGTTCCGTAAGTGTTTTTCCAAAGCATCTGTTTGTCATTCCCACAAAGTTCCATCCCGATCTCACCAGTCTAAGTCGGTCACGTATTTTCACCCCCCCCCCCCCAATTGCTGTTGGATCTGTCCGGACATGAAAAAGATCAACAGAAACATGTCCTCTCTTCAATTACCAAATTTCCCTCAAATCCGATCAGCCGTTTCAAAGTTACGCATGACTCAATATTCCAGATTCCCCCTCCCGTTACTCCCCCCACGGCTATCAGATCATGTAAATTTTTCTTTATAAGTCAGTTTGATCGGGTCCCTGATTCGCCTCCCAAGATTCGTCGTGAAAATCCCCAAAACCGCCATAACCGGAATTCCGGGAAAGTCCCCTCCAACCCCCCCCCCTAATGTCATGATCCATCCGAAATGTATAAACGATTTATCTGGAGCAGATGCTTGTTCTTCCCAGGAAGTTTCACTCCGATCCCTCCATTCTAACCGTTTCCCGATATTTCCGGTCTCCCCCCCCCAACTCCCCCATAGCTGTTAAATCCGGTCCGGACTTCAATTGGGACATCAGAGGTATGTCATTTATTCAGTTATCAAGTTTCATTCCAATCCGACCACCCGCTCGAAAGTTACACAGTACTCCAACTTTCCGGATTCCCCAGCCCTCCACCCCGCTAGTGTCCGGATCCAGTCCAAATGTATAAACGATTTATCTGGAGCAGATGCTTGTTCCTCCCAGCAAGTTTCACTCCAATCCCTCTATTCTAACCGTTTCTCAAAATTTCCGGTCTCCCCCCCCCAACTCCCCCATAGCTGTCGAATCCGGTCCGGACTTCAAACGGGACATCAGTAGTGTGCCATTTATTCAGTTATTAAGTTTCATTCCAATCCGATCACCCGTTCGAAAGTTACACAATACTCCAATTTTCCGGATTCCCCAGCCCTCCACTCCCCCCGGGTGGTCGGATCCAGTCCAAATGTATAAACAATTTATCTGGAGCAGATGCTTGTTCTTCCCAGCAAGTTTCACTCCGATCCCTCTATCCTAACCGTTTCTCGAAATTTCCGGTCTCCCCCCCCCCAACTCCCCCATAGCTGTCGAATCCGGTCCGGACTTCAAACGGGACATCAGAAGTATGCCACTTATTCAGTTATCAAGTTTCATTCCAATCCGATCACCCGTTCTAAAGTTACACACTACTCCAATTTTCCGGATTCCCCAGCCCTCCACTCCCCCCCGGGTGGTCGGATTGGGAAACTGAATGTTTCCAAGTTAGTCCGATCGGGTCCCAGATGCTCCTGCCAAGTTTCATCGTCTTAGCACATCTGGAAGTACTCCAATTCGAAAAAGTGTGACAAAACTCCTTAATTTTCAGAATTTCCCCGGTCCACCACTCCCCCCCAGATGGTCGGATCGGGAAACTGATTACTTCTAGGTTAGTTTGGTCGGGTCCCTGATTTTCCTGCCAAGTTTCATCGTCCTAGCACATCTGGAAGTACCCTAACTCGAACATGTGGGACAAAAAAATTCGGACAGACAGACCGACAGACCGACCGACAGACGGAATTGCGATCGGTATATGGCACTTGAGCCAGAGGCTGCAAGTGCCATAAAAATAAAACAAGTAAAATGCACGAATAACAGGACCAAAGGTTCCGATGGGATCCCAAAAATTCAATATTTTATCCAGACAATTAGGTTTTGTCTTGGCCAGATCCAGTCTTCGCCAGGCCAAACAGCTAATCATTAAGAAATCCAAGCTCAGATATGGATTCAGCATGTGCGTTTACCTCTATAAGCCGATCGAAACGATCCTAGCTTACTTCTGTGAATTTTGCGGTTCTGGCGAAATTCAAGAACTACTTGTCAGGCAAAAAACTAAAGCTCAAAAACGGATTCACCGTATCTCCTTGCCCCTATATCCAACATCTAATCAACTTGAAATAAAAATTTAACTTTCAACAGTTTTTTCCGGTTTTGGCCGGATTCCGGGCGAACTACTTGTCCGGCGATAAAACGGTTTTCGTATTCTTGTTCAGCATGCCTTCTTACCCCTACATCAAACATCTAATCAACTTCAGATAAAGCTTTAACTTCTAACAAACTTTCCGGTTTTGGCCGGATTCCGGACGAACTACTTGTCCGGCGTGAAAACTATTTTCATATTCTTGTTCAGCATGCCTTCTTACCCCTATATCGAACATCCAACCAACTTCAAATAAGACTTCTACTTTTAACAAACTTTCCGGTTTTGGCCGGATTCCGGACGAACTACTTGTCCGGCGAGAATATGGTTTTCATATTCGTGTTCAGCGTGTCTTCTTATCCTATAATCGACTATCACATTAGCTGTTTGAAAAAAATTTCCCTTAATTTAAACCCCTCCCCCACCCCTAAATGTAAGGCTACAGGGCCCATCTCCGAACTCGACCTTACTCTTGACCCAAAGAATGCTCACACCAAGTTTCATCAAAATATCTCATTCCATTCGAGAGTTATCGTGCTTACAGACGGACGGACAGCTTTTGCAATGTCATAGGTATCCCGCCACTTACGTTTTGGGATCCCAAAAACGCTAAACATAACAGAGTAACGTTTTTCAAATGGACAACACAGGGACACAAAACTTTGGCATAAACTGGTTCTGGATTACAAATATTGTTTAAGAATGTCGTGGGCTGGCAGCGCAGGATGCTGGTGGAGCACACGCATACAACGCATGAGACCGAGTGACGGTTCATCTTAGGTCGCCAGTTGATGTGTGTACTTTTCTTATCACACTCACGATGAACAGTGACTTGTTTGCGCTTTTTCAAATCCAGTAAGTGCTATAATATTCCGTATATACTCAGACATTTTCCTTGCACTTCAACGTCTAGGACTTTCAACCCCACGCCATTTAAAGCGCTCACGGAACTGTGTACAGTTGAGGTATGCTTAATGTGAACAGTTAATTTAATGTGAACAGTGCAGTTTTGGGCTAAATGGTAGAATGAAGATCCAAAATACCTTTACAGGTGTTTTCAGATGCCCTTAATTACCTACTTTGGCCAACTGGTAGATAGCTTTAGACACAGCAAGTGCATGAAAAGGGCAAAGTCCACTGTCAACAAACGTTCGCATAAGCATACCTCTACTGTATAGGCTGCTTTGCAGTCTGAACACACCTTTAAGGTCCTGTCCTGTCCAGAGCGAATGGTAAGCACGCGGATCTCCTGAGCGAAGGCTCGCGGGTTCGAGTCTCGATGAATCCTACCGTTTAGTTTCGGCCAGCGGTTTGTGGCGTAACCCTGTAAGACAAGCCAGTGTCTTGTGTAGCGATTGCACCTACTGGCTTAGGACACAGAATCTGAGATCAGCACCGCCAATCAGGCTTGTATAGGCTGATATCTTTAACTTATTTCTTACCCTTTAAGGTCATTTGGCCCGGATCGACTGGAACTAACATCGTTTCGATTCTATCCGAGTTCTCGTTGTGTTTTGAAAGCGGGTGATTCAGACATTACAAGGACGAGAATGCTTCTTAATTACCTCCTTCTGAAGTCGGAGATGGGGAAATTTACACGTAGTTTAGTAATATTACTTTTGTTTTATTTCCAGCTTCCGCGACTTTTATGAGATGTTCCCGGATCGTTTCCAGAACAAAACCAACGGCATTACCCCCAGGCGTTGGTTGCTCCTTTGCAACCCGAACTTGGCCGATGTTATCGCTGAGGTAAGAATAAATAGAACTAGTTTATAAATATTCATATTTTAGTATTTATGTTTGACGTAGAAGTCAAATTCGGCGTTTACGCTCTGAAAGATGCTTTTTAGAAATAAAACTCTACTGTACTCTACACTAGTTCAGGAGTGATGCATCCCTAGAGGCCTTCCAGCGAAGGCCAGTTAAAAACCATGTGTTTGAATTCATGAAAATGAAAAAAAAAAATCATTCAAGGACCCTCCATACCTGTAATGCCAGTACAACATTCTTCCATAATCTCTCCATACATTCTTAAACCCTGAGATCGAGTTTCACATGTTACATTCTAGCCCCCTCAACTCCCCTTCACTGATTTTCACATTTGCTGTGTTATACAGTTTTCGATGTGTATCATATCATGCTAGATATCATAGATAGATAGATAAATCTTTTTATTGACCAAAAACCTTTCATGGCTTACGCCAAATTTGTTTGGTATAGTCAGTAGCCTATGAGCATACCAATAAATTATAATAGACCTATATGGGGTTACAACAGTCATAAATATCGTTAAAAATTTAACAAGCAGCTCAGTTTACACTTCGTTGTACAATCTTAGAAAAGAGGGAACGAAACTCTTTGCAAACCTCTGGTGTGCGCATTTGATTGGTTGCAACTTTTTAACCGCAGGAGCCTTTCCGTCACCTTTTCGGAAGGGAAAATATTTTTGTGGATTGGGTGATTCAGGGATTTGACACCAAACTGAAATATAAATAAATGAAATATAAAAGACGATTGTCTGCGAGAAGGTCAATCGTCAAAAAACAGCTGTTTTGGGTACAAGTCAACGCGCTTGGAGAAAGGGTTTAAACAGCCAAAGTTGTGGGTAATTTGTTAAAAAACAGAGCCTGGTTAAAGTATTCTTAATACTGAGACATAAACAGTAAACACTGCGAGACATCCGTATATTTAACAATTTCTCCTCAGTTTCTAATACTCGATGCTTTATATGCTATGGAATAGTTGAATTGGTGACTTTGTTTTTTTTTTCTAATTATTTCTATCGAAGGCAGGTATTTTCGGTACCGGTAGGACTGATCACCATTGTAGTGACATATTGGATTGACGAAGGGACAAAACCCAAATGAATGAATGAATGAAGGGTTTATTACTAAAGAAACGAATCTTCAATGCCCAGAGGCGAACCTGTAAGGGACTAATTACCCTCGAAACAAAACATTAACAACAACAAAAACTTCGACAAAAGTAAAGAAAAAAGGGAAAGAGAAGTAGAAAGAAAGGAGCTTGACTTACCCGGTTTGGGACGCCCAACAAAAAAATTATTTTCAACCAGAATCACTTCTAACTGATCCAAGACAAAAAACAACAAAAAATTAAAAAAAACTTAAACGGCTGAGAATAACGCATCAAATTAATAAACAGCAAAACAATGAACCTTTAACATACTACGGAAATCCTGAAGAACACTACATGACCGAAGCTCAGTCGATAATCAGGCATTTTAGGCCATTTTAGGCCAGTTTTGTACTTCCAGCTCCTGCCGATAGAGAGCTGTAGGCAATGAACTCCCTCCATTGGCGTGGTCATGGGCCAGCGCCATACTAGTGGTCAGGCAAAACGTACGTTTGAAGGAACGTGCACACATTACGACGTTTTGCAGCCGGGGAGAATTTATATATATTTAATTTAATTAAGAATTTAATATTCCTCCAGCCCAAGCTGACTGCGAATCATATTCGACAGTGCAAAACGGATACGTCAGCAAAATTTTATTAGAACCAAATTGCGGCCCTTCTTGGCAAGGGTCCTCTTCAGGCTCAAAACCGCTCAAGTTGGAAAAACGAAACTTGTGGACAAACTCAAGTTTTTTCCAACTTGAGCGGTTTTGAGCCTGAAGATGACCCATGCCAAAAAGGGCCGAAATATAGCTCTAATAAAATTTAGCTGACGTATCCGCTTTGCACTGTCAAATACGGGGAGAATTTCCTCGTTTGCTCCCAAAATTTTTGACGAATCGCATTATTACCCTGTTTTGAAAGAAGTATCCGGTGTTTGAACAGCAGCAAAAATTTATCTTGTGTTTTTTTTCTTCAGAAAATTGGCGAGGAATGGTGTTCACACCTGGAGCAGTTGGCCCGGCTTAAGGAGTTCGCCGACGACCCTAACTTCCAGACTGCCGTCCAAACGGTCAAACAGGAGAATAAGATGAGACTCGCACAGTACCTGACTAAAGAGTATGGCGTCAACGTGAACCCAGCTTCGATGTTCGACTTCCAGGTATTGATCAGCTCATTGACTGTAACCAGTGACCCCTAATAATATGAACAACATATCATCGACCCTGGCTTACAGTAAAAAAGCCTGTGGCTCCTCCCTGTATATATCTATAAATAAATAAAAATAGACCTCATTTTCTATGTTTAAAGGCACAAAACTTGACTACGCAACTTTCGGCCATCAAACCGACCTGGGGGGCTTAGATAAATGTACAGGGACTTATTGTCGACAGGACCCCCCCTTCTTTGTTATCTCGAAACCCCTCCTTATTGTTCCCAGAGCTAGCTGGCAGGGCCTTGCCCCTTATGCACTGTGATTATGCATTCATACACTGTAAAAGTTCGGCTTTTTCTGTGTTGACAACATACAGGCTTGCCACTTTACTAAAATAAATGCACTGGCCAAAAAGAAAAAGTACTACCAAAGAAGAAAAGTACTCAGATCGTGATGCTGGGCCATAGTCACCTTTGAAATAAAGGGTGTAACTACCTGACAACTACTTTTTTCTTAAAATCTGCTGCAAAAGTAAAAAGGAAAGTCCTATAATATGAGCACAATTGTACTACCGGCGGCAACCCTGCTAGCATACTGGTATCAAAATGGTCGTGGGTTCGAGTCCTACTCCCGGCACACAAACCTTTTGCTTTTTTCTTCTTTTTTTTCTACTAACTCAAAAGTCGAATTCTCGGAAACTGCCCGGAAACTGCAATGGTCGTAACGAGAATTTTTCTGACTCGCAATATCGATTCAGGGTACATTCTTGATAGGTCAGCTAGCTTTCCGAGTCAAGTTTGAGTCAAGTTTTCTGTTCCTTTAAAGCAGAACTGAAGCCTGACACTATTCCCTTATTTCTCTATTTAGTAACAAGTTCCGTCATCCTTTTTTATCTTCCTTTCACATTGTTCTCGTGCTTTCACTCTTTAGCCAAACCTGTGTCTTCCCATGGAGCACTTAGTTTGTTGGCAATACTATAAGTCAAGATTGGGCGTAACAGGTATTTGAATACATCCGCATCCCTCCTTAAATTACCAGCTATTGTCCAGCGACAAAGGTGCCAATGCTCCTGTAGAGTCGCTGGAGGTGTGATGATTCAGGGTTTGTGGACAACTAATGTCTGGTCGCTGACTCTGCTGCATCCCATTCGTACTTCCAGGCTTTCGACGACCACTCCTTGTCCAACTTAACTTTGAAGGCATCTACTGTTTCTGCATTAACAGTATCCTCGTACAAGGAGTTCCAGTTGTTAATCACTCGAGTTGTGTCATACTTCTGGCAATCAGTTTGGAAGTAAGGCTGGTTAAGGATCTTCAGGCGACGTTTAACTATATATTTAATAATGTTTTAGGTCAAACGAATTCACGAGTACAAACGTCAACTTTTGAATTGCCTTCACATTGTCACGATGTACAACCGAATCAAGGCGGACCCAACTGCGAAGATTGTTCCAAGGACAATCATGATTGGTGGAAAGGTAAATTTTCAAGTTTTTAATATAATATAATATATTCTTTATTTCCATAATAGCACAACATAGAGCGTGTTCCACCCCTCTACCAATAGTAACTATTAGTTACTATTTCCGTTCCAGCCTCACGAAAAGTTACTACGCTGACCGTTCCAACTTTCTCAAAATAGTAACTAATAGTAACTATTTGCTTACCCCGCTCGGGAGCGTAGTTAGCGTAGTAACTACGTATCTCTGTAACATGATTGGTCGGATCACCCCGCGGCCTGATATATGAACGAAAAAATAAAAAAGCGTTCCAGCCTAGCGTAGTAATTACGGCGACTAGCGTAGTAACTACGGTAAGTAGGGTGGAACACGCTCATAGTATGGCTAGCAGAGGATCGTCATGACGTAACACATGTCAAAGCAGTGATGTACAATAGATACAGTATATGATAATAATGAATAGGCCTACATAGTATAATACAGGTCACACAACAAGAGTTGGGAAATAACATAAGGAAGCATCGAGAGTTAAAATGAGATAAAATAAGGTACGAATGATGATAAATATCGGTCAGGCAAATGTGCTATAGGGTCGGGGTAATTTGAAGCCGATTTTTTTTTCAGATTTTAGTCTATAGTGATGGGCTGATTGGGGCTGGGCGATTGGTAATCTGGTTGATTGGTAATCAAGTTGATCAACATTGGAAAAGGTTCAATGGTTTTAAGCTTTTAAGACGAGAATAAAACGAGATTTTCGGGTTTTTATGGCACTTGCAGCTTCGCTCAAGTGCCATATACCGATCACTTTTCCGTCGGTCGGTCTGTCGGTCGGTCTGTCGGTCGGTCGGTCGGTCCGGTGATCGCGAGTTAGGGTACTTGCAGATGTGCTAGGACGATGAAACTTGGCAGGCATATCAGGGACCCGACCAAACTAACTTGCAAATAATCACTTCCCCGATCCGACCACCGTGGAGGGAGTAGAGGGCGGGGGAATCCGGAAAATTTAGTAGTTTTTGTAAAACCCCTACCCCTTTCTTTACACTAGTAGGTCTGCGCGCGGCGTGACGTCACTCTTTGCATCGGATCACTCTGTTAACATTGGCAAGAGCTAGTGCATTCGAGGGTCAAAGGGGTTTGTATCTGTGGTGCAGTGCGGGGGAATATGGAAAATTGAGTGTTGTGTAACTTTCGAACGGGTGATCGGATTGGGACGAAACTTAATACCTGGATGAATGACATATCTCTGATGTTCCATTTGAAGTCCGAACCGGATTCGACAGCTATGGGGGAATTGGGGTGGGGGAAGACCGGAAATCTCGAGAAACGGTTAAAATGGAGGGGAGTAAAACTTGCTGGGAAGAACAAGAATCTGCTCCAGATAATTTGTTTAGACGTTTGGACTGGACCCGGACACTTGGGGGGGGGGGCAGGTGGAGGGGAGTATCACGGAATTCACGATGAAACTTGGGAGGCGTATCAGGGACCCGATCAAACTGACTTGTAAATAAAAATTCACTCGATCCGATAGTCGTGGGAGGATCGGAGGGAGGGGGAATCCGGAATATTTAGCCATGCGTAACTTTGGAACGGGTGATCGGATTCGAGTGAAATTTAATAACGGAACAGGGGGCGTGCCTGTGGTGATCTTTTTCATGTCCGGACCGGATCCGACAACAATTGGGGGGGGGGGAATACGTGACCGGATTGGACTGGAGAGATCGGGATGGAACTTTGCGGGAATAACAAACAAGTCCAAACTGAACCGGATTGGCTCCGGAGACTGTGGGGGGAGTTGGAGGGGCGGGTCCGGAATTCCGGTGATCGCGAGTTAAGGTACCTCCAGATGTGCTAGGACGATGAAATTTGGCTGGAATATTAGAAATTCGACAAGATTGGCTTAGAAATCGCCACTTTTCAAATCCGACCATTCCCTAAAGTACCAATCATGACCGCAAATTAAGAAAAATACTTTTAAGCAAAATATGCATTTCCATGATCCCCATGAGCTCATGATCATTTTTGCCTCAAGGGTTTTGCTTACAAATGAAGTTCTAGCTCCCTTAAAGTGTGCATCTTAACCGCAAGGTCGAAAAGTACTTTTTATCGAACGATACATCTCAACCCATGATCAGTTGTCCCACAAGGGTTTTGCAAAAAAAATAATTTCTTGCACCCTTAAAGTGCGCAAATTAGTGGGAAAAAAATACTTCTGATCATACGTATATATCAATGATCCCTAAGAGCCTGCTAACGTTTTTGCCTCAAGGGTCTTCCTTACAGATGAATTTCTAGTGCCTTTAAAGTGCGCATCATTACAGCCAAGTTCAACGGTAATATAGTTTTTCTCTAGCTCCCTTAAAGTGCGCATCTTAACCGCACAGTCGAAAATTACTTTTGATCAAATAATACATCTCAACCCTTGCAAGTGCCATATGAGCTTACAGCTCTTGTTTTTTTATCGATCAGTGGATTATATCTCTCTAAGATAGTATTCGAGAGATATGAAGATATATCTTATATATAAGATATAAGCAACAGGGATTAGGACGTAGTGTTGTTTCTGAGCCCCGTTTTGAGATCCCATGAAAACTTTTTGTCTTGTTCCACTATCTTAGCAAACCATACCTCGTCATGAGCCTCTGCTCAACGAACTTTTCTAGCGGCATCTAACATTGTAACTTCTGGAAACCTGTTGTGCGAGAAAGCATGTTGCGGTTACCTAGGTGGCTCTGCGACAGTATATAGTCGGCAGAACATATCGAAGGCCACTCGGAGAAGCAGTATTGCACACAGAAAAGGCGTTTTATTTTTCTTAAGGAAGAATTTTTTGGAAAAATAAAGTGAATTGAATTGTAAGGTAGAAAATGTACAGGAAAACGGTGGTATGCTCAAGACCAAAGATGATTTTTTTCCATTAATCAATTTGCCAAGCACAATAGTTTCAAGTTGGGGGGGGGGGGGCTCGATCGATCGAAGTAATGTTAGAGAAAGAAAGGGTTAAGAGGGATTTGCTGCCGACCACATATCGGTACCGCCCTACCACAATTAACGCTAGAAGACAGTTAGAACTCTCGGTATACTGAAAAAATCTCCTGCTACCTAGCGGGCACTAGGGGTACAAGTGTTGCATAAGGCTTGGTCATTCAGTCGAGAGATGGCAGCAAGGCAAGATCTAGGTCACGTGTAGAGTAAGCTTAAGCGGGTCCTCCACTGGCAAGCGTAAGTCGTCGTAACAATGACCCGCCGTGCTCCCATTGGCCGAAAACCGCCAAAATGGCGCGTTAAGATCGCTTCCGACAGCTTACGATTGGCAGTGGAGGACCCACTTTAAACAGCAATGTTCTGCTTCTTCCGGTGGGAGCTGTCTGAAGCATGTTAAGTCCAGGGCATCCTAGCGGGCATTAGAGGATATCTGAATAGTGTTTGCCCATTCAGACGAGAGATGGCGGCACGGCAAGTTCTTGATCACGTGTAGAGAAAGCTTGAACAGTCGCTGTTCTTCTCCTTCCTGTGGGATGAGTCTGGCTGAAATGTGATGAGTCCAGGGGTATCTGGAGGGTATTAGGGGCACTAACACCTCTGCATATGCCTTGCTTATACAATCGGTGTTGCCACTGGTCGCAGAATTCTGCGATTTGCCATAGATTTTCCGTTTCTTCGACAAAGCGAGCAAGAATTTTGTGACCGGTTCCTTGCAGTAAATACAAAATGAAGCGTATAATTATGAAGATGATAAAGCGAGATTTCTCGTTTAATAGTTAGTGAAAGGACATAGTTTCGTAGGCTCCAGAATGTCACTGTTTTTTCGGCCAAAAGTCACATTTTTCGTCAGAAAAAATTGGCAAAACTGTCTACAAGTGACATTCGGGCCGTCCTCTTTCATTGTATCATACAATCGATCAGAAAGAATACTAAACAAGCCCTAAAAATTGTAACCAGATTTTTTCCATTTATAATGGATTCTTTATTCAAAGAAATTAGTGTTGACAAGCAGCGTTGTTGATGAGTTCGATCGTAACGATTTACCTTAAACCTCCGTTTTAGGCTGCCCCAGGGTACCATATGGCCAAGCAGATCATCAAACTCATCTGCTACGTCGGCAACATTGTCAACAACGACCCCATCGTCGGTGATAAGCTGAAGGTGATCTACCTTGAAAACTACAGAGTCACCCTTGCAGAAAAAATCATTCCCGCCGCTGACTTGAGCGAGCAAATTTCCACTGCTGGAACGGAAGCCTCCGGAACCGGAAATATGAAGTTCATGGTGAGTACCGGAAATTAGTTTACCGTAGATGATGATAAGAAATGTGTTTCCCGTTTGTATGACGAAAAAAAAACTGAGTATAAGAAAAAACAGAAAAGGTAAGAAGAAAGAAACCAACCATGGATATACATTTGCAAATACACAAAACAAAACAAATATACGTATACATCATAGCAGGATATATAAACTGTAGAACCGACGGTGCAGACTGAAGAGGTTCAAGATATTCACATGATTCGGCGGAACGGTAGGCATCACCGTGACTAGAACCAGCGACCCTTCGCTTACGAGTTTGGCGTGCTCACCATTCGGCCAGGACGGACGGTAGTGCTTAGGGATAAAGAATGGACTTCGGCGGACTTATCCGTTTGGAACCACCGAACATAGTGTCTAGGTGTACGATGATGTCACTTCGGAAGTTGAGCGCGGTCGATTGCTGTTAGTTTTTCGCAATCCGTCTGAAGGTTTTCAAATATAATGGTTGGCCAACGCTGCATGTGCACCACCCGCCAGCCCAGAAAAAGGTGCAAAATGAACGCCAGAGATACAAAATGCTGGAAAAGCTTCACCCTAACTACTCTTTTTATTATTAAATAAGCTTGAAAGGATGGGAATTCCGATTCAGTTTTCTTTTTTTTTCTGGGTTGTTTAACAAATGAAATGTCTTCATTCGCTCCGAGATTTGAAGTCGCGGTGAATCCATTCGTACGATTCTTTCGGTTTTCTGCAAATTAAAAATTCAATTTCTTGAGTAATAAAAAGCGACAGACTTTTTACATTTCCCGCTTTAAGTTGCCCTTTCATGTCTTATTTCCGCTCGTGTGATAACTCGCTATGAAAAGAAATCTAGGGGAGATTGGGCTTGGAGGGGGGGGGGATCAGCCGTTAGTTGAATACCGCCTCGGCTATTTTATCGAAATTGAGTTCTGGTTATCTCGATTTTTATCTGTATTTTTCGTCGAGGGGTTGGGTGGGGGGGGGGGGGGGGGGCAAATAAAGTCAGCTTCATGTTCGTTCTGTATTTAATTAATCCGCTCGTTCTACATCCTTTTTTTTTTTTAAAGGTCGGTGGTGGAGGAGTGGAGCGAAAACCGCCCTGAGCGTGATCTAATTTCTTAGCTTTAGTGTTAGCACTCAAACTTCTAAACTCTGGCCTCTGGTCTTTTGTCATAACGTACTTCTAACGTCGTATCCTCTTTTCCCACTGGAGCTTAAAAAGAAACATGGAAAATAGTGCATAATTGGCCCCATCGGTCGAATGAGCTTGCCGGAAACAGTAATGGGTTATCTCTACGTTTTTTGGCAAACCTTAAAATTAGCCTAGATTAATTGCCCCCCCCCCCCCCAAAAAAAAAAAAAAAAAAATGTGTGAAAATTCGCAATCTAACAATTTTGTGTTGCAAAACTGTCTGCCTTTTTAGCCCAATTGTTGTTTCCAAAGACCTTAACAGTGGGAAAGACAGGAAACTCCGCTGAAATCGTATTGTAGAAAATAGAGCTACCTTTTACCTTTGTCCAACTTTAAACGATGAAAGTGAGAGTAAACAAAACAGGAGGATTTGTGAACAGCAGCACATGATGATACTCTTGATGACTAACTCTTCGTGCTGGTGAAGGATCACCGTGTGCCTAGTTAGCGAAGAGCCAGAAACGTCGCGAAAACAAACGTTGTTGATTGGTTTATCAGGATTTGAATCAATTAAGAGCAACAACGTTGCTGATAGTTTGAATCATTTTTGAGGGTTCGTTTGGGTGACTTTCTTGTTCTTCCCGAGGTGCACTGGCGTGTTTCAGACTTAAGTATTTGGCGGAAAGGATCGGTCGAAATGCCAATAGAGAGACGTTTTAACGACAGTCCAACTGCTAGGAAGCGCTAGTTATCACGACTCATGGGGGTTTCCTGTCTTTACACTATTACGGTCTTTGGTTGTTTCCATTTATACTCCATATGACTATGTCCGAAACACGCCAATTGACCTCGGGAAGAACAGGAAACGTCACCGAAACGAACCCTCAAAATTGATTCAAACCATCAGCAACGTTTGCTGTCGTGACGTTTCTGGCTCTTCGCTGGGCGCATGGCGATTCTTCATCGGCACGAAAAGTTATTCATCAAGAGTAGTGAGTCAAGAAAGTGAATACAGTCACACGGAGAACCTAAAAGTGAACAGGAGTGAGCCGGATTAGTAAAGGATCCTTCATAAAATATCCCCACCTGGCGTACGATCAAGAACAAATAATCTGACACAACCATCGTCTCCCTATCTCTGTAATATGACCATGCGGAGTCGAATATTTCCCAACATCCTGTCCGTTACGAATGAGCTTCGCGCCGCATCACGTTTCGTTACCTCTACAAATAGCTAAATCGCTGTGAAACGCCCGGTGAGGAAAATTAGCATTCAAACCTGATTGGCTCTAAGAACGTGCTCCAGAGCGGGTCAATGCGCGGAGTACGCTTTTTGTAAGCAACTTTCACTAGTTTTTCTGCAATAAGAAACGGCGAAAACAGAAGAGGAGTAAACGGGTATAAACATGAAGCTCAAAGCTAGAGTAGATACCCCTAGGTCCGCACAGTTTTTTTGGGGGGGTGGGGCATTTATAGTCACTGCATGTGACTGAAGACAGTAGTTCGATCTGATTATTTGTTTTTGGTACGATGGATCATCCGTCTTTACACACTCCGCTGGGAAAAACTCAACAGAGTCCCTGCCGAAGAGTACACCACATATTGCCACCAGTACTTTTTAAGGACTGAAAGTTTTTTCTTGTATTACTCCCTAGAGCCTATGACAGACGTTCTTATTTGTCTGGCTCTTGAGCTCTGGCAAAGTCCATTATGAGTTGGTGAGAGATCAGTATTCCACTTTTCCCACAGGAGTTTTGTTAATGGGAAATCTGGGAGCACTTCCGGAAATGCCTGATTGGGTACGGCTCCACCGTTGGGACTGGAAGGATGACCTTCTGTCAGCTTGTTTTTGGGGGGAACGGGAACTTTGGAGATGAACAGATTTTTTGTGTCCTCATGAAACAAAACTGACGGTGAATATGTTTTCGTGTCGCGCGGTAGTTTACAGGGAATAATTCGGAAGCATTTTTGTTTCTGCTCTGTCTTGAGCGTCCATTTTCAAGAAGCTAGCTCAATCCTTGGTATGACTATGGGGTCATCTAGTGGTGCGATTTGGAAATGACAGCGCTGGGTACTGTCGAAGCTCAACACAACCATCAAAGAGCCTCTGCTGTTAAAGAATCTTTAAAGGACACCTCGCACTATATAGTGTTTCTGCTCAGATGGTCTGAGGTAGTTGATCACTCTACAAATAAGCTATGCTTACCCTTGGCTTGGATCTTGGCAAAATTTGCATAGCCGGTCTCTGGACGAATAAGCCTCTCGGAAGCGATGATTGGGCGCATGATGCGTCAGGTAAAGAGAAAAAATGTGGCAAGCGTGATAATCAGTGTAGCCTGTTGCTAGTGGAGGAGATAAGATTCACTTTTGAAGTGAAGAATCTCGGGAACGAGAAGTATAATGAGTTACCAGAGGCGTCACTACTAGGAGGTTGGAGACGCCCCCCCCCCCCCCCAATGTTGTCAGCCAGTCGGTAAAAAAATAGCCAAGTCGGCGTGAAGCGCCGCGCTTTTTAGTAAAAAAAAAAGTATTTTTTCTTAAAAATAGTCGTTTTTTCATAAAAACAAACGATTTTTCTTAAAAACAGTCGGTTTTTGGGATCCCAAAACGTTAGTGACGGATACCTATGACATCGCAAAAGTTGTCCGTCTGTGCGCACGATAACTCTCGAAGGCATTGAGATATTTTGATGAAACTTGGTGGGAGGATCCTTCGGGTCAAAGTACAAGTCAAGTTCGAAGATGGGCTCTGTAGCCCTATATTTGAGGGTGGGGGAGGGGTTTCAAATTAAGGGGCAAACAAATATTTTTTGAAAGCTATTTAGTTAGTTGATTTAGGCGTAAGGAGAACGCTGAATCCGAATATGAAAGTTATTTTCTCTCGGGACAAGTAGTTCACCCGGAATCCGGCTAAAACCGAAAAATTTGTTAAAAGTAAAAGTTTTATTTGAAGTTGATTAGATGTTTGATTTAGGGGTAAGAAGACAGGCTGAACACGATGGTGAAAACCATTTTCTTGCCGGACAAGTAGTTCGCCCGGAATCCGGCGAAAACCGGAAAATTTGATAAAATCAAAAATTTTATTTGAAGTTGATTAGATTTTCGATTTAAGGGTAAGAAAACATACTGAACACGATGGTGAAAACCATTTTCTCGCCGGACAAATAGTTCGTCCGGAATCCGGCCAAAACCGGAAAATTTGTTGAAAGCAAAATTTTTATTTGAAGTTGATTAGATGATAGATTTAAGGGTAAGAAAAGACGCTGAATCTATATATGACAATCATTTTTTAACCGGACATATAGTTCGTCGGGAATCCGGTTGAAACCGGATTTTTAGAAGTTAAAGTTTTATTTGAAGTTGATTAGATGTTCTTTTCTTCGTTTCTGAACTATCTTTTGTTTTTGCTGGTCAAGTAGTTTGCTCGGAATTCGGCCGAAACCGGAAATTTGGCAGAAGTGAACCAGGAAGTTTCGATCAGTATCGTCAAAATAGATATGGCTTATACAGGTATATCTGAACTTGATTTTCTCAGATGATTAGCCTGGCGAAGACAAGACCTAGTTGTCTGGTCAAATATTAAATTTTTGGGATCCCATCGAAAATGTTGGTCTTGTTCTTAAAAATAGTCGATTTTTTCTTAAAAATAGTGTTTTTAACTTAAAATCAGCCGATTTTTCGTCGACACAGACGTTTTTCTCTCAATAATTGTCGTTTTTATCGCAAAAAACAGTCGGTAAAAATGACCAGCCAGTCGGTAAATACCTTGTCCCCCCCCCAAACATTTTGGGTAGTAACGCCTCTGTGAGTTACTATCATAAATACAACGTGTCCTTTAACCACCAAGTTTCCACCCGTGTCTTCTAAGAACGTTACGGGTGAAGATGTGAAATGGATCTTCGTTCGGTTTATCGAAATAGTTTGATTGTTGGATTCAGTGTTGCTTTACAGGTTATTGCTAATTTGGCCAAAGTTTTTTTTTTTTAATCATACAATCAATAAATTTATTTTCGCCAAGTAGCTTAAAGCTAAAAAAGGAAGTGAGAGTCATGATGAGTATTAACAGTAGTGATTCGTTAATAACGTTTACGAAATACGTCCCGAAATAAATGCTGGTATAAAACTACCTAAAAACTGAGTAGACACATGGGTGGGATACGGCAAAAAATATCTCGGCAAAGGTCCCGTCCACGCGGCAACTAGCCTAGCCTTGAAATTTTAGCTGGCTTAAAGTCGCAGACAGTTTGAGAGGATACCTAGAGTAGGGAGCACCACTCATACATTATTTTCTTCCAGTTGAACGGCGCTCTCACCATTGGCACGCTAGATGGCGCGAATATCGAAATGATGGAAGAGATGGGCGAAGAAAACATTTTCATTTTCGGAATGACAGTTGATGAAGTTGAAGCTCTGCATAAGAAAGGATACAACGCGTGGGACTACTACAACGTAAGTACATATTCCTTATGTTACGCTTTCGGGATCTGGTATAGTACGCGAAGAGACGGAAGGTCTTGTAGAACATGAGAACAAAGGGAACGGATCGTACCTTGTGCTCTAAAACGAACTTGACTTAAGTTCCCAAATTTGACATGTGTTGGGACTCATTTTGCCATGATAAATTTAATCCCAAAAAAGCCCGTGGGACCATGGCGGGAAAAATGTACAAAATAAAAACAACACTCATAAACTCAATAAATACCAAAAAAGAAAACCCTTACCCCCCCAAAAAAAGACCTCTATGCTCCATAGCTTGCGTGAAGAACCTCGCGAGCCGACCAAGCTCACTAAAATTTTTCTTCCCATAATTTTAACCAAATTCTCCTCTTGCATCATTCCTTGTCAAAAGATCTCCCTTCTCAAATCTGCAACGACCCACTAAATGAAAGATACCCCCCCCCTTCCTGTTAACCGCCGTTCAGTGATTTTTGAACTTTTCCTAACATTTTTCTTAATTCATGAGGCCCGCGAAAAACGACGAAGGGCATGAGCTCTATTTTAGCACAATTCTTCTTCTTTTTCCTCGTTATTCCTCCCCTTTCCCCCAATGGTAGAGAATCTGACCGCAAACTTACCATCCATTTCAGTTCCTCTGGCCTAAGCCCAGCGTTAAAAAACAATGTTTACGATGAGATCTGGATTCCTTATGCCTTGGGACATTGATTTATTACCTAAATTCACACGTCGGGGCCGATAAGGTCCATGATCGATCTGTTATGCCCTGGCTATTGTTGGTTTTCTGGTTGGATGGTCTTATGTTCTCTCGTCCGCTTAACTGAAAAGCCAAATTATTTGTGTGTCATTTAATTGGATACACTGAATTATTTGGATTCTGCAAAGGAATTTTTTGATTTTCCACTATCTGCTCTAGTTATGAGGCTCAGAATATCTCCAGCCGTCCCCACAGCGTAAATTCTACTATGACGCGGGAAATTTTAATCTCAACACAAAGGCGGCTTTTCAGTGGGCAGTGGTGAGATTGGTGAAGATTGCTTAGTGCCTGAACAAAAAAAATTGACAAATCTTTCTCGTAAGGCATACAGCAAAAATACAAGCGCAGGGAGGCACCACAAGTCACACGGAAATTCCACTATTTGAAAATCGATTATTCCTGAATAGCGGAACAACGAAGTAACTCATTTTCAGCGGGTCTTCAAGCCAATTTAAGTGAATAAGTGATGACTAGATTGCCCTATCCTAGCCCTTTTCGGTTAAACTTTAAAGTTGATTTAATGTCGCTGACCACCCCGAATCCTCTCGTAAAACTGGAAAAGTAAATTGAAGATCTGTCATTGGCCTCAGAGTGAAAAATTCACTCCTTGCCAGTAAGGTAAAGCAGAAGATGACTAATTGTTCCTTCTCTTGTTGACAGTTTACCCCCCCCCCCCCATCTGTTGTTTTGAGTGTTGATTCTGAGATTGATTCAACAGGATTTGTAATCCCGTTGGTATCTTTCACTCCTTGTTCAGACGAGGCTTGAACTTTGGCATGAGTTGCGTTTTTGCAGATACCATGGTATCTGATATACGGTCTAAAGTCGTTTTTGCAGTTATCGTGGTATCTGATACCACGGTCAAAAGGCGTTTTTGCAGTTATCGTGGTATCTGGCCAGTTACCGTGGTATCTGATATTCAGATATCACGGTCCGACCGTGATAACTAGTCGTCGTGTCTGAAAATCATCTCACTTTCTTCAAATTTTGTCAAATTGGTGAGAAAGAAGTTTTGCACTTAGTGATGTAACTGGATATCAGTTTTTGTTTTTGGGATGACTTCGATTAGTGCAGTTTCATTTTTGCAGTGCAACCGTATATCAGATACCACGGTAACTGCAAAAACGACTAATTGCAGATCCAGTTACCGTGGTAACAGATACCACAGTATCTGCAAAAACGCCACTATGGATTCGGACATAGTGGTTTCCTCCGTTGGCAACAAGTTCCAGTCGTTCACCATCCTTGACCAGTTATACACAAATCCTCAGTGTTTGGGCGTGGTGCTCTAACGTCAGGAGCATGCCCCACCATGCCCTATAGCAAGGGCATGCTACCCACGTAAAAACCTGTTGAATTGAAGTTGTAAATAAGATTTTTATGAGACTGCTGTGCCCTTGCTCCAGGGTATGGTGCCGCAGCGTATGAGCACTGGCGCAAATACCTTGGGGCATGCCGTTACGCTGGAGCCATGCTCAAACCCACCATGCCGTTATGCTGGAGCGATGCCCAAACCCACCAAATGCCCACCATGCCCAAAAATTGAGGATGTGTGTATGACTACCCTTGATGAGACAAAATTTCGATTCACACGTGTTTACGCAGGTGGTTTCTTCAGCGTTCTTCATAAATTCCGTCCTTCTTCCTTCCCAGTTCATATGTATTTTATTGTAACATAATACACGTGGCAACAAATATAGTAGGCTACATCACAAAAGAAAAAAGGAACAAAGACAACATGCCACACATATGTAACAGAATCACCGGAAACCAAATTTTCCGAAAGAGGGCTGGGAAATAAAAGAATGAGAAAACTAGTAGGGTCTTCCAAGTGTCGTAGCAACGGAAATTATAAAATAAACACTGGTAATCAACCTTACTCGCCGTTAATTTGAGAACCTTGTTCGATCATCCTTTGAAATCAAGTAATATCCCAAGTGTTCACACTTAGGAAATATTCATCATACATCATCTTTACCATCCGTATGAACGAATGCTCTACATACACCTCCTTCTCCATTCATTTAATTCGCCGCTCTCATGCGCTCTAAATTTACCACCCTCCTCGTCATCTTCAAACTTTTTTGTCAATCCCGAAAGCGAGCTAAGAATTAAACCAATGAATGTTGCCGGTTTTCAGTTTCCACTCTATGTCCACTCTATGTCCTTTTGCCCGGTGTCCGGTATCGAGTCGCAAAGGAGAAGTGGAGTTTTGTCGAAGGCTAGAGGGGAAGGGGCACACCCAATTACGGTTGAAGCCCCTCAGCGATTAAACTTCGAGGTTCCGAAGATCCTGGGATCCACTGACAACGAGCTTCCGCTTTCATTTGAGATACATTTTCTTGGCGGATCCGGTATCCCAGCTTTGATACGACTCTGGTAGAGTTGTTTGAATCTTGATTGAAACGGCCAAGTAGCTAAAGCGCTGGAGGGGGGTCTTGGTCTGAGAGTTGTCATGGTGTCGTCGAATAATAATGAATTAGAGGGATCTTAGGGCGCCGGTTGCAAAAAGGAAGGACTCTTCTCAGAAGAACGTAGGTCGTTTCCGTTGTTGTCGCATTGCTAGAGTTGTCTCCCCCTCACCGTGGCGCCTTAGAAGCCAAAATGTCGAAGCTCCGAAATTCCAACTTAGATAGTTAGATAGATAAATCTTATTGTACCAAGAACTTGTAATGGTTTACGCCAAATTTGTTTGGTATAGTTATGTATACAGCCTATGACCACACACATAAATCATAATAGGCCTACGTATATAGGGCAACAACCTTCATAAATAACGTTATAAATTTAAACTAGCAGCTCAGCCTATGCTTGGTTATACAACTTTTGAGATGAAGGGACAAAACTCTTTGCGAACCTCTGGTGGGCACATTTGATTGGCTGCAACTTTTCAACCGCAGTAGCTGCCTTGCGAGGGAGCCGTTTCGTCAGCTTTTCGGAAGCGAAAATATTTTTGTGGATTGTGCGACCCAGAGATTGGACACCAAACTCCATGCAGAGTTTCAGCCTTCCTTCACGTAAGGAGGCGATCTCGAATTTCGAATCCCCGAAAAGGGGGAACAATGACCGATCATTAACCTCAGAGTGAGAGATTCTCTCCTTTCCAGTACCGCTTCCCGGCGGTAAAGCTAAAGACGACTAATTGTTCCTTCTCCTGTTGCCAGTTTGACATTTTTGCCCCCCTCCCCCCGAAAAGCATTTTTCTTGTTAAGTATTCATTCAACCAAAGCTGGCTGTGAATCATAATTGAAAACAGGTTTTTATGGCACTTGCCCTTCGGCCAAGTGCCATATAGCGATCGCAATTTCTGTCCGTCCGTCGGTCGGTCTGTCGGTCGGTCTGTCACGGTTTTGCTAGTTCGGGTACTTCCACATAAGCTAGGACGATGAAACTTGGCAGGCATATCAGGGACCCCAAATGATTAAGTTGGAAATAGTCACTTTTCCGATCCGAACATCATGGGGGGGGTGGAGTGAGGGGGAATCCGGAATATTTTGGAATTTGTAACTTTCGAACGGATGATCGGATCTTAATGAAACTTGATATTTGGAAACAGCTCGTGCCCCAGACGGTCCGATTAAAATCTGAACCGGATCCGGTGATTCTGGGGGGAGCTGGAGGGGGGGGGGGAAATCTTGGGAAACGCTTGGAGTGGAGGGATTGGGATGAAACTTGGTGGGAAGAATGAGCATGAGTCCTAGATAAGTCATTGACATAGCCGGACTGGATCCGGTCACTATGTGGGAGTTGGGGGGGGTCCAGATTTCTAGTGATCCCGCGAGTTCGGTGCTTCCTGATGTGCTAGGACGATGAAAATTGGCAGGCATGTCAGGGACCCGAACAGATTGACTTGATAATAGTCGTTTCCCCCATCCGGCCATCCGGGGGGGGGCTGGAGGGAGGGGAATCCGGTAAAATAAGGTATTTTTAACTTACGAACGGGTGATCGGATCTTAATGAGACTTGATATATAGAAGTACCTTGTGTCTCAGACCTCCCAATTTAAATCCAGACCGGATCCGGTGACATGAGGGGTAGTTGGGGGGGGGAAACCGGAAATCTTGAAAATCGCTTCGAGTAGAGAGATCTGGATGAAAGTTGGTGGAAAGAACAAGCACAAGTCCTAGATACAGGATTGACATAACCGGACCGGATCCGCCCACTTTGGGGGAGTTGGGGGGGCCGGGAATTCGGCTTTCTAGTGATCCCGCGAGTTCGGTGCTTCCTGATGTGCTAGGACGATGAAAATTGGCCGACATGTCAGGACCGGAACAGATTTACTTGATAATAGTCGTTTTCCCGATCCGACCATCCGGGGGGGGGGATGGCTGGAGGGAGGGGAATCCGGAAAAATGAGGTATTTTTAACTTACGAACGGGTGATTGGATCTTAATGAAACTTGATATAAAGAAGGAACTTGTGTCTCAGACATCCCAGTTTAAATCCGGACCGGATCCGGTAACATTTTATTTATTTATTCATTTGTTTATTACCCGCTTTTTGGTTATAGCGGAGTACAATATAACATAGTAAAATTTAAATATTAAAACACTTGACAAAACAAAATAAATAAAAATGGCTACATTCTTCAAATAGACTTTTAAAAACACACTTATTAAACTTATAATTTTGACGCAAAATTTTGACATTTGGAGAACTGGAGGGGGGAACCGGAAATCTTGGGAAACGCTTTGAGTAGAGAGATCGGGAGGAAAGTTGGTGGAAAAAAACAAGCACAAGCCCTAGATACGTGACTGACATAACCGGACCGGATCCGTTCACAGTAGGGGGGGTGGGGGGATCCGAATTTCTAGTGATCCCGCGAGTTCGGTACTTCCTGATGCGCTAATAAGACGATGAAACTTGGCAGGCGTGTATGGGACCCGAACAGGTTGACTTGACAATAGTCGTTTCCCGGATCCGACCATCTGTGGGGCGGGGGTGGAGAGAGAGGGAATCCGAAAAGTGAGGTATTTTAACTTGCGAACGGGTGATCGGATCTTGATGAAACTTGATATATAGAAAGACCTCGTGTCTTAGACGCCCCATTTTAAATCCGAACCGGATCCGGTGATATTGGGGGAGTCGGACGGGGGAACCGGATATCTTGGGAAACGCTTAGAGTGGAGGGTTCGGGATGAAAGTTGGTGTGAAGAACAAGTGAATAGCATAACCGGAATGGATCCGGTCACTGTGGGGGAGTTGGAGGGGATCCGAGTTTGTAGTAATCCCACGAGTTCGGTACTTCCTGATGTGCAAGGACAATGAACTTGGCAGGCTTGTCAGGTACCCGAACTATTGAGTTGAGAATGTCGTTTCCCCGAACCGACCGTCGATGGGGAGTGGACGAAAAGGGAATCCGGAATCCAGTGGCAACCTCAGCTATTGAACGGGTTATCGGATTTAACCGAAACTTGATATTTAGAAAGGTCTCGTGTCTCAGACGTCCCATTTAATTCCAGACCAGATCCGGTGACATTGGGAGGAGTTGGAGGGGCGAACCGGAAATCTTCGAAATCGCTTAGAGTGGAGGGATCGGGATGAAACTTGGTGGGAAGAACAAGCATAGGTTCTAAGTACGTCATCTAGAGCTTTCAGACTGAATTAACCTAGTTGTCTTAATTGTAGGTCCGAATCGCATTTTTGAATGGCGGGGTGTTTATTTTGAGGTTCTCTCCTACTTTCTCGTACCACTACTCGTTAACAAGTGCCATATGAGCTCGTAGCTCTTGTTTTTCTTGTTTGAGCCTGAAGAGGACCCTTAAATATTCCTTCAGCCCAAGCTGACTGCGAATCATGTTTGACAGTGCAAAACGGATTCGTCAGCTGAAAGAGCTATATTTCGGCCCTTCTTGGCAAGGGTCCTCTTCAGGCTCAAAACCGCTCAAGTTGGTAGAACAAACTTGTGGAAACACCATTTTTTTTTTTTTTAAATGTTCTACTTGTTTTTCCACAAGTTCGTTTTTCGAACTTGAGTGGTTTTGAGCCCTGAAGAGGACCCATGCCAAGAAGGGCCGAAATATCGTTAAAACAAAACTCAGCTGAAGTATCCGTTTATCGCAGTCAACCGTTGCTGATGGTGCTAAACTATAAGTCAAATAAGGTTTTATTTATGCGATATTTCTGCCCTTCTCGGCAAAGGTCCTCTACAGGCAAGGGGCGCAGTCCTACAATAAAGACGACGCCTCTTCAGCCGTTCAGTAACTGCTGGAAGTCTGGGACGTTTCCTGATATTTTTATTAATTCATAAGCCCCTGCGGAAAACGACGAAGGGGGTGAGCTCTGTTCTAGCGCAATCGTTCTTCATTTCTAAATCTCGACGACTTTTTGGACGGTCGTTTTTTTTTGAAAATTAGTCAATTTTTTCAAAACTGTCATTTTTTTCTTGAAAACGATTGTTTTTACTGCAAAAACAGTCGGTAAAAATTACCAGCCAGTCGGGAGTTTTGTAATGTTAAGTTCTTCAACGAACCAGGCCGTAGTGTTACAAAATAGTTTTAACTTGCTATTCTTGTTTTTTTTTAAGGCCGGGAGAATGTATTGATGTGGAAGCAATTCTTACCCTGCGATTTGCAGTGATGTTACAAATTTGTGTTAAATTGTATTTTTACCATTATGAGCTTTTCAGCCCACGAGGCGTAGGACGGGAAGTGAACTTCGATTTTGGCTTAGTCCGACAACCAACCTTCATGTCTCTTACTTCTCAGTTCAGTTCAGTTCGATTTATTTCTTCAACATATCCTACATTCAACGTATTCTTATACCAATAGCCGTCTCAATATGTGACAACAGGTCACCTGTGCAAGACGGACAACAAATTACCAAAATCTATTTATCAATAATTTTCTTTTTTTTATACACTTACATCAACTCACTCCAAATCAACCTTCTTCACTTGAACACCCTCGACCAGCATACCTAGCCAATTCCCAATCCCCTCCCCTTTTTTCATTAAACAGTCAACTCAAATTACCCAACAAATATTTTTTAAATCTATTCTTAAACAGTAAATGATTCGCTCAGTAAATGACAAAACAGTAAATGACGCTCAACTACTCTTACGTGACTCACTAATAAGCCTATCAAAATTCCTCGTATCGTAATCATGGTAATCCGAATTCAAACTAACAAAAAATACTAAAATACGTCGATGAAAATTTATTTTAATACACTATACACAAAATTACCAATTGGTTGAAATCTCGGTAACAATCTTCTGTGTGACGACAATTTTTTTTTTAACTCACCCAATACACGGAGCGCTTTACTTTGTAGAATTTCAGCACGTTTAAAATTAGAAAATTAGAAATACACGGAACATATATTAAATATTAAATATGGATGAACAACCTCAGCAGAGGTTGTGGCTTGGTTGAGGAGGGACGTTTATATTCTGGAGGATTGTCTGCCCTGTTTGGTCACGGCGTTCCATTCGACCTCTAACCCCTTCTTCCTCTATTTGTTTGTCGTCTGGTTAAAATCGAATGACCTAATGCCGACCAGAATTTACATCAAGCAGAACGTGCTTCTCTGGCACGTTTCTGCATCTGTTTCTGGGAATTTCCTCCACTGTCGTATGACGTCAGCAGTCTCCAACCTTGATTTTTTTCTTCATATACGTCGCCTGGAGGTAAAAGGGACACGAGACAATATTAGATCAGATTACCTGCCCTCCCCCCCCCTTCGGTTCATCTTCTTACCTTTTTTGGGCATGACGTCTGTAATTACCTTCAATTTGCCCGAATGGAGGAGGGCTATTCTTGGTGATTAACTTTTGGGAATCAGGTGGCCTGTGACCGAAGATGGTTCACGAAATTTTGTGTTACCAATTAGATCTGTTCGTTATTGGATTTGACTGTGGGAGGGGGGTAGAAGGGTTGGAAGAACAGTAAAAAGAAAGCTGTGGTAATGAGAATCACAAACAAGTTTTTTCTCCTAAACCAACGGTTTTACAAAACGAAGCGCAAAACCAACTTCTCAATTGTATCAATTATTGCTTAATTTTCTCTGAAGGTATACATCACGTGGATCATACCGGCCTTGGGCCGAATAAACAAATATTTTACTGTAAATATAATGGGAAAGCGCCAATTAACCGGTACATAATTGGATAATTCAAAAAAATATATAATGAATTTCTTTTGAATATTTTCTCTATTTCATCTTCATTTTTCCATATACATTAAAACCCATATTATTTTATACATTGATTATAGCAGCAAAAGAAGTAGTCAGTCTTTGCTTCCTGGTCTCGATTCGGGACGGTCCTCAGAAGTAAGGAGCTGGTTAGCGACGAGGTTAGCGATTCCCGAATCACTTGAAAGGTAGCTAATGCTTGGAACGGCAGTCGAGGAAAACACTTCTCTTCCGGATTTGCCGTAATTTTGTGGAATAAAGGGATGTAGATAGAGGGAATGTTTCTCTCATTCAGACTTTCCGCGTTCATTCTCCTGCGCCCGCTGTACCCAGCGCCGTTTGCTGAAACGAAGAAAAATATGTGTTAAGGAAAGTAAAGCTTAGCCGCTTCCGTGATGAGGTGTCATGCAGTCGTGCTGTATTTGATTCATAGAACTCAGCCGTCGCATGATTTGAAATTCGGTTATTGGTACTGCCAAGGAAGCCCCTGTTTTCCTTAGGGATGAAAACCAATATTGTCTATTCATATTTATGTATAAATCTGTATTGAAAAACCCAAAGGCTATATACAGGATAAAGCACTTCTCAACTCGAGTGTTTTCGCAAAAAATTACCAAAGGAAACAAACACTCTTGGTGATGTAGATCGTAGCCTAAGATACCAAGAAGCTGTCCACTCCCACAAAACAATGAACCCCTTAAATGCGAAAGCTCCTGACACCAGAAAAGAAAATTATCGAGATCACCCCCATCAACGTGGCAAAGAGGACAAATACGTATATAAACTTACGCTATTGCCGTTGTCTGGCAATCGTGAATGAATTAGGTCTGGTACCAGTCATACACGGTTTTGGGGATTTTCACGACGAAACTTGGGAGGCGTATCAGGGACCCGATCAAACTGACTTGTAAATACAAATTTACTTGATCCGATAGTCGTGGGGGGAGGAGCGGGAGGGGGAATTCGGAATATTGAGTCATATGTAACTTTGGAACGGTCGATCGGATATGAGTGAAATTTGATAATTGAACAGAGGACATGTGGAGTTTGATGTCTCTGGTGATCTTTTTCGTGTCCGGACCGGATCCGACAACAATTTGGGGGGGGGGGGAATGCGTGTCTCTGGATAAATCACTTACAAAACCGGATTGGCTCCGGCGACCGTGTGGGAGTTTGAGGGGGGGGGTCGGGATTCTGGTGATCGCGATTTAAGGTACTTCCAGATGTGCTAGGACGATGGAACTTGGCTGGAATATTAGAGATTCGACAAGATTGGCGTAGAAATCGCCACTTTCCAAATCTGACCTTTCCTTAAAGTAGCAATCTGGACTGCAAATTCAGAAAAATACTTTTAAGCAAAATATACATTTTCATGAACCCCTTGAGCCCATTATCATTTTTGACTCAAGGGTTTTGCTTACAAATGAAGTTATAGCTCCCTTAAAGTTCGCATCTGAATCGCCAGGTCGGAAAAGTACCTTTTTTTTTATCAAACGATACATCTCAACCCATGAACATTTGTGCCTCAAGAGTTTGGCTAAAACATTTATTTATATCACCCTTAAAGTGCGCATTTTAACCGAAAAGTGAAAAAAATACTTTTGACCAAACGGTATATATCAATGATCCCTAAGGGCCTGTGATCGTTTTTGTATCAATAGTTTTTCTCACAGATGAATTTCTAGCGCCTTTAGAGTAAAAATACTTTTTCTCTAGCTCCCTTAAAGTGCACATCTGAACCGCAAAGGTAACCTTAAAAGTACTTGTACATCTCAACCCATGCAAGTGCCATATGAGCTTACAGCTCTTGTTATTTTATTTTTACGTTGCTAAAGGTAACGTAGAAAAGGCTTGGGCCGACGTCTGGGTTATTCCTGATTTATCATCGTTTTGATAATTATTATTAACAAGATTAAAGCTAAAGTGTAGGGAATATAAGCGTGCCAATTGCGGGAGTAAGCTGCCTAACACCATGCTTAGAGTTGCTTAGAATATGAATCATGTAACGAGATTTTCAAGTAATGCATCTGTCTTTCCCGTTGAGTGTTTTCCTCCTGATGTCACTCATGTTTGTTTGCAGATTGTTATCTTTCTGTACTCAAGTTTACTTTGTTTGCCTTCCCGTTTTTTGCCTGAACATAAGAGACACCGCTTACGGCAATTTTGTAGTGAAAGCCAAAAAGGTCCCCGAGGTTTTTGACAAAAACTTCAGATATTATGTTCGTAGGGGAAACGAAATTTTGGAAAACGGCTGTTTGCCACCTGATAATTTCTACGAGGGAAGTCTTGAGGGAGAGGATGACTCGACCGCGATGGTATACGTTGATATTTCCTCGAATTACATCGGTATGGCCATTATCTACTCAAGAAGAGGAGCGTTTGAGAAACCCACTCCTAAAGAAGGAGTTTTTTTTTTTTTACTCCCATCTTTGTGGCTTCGTCCAGTGAGGGGTCGTAGATAAATAATCGTCGTCATCGCCCTGAAAAGGACAGCTCCGCTCTCAAGAAAACTTCTTATGTGTTATTTGTTCGCTTCCGGACAATGATCCGTCTGTCCTATCCACCCCAGAGAGAGATAACACGTATTTCGTCAGCTCGGAACTTGTAATTATCTCCAGAAACTGGAAACCTCAAGGGACGGAATGAATAGTCCGCCGAGGTAGAAAATGAAAGACAATAATATGACAAAATATGAAACAAAGATTTCCATCGCCTCATATGTGGACTTCATTTCCTTACAGGACAGTTAGTTTGCTCGGAATCCGGCAAAAACTGGAAATTTGGCAGATATATATGAAACAAAGGTTTCCGTCGTCTCATATGTGGACTATGTTTTATTGCCGGAATCCGGTTCGCTTGGAATCCGGCAAAAACTGGAAATTTGGCAGAAGCAATTTTTTTTTTCTGAAGTCTTTTATTAGTAAACATTTGTTGAACTTATATCTAAAATTTATTTTATCGTTGGATAGCTATTTCTCCCGGAAGTCGGCAAAACTAAAAATTTGGTAACAGGGAAAGTTAATTCTGAAGTCGATCATAGCTTTGTAATGGGACGTGAGATAGGCCTACATGTTTAATCCGTATCTGGACTTGGTTTTCTTAGTGGATTGTGGATTGATCCTTTGGTCGTTTGTTGTTTGTGTTGTTTAATGGAGCTTCCAGAATTTCGCCGTGACTCAGCTATCTTTTTTGTACATTTTCAAGCGATTGCTTACAGTCATACACAAATTCGTGATTTTTCGGAACATTGCTCCAGCATTGGGGCACCATGCTCTGTAGCAAGGGCACAGTGGTCCCTTAAAGCACATCCCTTACTACAAATAACTTTTTCACGATGCAAAGAAAATTAGCGAATTTCTTGTTAGCGTTTATCGACTCTATCCTGCCTTCCCGCTCTCTGACGCGGCGACTGGACGCAAAACATTTGAAAACTGGAAGCTCCGTGGTTGAAAATTGGGAAAACTAAGCAAAATAAAAGAAGTCCAAAACAGAAGATAGACCTGATAGTCTACCATGTTTCCCAAAATGAAAAATCACACCTCCAAGCTTATCATGTCCCTATGTGTGAGAAAGTTGTCGGCGGAGCTAATTTCAGCGGAGTATGCATTGCGTGACTGGCAAAACTCGGCTAGGCCGAAAAAACGCTAGAAAGTCACAGGCACTAAACGAAACAGTGGCGAAAGGCTAGGGATAATATAAAAAGTCAGGATAAGCAAGAGACGTCCTTTAAAATGTTTCAAAAACGAATTTCATTTTAGATTTTAAGTTCAAACCCTTCTCATGGGGTAACTATGCCCTTCCTCCAGGGTGTAAACCGGTCCGGTGAAGACCGGCGACCTACACGACCCGATTGTCTGGATCTTATAGTCGAATAAATAATCCTCTTTGAGAGCCCATGAATTAAGACCTTTGGTCTTGTTTTCCTTTTGAAAAGTTCCCTGGCCCCCTTGTCGTCACCCATTCCACTTCGATGTCCCTTTCTATTTTTGGAAAAGGCCGGATCTTGTGACTTGGCTTCGTTCCATTTTCAGCTGATATTCACTCCTTTTTTTTTCTTTCTTTTCTTTTTTCTTTCTTTTACCTCGCATGGTAACAACGTTACCGAATGAACCTCACAAAACCGTTAGAAATAGTGATATTTCCGAAGATTGTGTTGGCTCATTGACCTGGAAGGAAGCTCTTAAAGACAAGCTCGCTCAGGGAACAAGACCAGATTATTCGTGGGATCACAAACCAGGGTATGACTTACTTGGTTCAGTAGACCTTTCAGACAGTATCATTGGGTATCGGGTCAGCATGAGGTTCATTCTAGCCGAATACTGAGCAGGCTTAAATCACAGGCGAAGGGTTGCTGGTTCGAGTCTCGGAGCTGCCGACCATTTGGTTTAGGGCGGTGGTGATGAGTGGCATCAGCCTATAAGATAAGCCAAAGTCCACCCATCTTCAAATGAATACCTGGGAAATCTGGGGAAGGGTCCAGGAAAAGTGTGTGAACTTACAAGGCCCGATAGTCTGAATGAACTGGTTCAATCAGTAATATCCTGTGGGAGCTCATCGAAACCTTTGGTCTTGTTTGGTTTGTCAACTCTTCTCGTCAATTCTTTATTCGGGATCGACTAAAAGCAGGAAAGGAAAGGAAAGAGAAAACCAGGAAAGGCAAGCCATGGTGCACGAGAAAAGCAGGCAAGATACTAAAACCAGGAACGGCAAGAACAAAACGGGGAAAGAATTTACCAGAAATCGAGGATTCGAAAAATTGGCAAGCTGCTCGCCGTGCCTTTCCTCTGTTTAGTGCCTCGTGATGGGTCAGCAACTTACATTTTGTATAAGTACACTTTTCCTCCTTTTAGTGTCCTGTCGGTAGGCAACTAAAATCATGCTAGTCCAGCGAGGGGTCGCTAATAAGATATCTGAAGTACACCTTTTCCTGCTTTTAGTATCCTGTCGGTAGGCGACAAAAAGCGTGCGAGGGGTCGGCCAATAAGATATTTCAAGTACACCTTTTTCTGCTTTTCCTGCTACCGATCGGATACTAAAAGCAGGAAGGTGTACTTGAAACATCTAAGTGGCCGATCCCTCGCATGCTTTTAGTCGCCTACCGACAGGATACTAAAAGCAGGAAAAGGTGTACTTGAAATATCTTATTGGCCGACCCCTCGCATGCTTTTAGTCGCCTACCGACAGGGCAGGAAAAGGTGTACTTCAGATATCTTATTGGCCGACCCCTCGCTGGACTAGCATGATTTTAGTTGCCTACCGACAGGATACTAAGAGGAAAAGGTGTACTTATACCAAAATGTAAGTTGCTGACCCATCACGAGACACTAAACAGAGGAAAGGCACGGAGCAGCTTGCCAATTTTTCGAATCCTCGATTTCTGGTAAATTCTTTCCCCGTTTTGTTCTTGCCTTTCCTGGTTTTAGTATCTTGCCTGCTTTTCTCGTGCACCATGGCTTGCCTTTCCTGGTTTTCTCTTTCCTTTCCTTTCCTGCTTTTAGTCGATCCCTCTTTATTCAACTTGATCTGGAGTTGGCGATACCAAATTTCCGGCACTTGTCGGATTCCATTTTGACTTTTGATCCTGCGAGAAAACGAAGAGAATATATAGAATCAGCATTTGTATTCAGATTAAATGACTGACAATTTTTAGGTACCTGATTCCCGTTGAAAGAAACAACGGTTTCCCTTCGCGATGAAAGAGGCAGAGATTCAGCATGTCTATCTTCTTACCCTTTAGTCAAAATGACAATCAACTTTGTTACGAAATGTCACGAAAATTCTAACGAACGGACAGACGGACGGACAAATTTATGAAATCCTAGGTATCCCATCACTAATGGTTTTTTTCAGTCAGGCCGTTTGGTGTAACTCATTTTGGAGCCTACAGTCCCTTCCTTTTCTTAGTAGGGTTGAATTCGAGCTATTTGTTCTATTTTTCAAGTTGACAGTTTCGAAGTACTTTCTGGAAAGTTTGGTATCCGAACTTGTTAAGCGTATGTTAAGAATGAAGTTGGCATGTTTGAAGTAAACGTGTTCTTGTTACTCTGCTGTTTAAGCCCTGAATTACAGTGGTTTGTCTTGGTTGTCTTAGTCGTATGATCCCAGTCTTCACGCTGCATCACTAGATATTTTTTTTGTTGGGGGGGGGGAGTATGTTCAAACAATGCGTAAAACGGATGCTTTGAATTTCTTCCATTTTCTTTGCAGTGCCTTATTTGTACAGTCTTTGGCTAGTCTGAAGCTCCTTGGTCCTTTCTGTCGGTTTTGTTAACTTCAATATGGAACTACAGAGGTAATTGACAGTCTTGTAAATTCACCAGGAATCGTGAGACCCTCACGCCACTGGAACTGGAACAGTATTATATTAGATTTCCTTCTTTGGTAAGGTCCCACACAAATTGGATTGAAAAGTTGTCGCGGTGGGGGCGGGGCGGGGGGAGGGTTCTTAACTCTCTCTTCTTGCGGTGGACGAAATCGAGCTGAGTTCACAGGATTTCCTATTCCGGACATGAACTGTCAGTTATATACTTATAGCAAGAACGTGTAGGACTCTTACGGCGTATTCTCGCCGTCCCCCTGGGACTCCTCGGGGAATCAAGGGGTACGGCGAGAATAGAGAGGGAGTCAGTCCACGCGGACTCCGCGTACGGGAAACAGCGAGAACACGGGGAATGCTTCCAAAATGGATTTTGTAAGAACAAAAATATGCAGTTGACGAAATTTGTCTGGATCCACTCTATTTTTGGTTTTGCTTATTATGATTGTTTTGGATTAATTTTACATTTCACAATACCAGCAAAAATTTATTCCCCTCCGAATCTGAAAGGGAGTCCTTTCTGATGATGGTGATGATAATCGGAGCATTCCCCCTCCATGGCGACACGCGAGAATACGAGGAGTGAGTCCCCGGGACAAACAAAAACGCGGGTACTCTTCAATTGGAGTCCTCCGGGAACGGCGAGAATACGCCTTTAGTACAACATAGAGCGTGCTGTATGGGTTTATCGTTCCGGTGGGCAGGTCCTTAAAGTAGGCGGAACATCATCATCGTTCCAGTGGGCAGGTCGTTAAAGCAGGTGGAGCTTTATTATTGTTCCAGTGGGCAGGGGCAGGTCCTTAAAAGAAGTCAGAGCTTGATTATAACTTATGATAAGGCGTAGTCCCGACGTCAGTAATAGAATAGTTTTCATTAGCGATTAGTTTTTAATCGCCATGACATAACATTACATAAACCAGATTTACAATCATTGCGTTTCCTAGTGCCCCATATTTATAATGTATTATAGTGGCAAGTCTTAATGAATTACCACAACATGAACAATTTTAAAGCCATTTGGTCAATATAAGTCAGTAACAAGAGAGAAAATTACACTTTACTTCAACCGTTGCACCCCTTACATATTTATTGATTTAAACTAAAAAATTGCCTGTCTTAGTTATTTTAACATTATTGCGGGTCTCCACAATATCAGGGAACTTTAATCATATGGCCCGAGTCCCAGAGACCCTTCCTCGCAGTCTTGCTAAACATGTTCACAGTTTCTTAATTGATATAATTAATCTTCCCTGGTATTTTTGATACCCCCAATAAATTTGATATAATTCGGATTTTCAAAAACGGCTACAGATATATGTAATGCAAGGGATGCAATATTGATATAATGTGTAGTTTCTATTTTTGTTAGTATATGGGTGAATGGCTTAGGCCTATCTGGCCAATTACTTCTGAGAGTGGAAAATAAGTTCAAGTCCGCCGGTGGTCATCAGACCAAAGACCCCGCTCAAGAACTGGCCTGGTCACTACCCTACAAAGTACATCAGTTGGCATGAGCCTAAATGAGGGGGGGGATTTACTGTCCCAGCTAAACTGTTGCTCAGACTCAGTGAGCATGTTCCGTCCTACTTACCTTAGTTACTACGCAGAACGTCACGAATGTTGGCCTCTTGGCGTCAAGGCTGGAACGCATTTTTTTTTTCGGCAAAATGTCATGCCACGGGCTAGTCCGATTAATCAACGTTACAGAGATTCGTAGTCACCACGCTTACTACGCTCCCGAGCATGGTAAGCAAATATTACTATTTCGAGAAGGTTGAACGGTCAGCGTAGTAACTTTTGACGAGGTTATAACGAAAATAGTAATTAATAGTTCCTATTGTTAGAAGGGTGGCACGCGCTCACTGTGTTCTTTCTCTGTTTGCAAATAACGAAGTCTCCGTATTTCTCAGTCCTCGACAAAAAAAGGTGGAAAAAAAATAAAGAAGGTGATATAAAGAGTGACACATACATGCACTTGTTATAAAATTTGCAGATGCAAACCCTTGCCAGCCTTGTCCAGTGTAACGCAACTAGTCTGTGAGGTTTTTACTCCACTTGGTTCTTGATTTCCATAGGGAATTCAACTTGGCAAGTAGCCTAGTAACATTTTCGAAAAAAAAATATTTCTAGGTCATTTCGTCGTCTAAAGATCATTTCAAGCAAGGGTTGTGCTCATTTTTTTTTTTTCAAAGAACCGACGAACTCTCCAAATCGATTCCCCATCGAATCGGAAAAGGAGTCCCTTTTTTATGTCGGTCAGTCCGTGGGACAAAAGAAAGTACGGGTAAAAAAAAACATGGCTGTGTTGATTCCTGGAGGAACGACGAATCCCTTACCTATAGAAAGGGGGAAGAAGCGTATTGACGTTTTAAAGAAAATAAAACTTAGGACCCATCGGAACGTTGTCCCAACTTCGTTGGAATGATAAAAGCATGGACAGATAGATAGATAAACGACCTATATCGACGATTAAAATGTAGTCAGTGCGACCACGAGTGGCAAGGGATTGTTCTTTGATAATTTTTTAATTATTAGTGTGATTTTTTCTCTGTGCTTTGCCTTTTGATTTCATTGTTGTGTGATCTTTTTTCTGTGTTTTTTCTACTTTCTTTCTTATATACTTTCTGTATATTTTCATATTCATATTCATATATTATCATTTCTCTTTCATGTCCGATGGCTGAAAAATAAACATTACATTACAAACCCTAACATGACCTTGAAAACCTTCAAGTAGATTATTCTGATAACATAACCTACTTTCGTAAATTTATTTACGACTAATCAGCCGAATATCATGGAAGAAATTTAAAAAAAATATATTATAAATCCTCTCTAAAAATCTTGCTATGTGCTAGGTTGCGTAGGTTCAAGGTTTTAAGTTACACTTCTGCACAAAATCACAATATATAAGGGGTCAAAGCCGGAGACACAAGGTCGATTGCGGATTGACCTTGTTTAACCGTAGTGATTAGTACCTGGATGAATCATATCCTTCGTCTAGAGTCGAGACTAGTTCTCACAATTCTCTTTCTGAATCTGGATTTCGGGATGAATCGATGGAATTAATGGTGAAATAACGAACCAGACTAGGGACCTCTTTAGTTCATCCTGGAAAGTTTAGATCCGTCTGAACATCAAAGGTTGAAAGGAAACTTAATTAAAAGAGCTCTGGATATATTTTGAGTAAAACTTCAGTGCATATTTGAGATGTCCTCGAAGTTGCTGGTCGATGGACTATTTTATTCCTGTGATTTTCTCTCGGGATACCTAGCTTGCTATTTAACGTCGTCGATTAGATGGCTGGAAGCTCTTTCGTCGGAGACGTGGGGTTTGATTTTGAAAACTGTCCAACGGAATGTAGAATGGCGCTGTCACCGTTTAAGCTGATCTTTACGGATAAGTAAGTGAAGTTACAGCTGAGATACCCATGAAAAAAGAATAAAAGAAAGTACTTCCCATATAGCCTCAGATTGCAAAGTTAATTATAAAATGCTATTTCAACCTTTATCTCCCTTCTTTAATCCAACTTGTGAATGCCGTCACCTTTTCCTCACAAAACTGATGTTGGCTGAGGAGCTTGAACGTACTTCAGTTTGGAACCCTTCGTCTTGTTCTGCGCCACACCTCATTACTTTTATCTGATTAACCGGCTGTACCATGCCGCCAGGCAACAATAAATCATCCGTTCTCTGATTTCTTCGGGAAATGTGTGTGATTCTTCGGATATTTTGAGACTTCTCTGAAAATCCTTATGTGAAAATGAAGTAGCCGCCAAAATCTGGCGGCTACTTCAGCTCCAACATGGTATTACTATCCATAAAGGAACAGTAAACTTGACTACGCAACTTTCGGCCATCGAATCGCCCGGGGGGCTTGGATAAATATACAGGGTCTTATTGTCGACAGGCCCCCCCTTCTTTGTCATCTCGAACTGTCTCGAACCCCCTCCTTAATGTTCCCAAAGCTAGCTGGCAGGCCCTTGCCCCTTATGCACTGTAACTATGCACTCATGTACTGTAAAAGTTCGCCTTTTTGGGATCCCAAAACGTAAGTGGAGGGATACCTATGACATCGCAAAAGTTGTCCGTCCGTCCGTCTGTAAGCACGATAACTCGCGAAGGGAATGAGATATTTTGATGAAACTTGGTGTGAGCATTCTTTGGGTCAAGAGTAAGGTCGAGTTCGTAGATGGGCTCTGTAGCCCTACATTTAGGGGTGGGGGAGTGGGTTCAAATCAAGGGACAAACAAAATATGTGTAAACAGCTAATGTGATAGTCGACTACGGGGTAAGAAGATACGCTGAACACGAATATGAAAACCATTTTCTCGCCGGACAGGTAGTTCGTCCGGAATCCGGCCAAAACCGGAAAGTTTGTTAAAAGTAAAAGTTGTATTTGAAGTTGATTAGATGTTTGGTCGAGGGGTAAGAAGACATGCTGAACACGAATATGAAAACCATTTTCTCACCGGACAAGTAGTTCGCCCGGAATCCGGCCAAAACCGGAAAGTTCGTTAAAAGTAAAAGTTTTATCTGAAGGTGATTAGATGTTCGATGTAGAGGTAAAAAGGCATGCTGAACAAAAATACGAAAACCATTTTCTCGCCGGACAAGTAGTTCGGTCGGGATCCGGCCAAAACTGGAAAATCTGTTAAAAGTGAAAGTTTTATTTGAAGTTAATTAGATGATAGATTTAGGGGTAAGAAGAGATGTTGAATCCGTATATGACAATCATTTTTTAGCCGGACATATAGTTCGTCCGGAATTCGGCTGAAACCAGAAAATTTGTTAGAAGAAATTTTTATTTGAAGTTGATTAGATGTTGGATATAGGGGTAAGGAGATACGCTGAATTCGTTTTTGATGTTTAGTTTTTCGCCGGACAAGTAGTTCTTGAATTCACCAAAACCGCAAAATTCCCAGAAGTAAGGTAGGATCGTTTCGATCGGCTTATAGGGGTAAACACACATGGTGAATCCATATCCGAACTTGGTTTTCTTAATGATATGCTGTTTGGCCTGACGAAGATTGGATCTGGCGAAGACAAAACCTGATTGTCTGGATCAAATATTGAATTTTTGGGATCCCATCGGAACCTTTGGTCTTGTTACATGTACACTACAGAGTAACGACCTCCCCGACTAGACGGCCGGGGTTCGATTCCTAGTCGCGGCACACATACCTTTTGCTTTTGCAAACCTTTTGCTCAAAAGTCGAATTCTCGGAAACTGCCCGGAAACTGCAATGGTCGTAACGAGAATTTTTCTTACTCTCAATATCGACTCAGGGTACATTCTTGATATGTTAGCTAGCTCCCCGAGTCAAGTTTGAGTCAAGTTTTCTGTTCCTTTAAGGTCGTTGAGAACGCTAATAGCACCGTTGCCCATTTCGTTGAATAGTTATTCTTCACAAAGCCCCGTGTCTCCAGTAAATGTTGCCCGCTGCAATGAATGTCGTCCGTTCCTTAAACGGCAATAGAGACGGCTAATAGCGCCATCTTGGTTTTCTTTGAACAGTTATTAGTTGTTAAACCCTTCTTCTTCGATGAATTCCGCTCGTCGTCAACATCAAGGTGGCGTAGGGAATCGTGTGATGGGAATGGCCTATTAAGACTTTTTATTTTAGTCAGTCATAAGGGTTAACACCCATAATGCTCACGATCAGAAAGCCCACGACTCAGAATGTCCACGGTTCAAAATGCCCACGACTCAAAATGTCTGTGACTCAAAATACTCACGACTCAAAATGCCCACGATTGAATTATATGAATTATCAAGTCCGTGGTAAAAATATATGTCATAAATATATCATAGGTAGGCAATGAACTGCATCTATGACCAAAGGCTTTACACATCAAGCCTGATAAAAATATTTAAACCTATCTGAGTGTTACCTTCCTAATAGACAGACGGAAGGACAGACTTTACAAATTCAAATGTACCCTGTCAGGAACGTTTCGGGGTCCCAAAATGAAACATGAATTCTGATCTTGATTTTTTTTTAAGACGTTTATTCTCTGCCGAATTCTGAACAGACAAACTGAATACCTTTTCCGGGGCAATCCTGTCCTTATAGTCCCTGTTGTCCGTTGCCCAGGATGATTTTGGCCTCTCCCGTGGACAGTTTGAGCCGTCGCCATTTTGAACTAGGACGATTTTAGTCTTCCCTGTAGGCTTTCTGAACTGTCGGCATTTCTGACGATTTCGTTTTCGGGGTCTTCGACCTCACTTGTGGGCATTTTGGGTCATGGGCATTTTAAGCCGCGGGTATTTTGATCGTGGGCTTTCTGAGCGTGGGCATTGTGATGTTCATTGGGGGGGGGGGGTGATTATGAACCAAACTGGATGGTGGCCCTGAATTGGGATATGGATAATTTTGTCCTTGTCCTGTCGGTTAAAAAGGAAAGATAAAGAATTTCAGTGGTGCGACCGCCTCCGTTGCTGATCCGTGAAATACATAACTGTCAACTACATTAACGTATTTATAGGCCAACTCTGAGCTGAAGCAAGTCATCGACCAGATTCGCGACGGATTCTTCAGCCCCAATAACCCTGATGAGTTCAAGGACATCTACAACAACTTGATGTATCATGATCGTTTCTTGACTCTTGCCGATTACGAATCGTACATCCGCAAACAGGATGAAGTCAACGCCGCTTACAAGGTAATGTTCTTTTGTCTGTCAGTCTGTGACTCAGTTTTTTCTGGTCGTTCGAATAACAGCCAAAATATTGAAGATCTTTGAAGTTGCAACGGAGATATGAAGTTGAAGCCCTATTTGGATCGTCAATGCCATATCTTTCCCCTCCGAATCTGAAAGGGAGTTCTTTTTGATGATGGTGATTATAATCGGAGCATTCCCCGTCTGTAGGGACTCGCGAGAATACGGGGAGTGAATCCCCGGGACAAACAAAAACGCAGGGACTCCTCAAGTGGAGTCCTCGGGGAATGGCGAGAATACGCCTTTAGGCTCTGTGGCCGCTTTTTATGGCACTTGACCTTCGGCCAAGTGCCATATAGCGATCGCAATTTCTGTCCGTCCGTCGGTCGGTCGGTCGGTCTGTCGGTCGGTCTGTCTGTCCGGGTTTTGCTAGTTCGGGTACTTCCACATAAGCTAGGACGATGAAACTTGGTACGCATATCAGGGACCCTAAATGATTAAATTAGAAATAGTCACTTACCCGATCCGACCATCGGGGGGGGAGTGGAGGGAGGTGGAATCCGAAAAATTCAGGAAAAGTGAGGTATTTTTAATTTACGAACGAGTGATCGGATCTTGATGAAACTTGATATATGCAAGGACCTCGTGTCTCACACGTCCCATTTTAAATCCAGACCGGATCCGGTGACCACTGGGGGAGTTACGGGAGTCCGAAAAGTAGTAACAAGGCAAAAGGCAGCAAAAGCAAAAAGTGTCCAGTAGCGGACTCGAACCGGGGACCTTCTTGTTCACAGACCAGTGTCATATCCGCTGCGCCAGCCAGGCTTGGAATCAAAGCCGACTGCGGACATAACATAACACTTTATAAGTATTGAAATAAGAGCGACTCTAATCGAGATTATTGTTTTGCGAGAGCAACACGGGTTGACAACTTTAATAGGAAGGTGCAAACTGAAATCAAAAATAGGTAGTTCCAAATTGTGAGACATGTAGGAGACTTCAAGCTAGACTAGTAAGCAACAACAGACTGTTATACCATAATCATCTTCGGCAATGAGGGGTTAGCAATTTCGGCTACTTGGTGTACCTACAGTTTGTTCCTCTTTAATATGGTACGAACAATATTATTTGGTACCACGTCTATCAAGGGGAGATGGACTTGTAAGTAAGAATCGGTTGCTAGAATCTTTGGTGATCAGGGGTTGGCAGCTTTTGCTAGTTGGTATACCTATTATTTTCTTTTGCCAGTGTGTTTCATGAACGATACTGTACCATGTCTATCACGGGGACATGGACTTGTAAGTAAGAATAGGTTGCTAGAAGAGTTTCACAAGGGGCTAGAAACTTGTGAAAATCAATGCACATTTTATTTTATCTCTATAAATCTGAGGGTAAGAAAGCTGGTCTTTTGGGTCTATCACTGTAGGCTATCTTATAATCTCTATCTTTAACCGAGAATTAAGTGGTAACGCAACGAATACAGATCGTATTTTGAAAGAATGACTTAGTTTTACAATTATCTGTAAAGTGGAATCTATGGTATTTTGATCAGGAAAAGCTACGGACAGCTTTGTGAGACTGTCTAGGTTATATAAGATAATGTTCGATGTTTTCTTTAGTCCCAAAGTCAACGATTGAAAAAGATAACGTTCAACTGGTTGCAGAGTCAATTTAGTCCCTACTTGCGATTTTCTGTTTTTTCTTTGATCCCTGAGGTATGGCAACAATGACGTAGTTTTGCAATAATTAGTAAAGTGGCATCTATGACAATGTGGTCCTGAGACGTTACGGACGGCTTTATAATACCAAATAGGTTATATAAGATAATGTCCCAGGCTTTCATCAGTGTCGATGTCTACGATTGAAAAGGATAAAGTTCAACTGTCTGCAAAGATAATTTAGACCGAGATTTAGACCCCATTTCCGATATTCTGTATTCCTTTAAAACCTGAGGAACCCTGAGGTAGCCTATAGCCATGTTATTATAGATTGTGTCATCAGTTCAGAAAAAAAACTCTCAGTTCAGAAAAAAAGTTTCCCGGAATTCCGGTAATGGCGATTTTGGGGATTTTCACGACGAAACTTGGGAGGAGTATCAGGGACCCGATCAAACTGACTTATATAAATAAAAATTTACATGATCCGATAGTCGTTGGGGGAGTAGCGGGAGGGGGAATCCGGAATATTGAGTCATGCGTAACTTTGGAACGGTTGATCGGATTTGAGTGAAGTTTGATGGTTGAACAGAGAACATGTCTCTGGTGATCTATGTCATGTCCGGACCTGATCCGACAACAATTAGGGTGGTGGTGGAAAATACGTACCGGCTTAGACTGGTGAGATCGGGATGGAACTTTGTGGGAATAACAAACAGATAATCTGGATAAATCACTTATAGAACCGGATTGACTCCGGCGACTGTGGGGAGTTTGAGGAGGCGCTGGAATTCCGGTGATCGCGATTTAAGGTTCTTCCATATGTGCTAGGACGATGAAACTTGGCTGGAATATTAGAGATTCGGCAAGATTGGCCTAGAAACCGCCACTTTCCAAATCCAGCCATTCCTTAATTTACCAATCTTGACTGCAAATCCAGAAAAATACTTGTTGGCTATAGGAACTGCTTTATTCAAAACTCTCGTAACAACTGACATAAAATACTGATTCCGACCCCTTTATCAGTGATGTCGACAAGACCAAAACGTCAAGACCAAGGCCAAGACCAAGATTTTCGTACTGGCCTTGAGACCAAGACCAAGATTTTAGCCCTGGTATTGAGACCAAGACCAAGAATTCAGCTGTGGTCTTAAGACCAAGACCAAGAAAGTCTATTTTACTATATTGAGTGAGGAATTCCGTTTCCAGCCTAACTAAGGGACATTATTTAAAAGTAAGCTATGGCACTTGCAAGGCTGGGTCAGAGGATGAAAGTAGGAATTTGTCAATTCGTGGGTTTGTTGTGATCATGTGTAAGCAAAACCCTTGAGATAAGAATGATCATGGGTCCATTGATCACGAGAATGTATCGTTCGGTAATGCATTTGGCTGTGACGATGCGCACTTTAAGGGCGGTAGAAATCAGAGGTAGAAATTCATCTGCAATCAAAGTTCTTGAAGCAAAAAGACGATGAGCTCATCAGAAGCACGAAAAGGTATATTTTACTTATATTTTACTTTATATTTTACTCTAAAGTATTTTTTGTACTTCAATGAATTCAGTTGTAAGCAAAACCATTAAGGCAAAAATGTTCATGGGCTCATAGGATCACGAAAATTTGTATTTTGCTTAAAAATATTTTTTATAGTTCGCGGTTAGGGTTTCCACTTGGAAGCGATACTGGGAACTGACAATTTCTAAGCCAATCTTCCTCAAGTGCCTAGTTTCCAAGCCAGGTGTCACCGTCCTAGCACATCTGGAAGTTCTTCAATTTGCGATCACCGGAATTCCGGACCTCCTCCAACTCCCCCCACAGTGCCATCACCCGGTCCGGTACTGTCACTGACGTAGCTAGGGCCAACCAAATTTCATACCAATCACTCTATTCTAAGCGTGTCACAAGATTTCCGGTTCTCCCCTCTACCACCCCCTAATATTCATCAGATTACATCCGGACTTAAAATAGGATAGTTTCATCGTTCTTGCACATCTGGAAGTACCTTAACTTGCGATCACCTGAACTCCCGAAACCACCCGCAAACTCCCCCCCCCCCCCCGATGCCCGATTCCGATCCGGTTCTGTCACTGATGTACGCATGGCTTGTGCTTGTTCTTCTCACCAAGTTTCATTCCGATCGCTCCACTCCAAGCGTGTCAGAAGGTTTCCGGTTCCTCCCTCCGACCCCCCCCCACATTCATCGGATCCGGTCCGGACCTGAAATGGGACATCCGAGACACGTGGTCTTTCTAAATGTCTAGCTTCATTATGATCCGATCACCCGTTCAGATGCCTGAAGATTCCGGATTCCCCCTCCCTCCACTCCCCCCGTGAAGGTTGGATCGGGAAGTTGACTTTTTCCAAGTAAATCTGATCGGGTCCCTGATACGCCTGCCAAGTTTCATTGTCCTAGCCCATCTGAAAGTAACTGAACTCTGGATCACCGGAACTCCCCTCCAGCTCCCCCATAGTGCATGAATCCGGTCCAGTTCTTTCAGTGATATACCTGTGGCTTGTGCTTGTTCTTCCCACGAAGTTTCATCCCGATCGTTCCGCTATAAGCGTGACACAGGATTTCAGGTTCCCCCCTCCGACACTCCCCCACATTCATCGGATTCGGTCCGGACTTACAACGGGACATCTGAGACATGACGTCTTTCCAGATATCAAGTTTCATTAAGATCCGATCACCTGTTCAGAGTTATGCATGCACCTAAATTCCGGATCCCACCGTCTCCCCCTCCTCCCACGATGGTCGGATCGGGCAAATGATTATATCCAAGCTTGTTTGGTCGGGTCCCTTATACGCCTGCCAAGTTTCATTGTCGTAGCACATCCGGAGGTACCCTAACTCGAGAACAGTGGCCTGACTGACAGACCGACCGAAAAGTGGCTGATGTATGAATAGAAAGCGGAAGATGGTTATTTATGCAATTCTACTAGTCATTTCATCGTCATTTCTGATAACATTCAGTCAATGATCAAGATGAACCGGAATGATTTCGGACCCGCTAAATAAATCAAGTGCGGCAGAAGTTGATGCATATAATTTGAAGGATAACGGTTTCCTCTGTCTGTTTCGCATAATGTTGACTGGATCTTAGAAAAAAGGTACATTTCTGTAACCACCAACCATCCCTGTCCATATTTGACGTAGCTAACAATCAAAACATGTTAACGTAGTACATGATTACCTTACAAAAATAGAAGAAACCCCTCTGCTGTCAGTACTCTTTTCGTTCCAGAACGTGTCTTTTCACAGAACGAAAGTTTGTAAACGCATATTTCACTACGATGGTTCCTTGATAGCCATTATTTTGTTACTGAACTTACTCAAGTCAAGCCTTTGCTTATAATAGCCCTACAAATAATAATTTTGATCCGCTAATGCCTTGACCTTCAAAATCTGTCCCTGATGATGCAATCCCTTATTAACCTTTTCCTGTTTTGCAACGTTTTGAAAAGTTCCGAAATTAATCCAGCTGTAATTAGCAATCCCTTATTAACATTTCCTGCTTTGCAACGTTTTGAAAAGTTCCGAAATTAATCCACCTGTAATTAGGGTCTTGAAGACCAGGTTAGGTCTTGAAGACCAAAATAGGTCTTGACGACCGGAAGCGCAAGAACAACACCAAGACCAAGAATTTGGATCTGTTCTTAAGACCAAGACCAAGATTGTCAGCATCGGTCTTGAGACTGGTCTTAAGACCAAGACCAAGATTCAAGACTACATCTCTGCCCTTTATATACAGACGCTTGAATGAAATAGCAAAATGAATGGCAAAGTGCCGGAGACGCAATGAATGACGAGGGGTCGGGAACTTTATAAACATATAACAGGTCTTCGTTCACAACATTCCTCCCCCTAGACGCCTAAGCTCTTGGTGTCGGTCGTTGGTGGACGAATCACCAGTCTGTTGATCATTTCTGGTTGAAATTCGGTTCCGATTGGTGGTTGGTAGAGGTTTCCATCATCGTCGATTAGGAACATTCCTGGTTGGAACGTCTCGGGTAGTGGTGGTGGCGGTGTTTTGTAACTGAAGAGGGCAGCTCTCTGTTTAAGTCGGCGGCTTTTACCCATCCTTTTCCTTTTCTTGGAAAGTAGCGGGAAGTTAGCGACAAAAATAGCGGGTTGAGTCGATTGGTCGGTAGCTGGTGGCTGTTTTTCTCGGTTTGTTGAAAACAGTTGGGATGGCCGGGGGTTTTCCGTTGGAATAATGCGGACTTTCTTTGGAATGGCTTGGCTTTGGATGGCTTCTTCAGTTAATGCGCTAAGTGCATTGAAACTCTCTTGAATTTTCTGGTTTATTTCCTCTTCTTCGTCTTCAAGTAGAATTAATACATCGTCGTCGGACATCCTAGTAAAAAGGAATTATTTACAGTTTTTATACATGGATAGGCTACAGTCTGCTGAGGGTATCCGCGTTCACATGTAATCTACCGGGTCGTGTCTTGATTTCAAAATGGTATTCCTGCAATTCGAGTGCCCAGCGGTTCACTCTCCTGTTGGTATCTCTCATCGTGTGAAGCCACTTCAGTGGATTGTGGTCTGTTATGACCGTGAATTTTCGGCCTGAAAGATAGTAGTGCATCTTTCGGGTTGCCCAAAAAATCGCGTAGCATTCACGCTCAATTGTGGAATACCGAGTCTCGCATGGAAGCAGTTTTTTCGACAAGTAGAAGATGGGATGGTCCCCATCCGGGAATGTTTGCTCGACGACACATCCAAGACCAATGTCGCTCGCGTCACAGTATAAGATGAACGGAAGGTCAAACTGTGGGGCGCGAAGAACTGGGTCGCTGGATAGTCGTTTCTTCAGGGTCTTAAAGGCCTCTTCTTCCTTGCTACCCCAAGGGATTGGGTCCTTAATATTTTTGTGTGTCAGATCAAATAGGGGTTTCGCAACGTCGCTGTAATGCGGAATAAATTTGGCGTAATATTGTACAAGTCCCAGGAAGCTTCTGACTTGTTTGTGTGTGGCCGGAGCTGGGATGCGCATGATTGCTTCTGTTTTGTCTTGCGTTGGCTGAATTTCTCCGCATCCTACGAGATGGCCAAGATATTCAAGTTTTGGGTAGGCAAACTTGCATTTCCGTGGATTTACCGTCAGGTGGCTTTGTCGCAGGCGAGTAAAAACTTGTCTTAGGTGATCAAGGTGGGTATCGAAATCGAAGCTCTTGATCCCGCTGTCGTCGAGGTAGGCGCGGACGAAATCTTGGTGGCCTCGATACATTTCATCCATTCCCCGCTGAAATGTCATTGGTGCTGTAGCTAGTCCGAATGGCATGACCTCACACTGAAATAGGCCTTCAGGCGTAATGAACGCAGTTTTGGATTTGCTCTCTTCGTCTAGCTCAACAGACCAGTAGGCAAAAGGACAGTCAAGACTGCTAAGTACGTTTCCGGAGGCCATGAATTCGATCAGCTCGTCAGTACGTGGCATAGGATAGGCATCGTATCGAGAAATCGCGTTCAGTTTCCGATAGTCAATGCAAAATCGGACAGATCCATCTTTCTTCGGGACCAGGATTGTTGGTGAGGACCATTCAGAAGTAGATGGTTTGATAACTCCAGCGGCTAGCATACGATCTAGTTCATCCTTGACAAGGTTTCTTGTGGCCTGTGGCAGCCTGTAGGGGTGCTGTCTAATAGGAGGATGGTCCCCTGTGTGAATTGAGTGCTTGATAAGTGACGATCTTCCTGGATTCTCGGAGATGACGTCTTTGAACTCAAGGATCAGTTCGACCAGGTTTTGTCTCTGGGACTTGGACCAGCCAAGGTATATGTCAAGTGTTGCAGGGTCAAAGCTGGGTGCTGGATTGACTTCATAGGTGACTACCTTCCGGGTTGTGAACGGTTCTGAACAATCTTCATCTGCTGTGGCTAGACAGGCGTGAAAAGTGTTTGTTGCGTGCTGTTGTGATTTCTCCTCAGTTTTGGGATGAAATTTCCGGAGTAGGTTTATGTTGTATACGGTACTGCGTTTGCGTTGTCCGTCAACTTGAATCTCGTAGTTATGGTCGCTTACTTTTCGTAGGACTTTGTATGGTCCCTTCCACCTCATTTCGAGTTTGTTGGAGCCACAGGGCAGGAGTATAAGTACCAGGTCGTCAGGGGATAAGCTCCGTGGCTTTCTCTTGCGATCCTGATATGTTTTCATGATCTCCTGTGCCTTCTCTTGTGACTGCTGTGACATCTGTGCATAGGCGTGTAGTCTTTCTCGCATATGGATGATGTAGTCAGTAGTATCGGGGCAGTGCTGCGAATCCATGGACGTATTCGGTTCCCAAGATTCTCGAAGCACATCTAGTACCCCTCTGGGTTTCCGCCCATAGAGTAGTTCGAACGGACTAAACCCAGTACTAGGGTGCTTAGTTTCGCGGTAGGCGAATAGTAGGAAGGGGATGAAAGTGTGCCAGTGGGAAGTGTTCTCTTGGCAGAACTTCTTCAGCATGTGGACAAGCGTCCCGTTAAACCTTTCAACCATTCCGTCTGTTGCTGGCCAGTAAGGACTGGTTCTAATAGGCTTGATTCCTAGTAGATGATACATGCGCCTCAAGCTAGCTGCTAGGAAATTCTGTCCTTGATCGGTCAGTATTTCTGAGGGGATACCAACCCTCGATAGCACCTTCGTTAGTTCTTCTGCAATTATCTTGGCCCCAGTTGACCGAAGTGGCACGACTTCTGGGTATCTAGTTGCGTAGTCGACGATGACGAGTAAGTACTGGTATCCGGATGAGCTTTTCGGTAGAGGTCCTACTATGTCCATCGCAATGCGTTTGAAAGGTTCCGTGAAGATAGGCAGAGGTTGAAGTGGCACAGATTCAAACGGCTTACGACGTGCAGCTAGTTGGCATTCTCGACAGCTTTGCACATAGTCGGCAACATCCTTCCTGAGTTTTGGCCACCAAAAGCGATCGAGGATTCGCTCTTCGGTGCGGTGCTTTCCGAGGTGACCGCTCATTGGTATGCTATGTCCTAGGCGTAGGATGATCTGTCGACAGTCGGTAGGCACTACAAGTTGGGAGAATATTTGGCCATTTTCTGCTGGTACTTCGCGGTATAGAAGTTCGTTTCGTATGATGAATTCTGCTTCTTCGTTGGAGGCCGCTAGGTCTCTGGCCTTACTCAACGTCTCGTCGCTTCCTTGAAGCTCTTTGAACTTTTCTCGGCTTAAGAGTGGCTTGAAATCAAATGTAGCTTCGTCAAAAGCCTCTAATCTTGGCGTTTCTTTGGCTTGAGAAATCGCGTTTTTTCGCCTCTGCTGGCGCTTGTCGCGTCGAGAGGGCTTCTTTTTGTCACTTCTTTGTGGACCAAATAAGTCGTCGGCGAGTAACGAAAACGGAAAATCTTCTGACAGGACGTTGGATACCGGTGCCCGCGACAGTTGCGCTGCTGTTGGGGCTTCGGAGGCACTTGCTAAGTCCTCACTTATGTTTGACGGTCTGGTAGTGTCGGCCGCTGCTTGTCTTGTTTGGGAGCGCGTGGTAACCAAAGCATCCATGTTGTTTTCAGGTCGTATCATCGAGGCTAGTTTGAATTCGCAAACGGCAGTCTCGAACCCTTTGAAATTGCGTCCAAGCAGAATCGGGTACGGAAGCGTTTTGCAAACTCCAACTTCGGTTTGGTGCTCTACTACTGTGCCATCTTTTGTCAAGGCTTCGATGGTCACGGTAGCTCTTGGACAACTCATTTCGCGGCCGTCCGCTAGGCAGTATTTGACCGGAAAATCGTAGTCTCGGGGGGTGTTGCTTAGCAAATCTGGATGGACGAGTGTGAACTCGCAGCCAGTATCTGCTAACAGTTCCGTGTACTTTCCATTGACTTTTCCGATCGCGGAAAATGTCGGACTGGGAAAGGCTGGAATTGTACGTGTAGGACTTAGTGCTAGGCCTAAGCTTTTACGTTCGTACTTGCCGGCGCCTGGCTTGGTTTTTGCGAGCGATCGACAGTCTTCCGTAGAATGGCTTGATGTCTTGTGGTGCTGGCAGTAAACCTTGTCTGAGGGTGTCGTGACGATGGGTCGATGACGCCTCTCTTCAACCCTAGGCTTAGGCAGTTGTGCTTTTGTTGAGCTTGAGCTGGCCTTCAGTTTCTGCGCGCCGTTCCAGTTGTCCGCAGTAGCAATGCAAGTGGCTACTGTCTTGACTCCGTTTTGGCGGAGAAATATTTGAAGTTCGCTGTCGGTGCTCTGTACGAACTGTTCCACGACAAGGGACTCCAAGACGTTCCCTATCATGCCTCGTAGAATCGTAACATCTGTCACGGACTCATAATCGGTAAGATTTAACCATCGGCGGGTGTACATCTCGATTTGGTCGGTAAACTCTCTGTATGACTCAGTTGGGCGTTTCGTGGCGTTTCGCAAACGTCTTCTGTAGGATTCGGGGCTGATATCAAATTTCTTTAGGATGGCTGCTTTAACCACTGCGAAATCTGAACCCGATGCTACAGGAATAGCATTGTATGCTTGAAGTGCTTTCCCTGAAAGGTTGGATACTAGACGTGTTACCAAGGCATCAGCAGGAAGGTTACACGCAGTCGCAGTCCTCTCGAATGTGTTCAGGTAGGCTTCTATGTCATCACCTTCGCGGTAGCTTGCCATGTGGAAGTTTTTGGCTTGGCTGTTAGTAATAGCAGCTAGTAGCTCGGCAAATTGCTGTGCAGAAAGCGACATTTCAAGAGCGGCCTGTAATTCGGGTTTCAGAGAAGGTTGGCACTTCGTAGATAGGCTGACGGATGAGCCGGTTGAATCTTCAGGAGCTAGGTCCTTTGTGGGTAGGCTGTCGGATGAGCCTGGTGGCGTGTGGTCTTCGGAGGCTAAATTGGGTCGTTGTTGAGAAGAGACTCCAAGCAGTTCGCCAGAATCTCGTTTAGGCTGTTGAGCTACCACTGAAAAGCTAGAATCGCGGTCACCGCATATACCACTGTCTCGTAGTTCGTGTTCAAGATCAGACAGTGTTTGCAGCGGCGGGTTTCTCCGTTTTCTGTATTTGTTTTCGTAGTCGCTCATGCGGGTCGGATCTCAGGGACCCGTGACCAAAATTTGTTAGAACTAAGCTAGCCTATATTTGAAATCGTCGGGCTTTTAGACCCGGAACGCAGTTAATCTACGCTTCAAACTACGTTGCGTCGGATTATTAGACCCGGAACGCAGTTGAACAACGTTTCTAGCTACGTTGCGTCGGATTTTTAGACCCGGAGCGCAGTTAGTCTTTGCATCAAACTACGTTGCGTCGGATTGTAAGACCCGGAACGCAGTTGAACAACGTTTTTAACTACGTTGCGTCGGATTGTTAGACCCGGAACGCAATCTACGCTTCAAACAACGTTGCGTCGGATTGTTAGACCCGGAACGCAGTTGAACAACGTTTCTAGCTACGTTGCGTCGGATCGTTAGACCCGGAGCGCTGTTACGCTACGTTTCAAACTACTTTTTGCCGATCGTCGGATCGTGAGACCCGGAACGTAGGCTGGGTTACGTAATGCTAACTACTTTTGCCAAACGTCGGATCTTGAGACCCGGAACGTAGGCTAGGTACGTCGGATCGTGAGACCCGGAGCGTTGGTTAGGCTACGCTAATTAACTACGATGCGTCGGATCGCAGGACCCGTAACGCAACCTACCAAAACTCGCAAATAATAGCCTACTCGAGCCGGATCGTAAAACCCGTTGCTCAAGAACCGGATCGCTAGGACCCGTAGTGTGAAATTTGTTGGCTATAATTTCTACGTACCTTGTAGTAACAATCCCTCGCTGCTACCAATGTTGGCTATAGGAACTGCTTTATTCAAAACTCTCGTAACAACTGACATAAAATACTGATTCCGACCCCTTTATATACAGACGCTTGAATGAAATAGCAAAATGAATGGCAAAGTGCCGGAGACGCAATGAATGACGAGGGGTCGGGAACTTTATAAACATATAACAGGTCTTCGTTCACAACAATACTTTTAAGCAAAATATACATTTTCATGATCCCCATGAGCCCATTATCATTTTTGCCTCAAGGGTTTTGTTTACAAATGTAGTTCTAGCTCCCTTAAAGTGCGCATCTGAACCGCCAGGTCGAAAAGTACTTTTTTTAATCAAACGATACATCTCAACCCACGATGATTTTTGCCACAATTGTTTGCTTAAAAATTTATTTCTATCACGGTTAAAGTGCGCATTTTAACCAAAAAGTGTAAAAAAAAAAAACTTTTGACCAAACGGTATTTAACAATGATCCCTAAGGGCCTGTGATCGTTTTTTTTCTCAATAGTTTTTCTTACAGATGAATTTCTACGCCTTTAGAGTGCGCATCATTACAGCCAAGTTCAAAAATAAAATACTTTTTCTCTAGCTCCCTTAAAGTGCACATCTGAACCACAAAGGCAACCTTAAAAGTAGCCTACTTTTGATCAAACCATACATCTCAACCCTTGCAAGTGCCATATGAGCTTACAGCTCTTGTTTGTTTTGTTTTGTACAGAGAAGTTGCGTTTTTGTTCGCCTTCCCACTCGCTGTTTCGATAGCTTTTTACCATTTTGGCGTTTTCGTAAAATGGTCCTAAGTGTCTGACAATTTCCTGTTTTTGTCAGAAAGGGAAAAGTTGTACTATCTTCTTTTCCCGTGCCTCTTTGCAAAAAGGCAAACTTGGTAACTGACCAAGTTTAGCTCTCCTTTTGGCTTTTGCCTCACCGCGTTTACCAGTTTACTCCAAACTCCAGTAAAAGCTGGATTTGGATCAAAGTGATAAGCATGTGTTGGCTGTCCTGGATCACAGAGGTGGGATCTACAACTGTAACTTGAACATAAGTAAAAAGGCATTTTGTCAGAATCGTGTTAGTAAAAACGGCGAGTTACAAAAATGCGAAAACGTTTAAACCCAAGGCCAAGTCGAAAAAGGAAAGTCAAAAGCGGATCAGAAATGCAACTGATGTCACGTCACGTGTACCCTTTTCGCGAAGAACCGAATTGTCTGCTTCCGAAATTAGAAGACCTAACTTCAAAACTATTGTTCGACTTCATTTGGGGTTGTATAGTTGGTTCTCGAACTGGAAAAAATAATACACCGCTTGTCAACATTGAGGTCGGTCGGTTGAATGAATTTACTACATGATTTATAGCCTTACGGCATTTCACAAATAACAGAGGAATAAAACATCGAAAATAAACTACAAATCATGTCATTTTGTACAAAATAATCTAAACAGAAAAAAACACTAAACAGTTCACATTGTGAATTCCATAATCAAACATATAAAAAATAAGCCACATATTTTTAAAAAAGATTATAACTCGAAATCCAAACGCATAGTTTTCCTCGTGTATTCATCGCAGCATTTCTATAAGGTTCATTGTCGAAATTTATGCAGTTCTGCACAAAGTTGCCTCCGGGTTCTCCTCCGATTTTACACCATCATTTTGTTTATTGCTGATACCAATGTATGCCTTTACAAGACAATGGTACTATTAAAAAAAGGTATTAAAACCAATGGTGAAAAGAACACTGCTCCGCCCCCTTCGCTGCTCCTCCATGGGTGGAGGGTATTTAATTGTTTGAAAACAGACATGAGTGACAATTCCTTTTTCCCTTCTCCTTTTCTTCTTTCCTGTAGACATTTAAGTTGAAAACCTGCACCATGTGTCTTTCCCTTATCGTGTTTTTCTTCCAAATCCGATTCCCAATTCTTCCAAAAAACAGCCTGTTCTTGTGTCTCCTTGAATTTTAAAGTTAAAGGCTCTTCGAGTTTATAATAACGGTACACCAGGGAAGTTTCTTTTCCGCAGTACTAAACAAAATTGGGATCCGGAGGCTTCAGGCAGGTCGTTTCCAGCCCCCCCCCCCCGCTCTCTATCATCGGAAAAAAAGGAGAAAAGAAAAAGTGGCAGAAACATGCAACGACTGGAAAATTAAAGAAAATAGGGTAGTAAGGATATCTGATACTGATGTGAAATTTTGAATGGTCACTCGTTTCCAGACCCCGGTTGACAAAACAAGACGATAAAACTTGTCTCTCAACTGTTAAAGAGGAGATGAAAATTATAACAGTGGTCCTGCCAAGTCTGTATCCAGGGGTGGTTAGGAGGTTTGACCCCCCCCCCGAAAAGAAACAAAAAGAACCGTTTTAACAGGTTTTAACCTCTAATATTTATGTTCGGTTTTTACTGTTAGGTAGCCTATGGATTAGGTCCCACCCGCGGGATGGCCCCGCCCCCCCCCCCAAATAAATGGCCCTGGGTCTGCCCCTCATTTTTCGTGCCGGATTCCCGGCGGGAACAACTATTTATTTAATTAAAGAGGGCTCAAAAAACGCCGTTTCTGATTAAAACCAAGATCATGTTCGACCCTACATTCGGCCTACATACCGTAGTTACTACGCATGACGTTACGAATTTTGGCGTAAAGGCGGAAACACATTTTTCCATTTTCGGGAAAATATCATGCCACGGGCTAATCGGGCAAATCACGTCACGGAGATTCGAAGTTACCACGCTTACTACGCTCCCCAGCGTTATAAGCAAATAGTTATTAAGTTGGAACGGTCAACTTTTCCCGAGATTTGTTCCTGATATGTGTAAATTTGCCTTCCGCCAAGGGTCATAAGGAGTGGAAAAACTACCCATGAATTCGTATAATTTCGGTTGGCAGTTGTCTAATCTCTAGCCCTTTTGTTCGTCGCCTGTCATTGTTTTTTCCCGATTCCATGACGTTAGAATTCCGAAATTGAGGCAATCCGAGGTTGAAATGAGGCTATTCCGAATCCTTTCGCGGTGTGACAGGCCTCGGGAAATGCGGATACTGAACAAATCGATAATAATCCTATGATAATGAAACTTTCATAAACAGTATTACTTTTCAAGGCTGGTCTTTAAGTGAACTTCGTTAGCTATCCTCGAGCAGAATTAGTAGCGAGCAGAATAAGTTTTTCCAAGATAATTCAGTTAAGGGGATGAATAGATTAAGGATGTAGGAGTTTGATCAAGGCAAAATGAGGCATGGGTGGAATGAAAAAGGGGTTTCAGTCCACTCCTTCTGGTACTTTAGTGGCCGCGTTTTCGTCTGTCTCTGCCGCTTTGGCGGACTTGGTCGGGCGAAATTTACGCACAACAGTTCTGTTGTTAAGACCACTTTTTGTGTTTGCTGATGACTTTTTGTTATTGTTCTTTCTATTTTTATTTTTGTATTTGCGTAGCCTATGAGTGGCCCTAGTTGGCCCTTGTTTGAATGAATATAAAAAAAAATAAAGATAAGCTGAATTTAAAGTAGAACTGAAACCCTGGCCCATGCCGTTGATTTATTTTTCAAGAATCAGTGCCTCCTTGCAAAGAAAAGGGTTTCTTACGGCGCCTTAAATAAAGATTAGATCAGCTGAATTCAAAGTAGAAACTGAATGCCTGCATCTTCCGTTATTTGAATTCTCGAGAATCAGTGACATCTTTGTCGTGAACCTCCTTCACCAGTTTTCTTGCGTTATAGCTATGTTTATTATTTCAAGTAGGTCCTCCACTAGCAACCGTAAAGCCTTCGTAACCATGTTCATTGAGACTCGGCGTGCTCTCATTGGCTGAAAATCGCCAAATGGTCGCTTACGACATGTTACGATGGCTTCCGACAGCTTACGATTGCCAGTGGAGGAACCGCTTCAGTTGCTGAAGGAGCCTGCATAACCAGTGCCCCAGATTTGCCAATTGGGCCAACCCCGACTTCCATTTCCAGTTCTGTCTATGTAGACTTGTACAGAACTGACATATCGTGAAATAAGTCTTCCGGAAGTTCTTTCCCCCGAGTGTCGATTCCTTCAGTCATTCCGAAGAAGTCAGATTGGCCTCGATGTTTCTAATTATTCTTCTTCTTCGAAAACTGGGAATATCTCTATTGACAGATACTGCGGCATTCTTGAAAATATCGAACCTCGAGTCGGTTTATTACTTTTCTTTTCATCCCCGTACAACGAAGCCTATTGAAGAAAGAGAATATTGACAGAGGCCTAGTAGAGAGCTGTTCCATCGTAAGACTGGGATTGGTCTTCCCTCGAAGATGAATTGGATCGGGCCTTTTTCCCAATTTTTTCTGGCGATATACTAAGCCCTTTCCTTACACTGACGAGTCAATCTTGTATTTGTCAGATTGCAGAGAGACAAACTGAGTATAGAGTAGGCTACGGGGGGCTGTCTTGATGTAGAAATGCAGTCGTCTGATGTAGAAATCCAGCTCATCGTCTACATGATGTTTTCCATGAGTTTTTTAGGCCTAATTATAAATTTTATCCAAATTGTCGTCATGAATGTTGATTGTTGTTTGTGTTTGTTTTTCCTTATTTCCTTTTACTCCACTGTCGCCAGGCCCGTATCCAGGAATTTATTTCGGGGGGGGTTGCCCTCGGGTCGGACCAAAAAGTACAAAAAAGACATAGATCAGAGATTAAAGCCCGCAAAAAACTATTATTTTTGTGGGTTTCGGGGTGGGGTCGAACCCCCTACCCCCCCCCCCCTTGGATACGGCATTGACTGTCGCCATGTGCATTTTGTGGGTTATAAATTAAATATGTATATATATAGTCATCCACTTTTCATTGAACTCCCTCACACATTCTCCGAACACTTTGTGCCTGAACTCTCTTAATTGGTCATATTCCAGTTCAGCGTTTCCAAGCGGACTAGTTTCTGTTAATCCCCCAATGCCTGACCATTAGCACTTATTGACACAGGTTGATGAATAGAAAATCTGCAATCTGCTTCCCAGGTAATGGAGGTTTTGCATATGCCTCAGTGGTAGAAAGTGTAAGTTACCCACTACCTTAAAGCACAACTCTTACTAGAAATGATTCCTCACTGTGAGATGGGTCGGAAAAAATGTTTTCCGGAAATACCATTAATCTCCACCTAAAATTAGCGATTTTCTTGATAGCGCTTGTCGACTCCATCCAGCGCTTCAGCTCTGCGACGCGGCGGCTGGGCGCAAAACTTTTGAAAACTGAACGTGCCGTGGTAAGAAAGTGGGAAAACTAAGTAATCAAAGGAATTAAATAACAGAAGATTCTCACATCCTTATGTGTGACATAGATCTGAGCGGACGTTGAAGATTCCGGCAAACTTTGCGTTGTGTGACGGGCAAAACTCGGCACGGCCGAAAAAGCGCAAAAAAATTGTAGGCACGAAACGAAACAGTGGAGAATGGTCGGGATTTTAGAAGCTTGAAATTCCAGAAGGGTGCTAGGTATATTATAAAAGGCAGGATAAGCAAGATGGGTCCTTTAAGGATCCAACTCTTTACTATGTTTACACAAGTGTTGATTATGAGACAATGGGGGGTGAACCTGGAATAAGGCGAGTTCTCCCATTTACACATGACATCCATCACACACTCATTGTTGTCTCCACAAATGAGACAAGAATCGTTTCTAGTTCTGGTTCTGCATATCTTTTGACTGGAAAGGGGGTAGTTACTCTATTTCTTCTGTATGCATAACAGCTTGACGGAGTTTTCGAAATTAGAATAAAGAAAAATCTGGTGTTGTCTTTCTTCAAGATAATTTTGTTTTATTTTCCAAGATGGGAATATAAATTTATCTTCGAAGCAGGATCTGGAGACACAGGCATGGCAGAAGAAAAGCCCATGGATTGTCTAGCGTATAAAGAGGTTGAATAGGCGAGAACAAAAGGCCCGTGTTTCTTTAACGCTGGATTAAATTCTCGTTTGGGGTAATATATAAGCTCTGAGACACTGGTTGGGACGGAGCGGCACAGGGCGTGTTTTGCGGACGAATTTCGTTGACATTTTAAGAGTGAATTCGCCTGGCATGTGTCCAAAATCTGGGAATCATCTTGCAGCAGTATTGTTGAAGGAGCTAATTGATATGCAGAAACCGAGGAATAGACCTATAGCTGTCGAAAACATTAGTGTACCGTTCCACCAATCCTAACACCAGTCAATATTATTCGCAACTAACGGAAAATGAATCAACCCTTGATAACAATGAGTTCGTCAACCTGGCCCGCTTATGAGTTCTTTTCTACATTGGCCGATAGTTCGCCTGAAGTTACATACAGATTTCAAAACAAACTGTTGAAGTATATAAATACTGCAAAAATGTTTTTTTTTGTTTTTTTTACACCAGCGAAATGTTTTTTTTTCTGTGATTTCCTTGTTAATGTCTGTGAGGGGTTTGTCAAGGTGGGTGCTTCCGGCTTGCTCCACCAGGTGCTAAGGTTCAAATGATAAAATTAACTACCTCACCGAGCAGATATACATACAACTGAGGTGTAGTCCAGAACGGTAAAGACGTAAACCTGAAGTTCAGTTTATTGAAAAATTGTCTGGATTTAATTTTCAGGTATTTGAAATTAACGCCAAAAACAGGCAAAACGCCGCAGACAAACCACACACTTGTGTTTCTGCAACAAACACTCGGAAGTGTGTGGGTAACGCCGAAGGACCGTTTAACCCCAAAATAGGAAGGCAAAGCACTTTTTCGACTGAAACATTAGGGGTAATGAAGTGAAAGGCAAAAATGTTCATCGTGCTGGATTTGAACCCGTGGCCTTTGGTTTCAATTGCCGTTGTGCTAACCACTGGGCCACCGATTGTGGACATTGTTCTCAGACCGCACTGCGACCGCCAGAATCGTCTGAACAGTCTTCCATGTCAAGAAATTGAAAAGTTTTACGTAAAGGTGGAATATATACAAAGGACTTTCGCAGTAATGAATAAGCCTGAAATAGTTATGAATAGGCTAATCTTTAGAAATCCAGGACTTTTCTTCGAACTTTTGTTCAAAGGGTTTGCGAAGATGGCCACAGCTTCTTAGCGAAGGAGTCAAGTTTTCCGCGGTCCCACTAACAAAGAGAGTTTTCTCCCTCATTTGTGTGGCCTGCTAGTGAGTTTCCACGACCAGCAAGGTGTTTGTTACTCGAATTTGGCGGGAAATTCAAATGTAGTGGCAAATTAAAGTCGAATTGACAAGATTAGCTACTTCATCAGTCAGATAGACATAAAACTGAGGATCCTTTTAGTACAGAATGGTAAGGACGTAAACATGAACATTCTATTTATTGAAAATGTGGGTTTGGTTATTATTTGCGGACATGAGAAATTATCGAAAAAAACAGACATAACGGCGTTTCCGCGAGTTTCAGCGATGCCGCTGAAAAACGCCTTTAAAAGCAAGTTATCTGTTCAGCAAGCTTCAAGACAAAAAAGGGCTTAGCCATCATCAAAATGACCTCAACACACCACTCGGAAAGTTTGCAAAAATCAGTTACACTGTAAAAAAAAAAATCTTGCAGCATTTCCTACCGGCATTAATACTGAGATAATCTTTTCTCTAATTCGGATAAATCTTACCTCAGTAGAGATAAGGTTAATCCCAGTAGCAAATACTGCAGTTAACTTTAATCGTTAGGCTACTCGGTAAAACTTTTTACCAGCTTTTTACAATGTACCTTTTTTTTCAGACACAAGGACACTGGACTAAGATGGCCATTATGAATATCGCATCATCTGGCAAATTTTCGAGCGACCGAACAATTGCTGAATACGCTCGCGAGATCTGGGGAGTCGAGCCAAGCTGGGACAAACTCCCAGCCCCTCATGAGCCCAGAGAGATCGAAGAAGTCACCGGTAAAATTGAAACTTAAGCTTGTCAGGAAACTAATCTCACGGTAGATTTTTTTGCTCATTGTTTTCTATTTTTTCTTTGTTTCGAACTGGTCAGGGCCTAGGAGTGACGAGCAGAATGTTAATTAATTGTTTCGAAATAAATACGATATAATGTTTCAGCTCTTTCTTCCGAAAAGGTTCTTTTTTTAGCTTTCAGATGAGGTGAATCTTCGAGAGGCGAACCACGAACCTCTCGTCACCAATCGAACGCTTATTACGAGGGGTTACCCACTCCCCCGGCACTTGATGCACGCCCTTTCCCGGCATCGGGTACTTGGTGTAGGCTACACCAAAATAGAGAGCGGGCAACCCCTCAATCCAGGCGCGACTGTTGTAGTTGCGCTCGCTATCTTCACGTTGCAGCCGCAGTAGCTCATTGTAGCTAATTTCCGAAAATGTATGAAGTTTTCGGCAGATTACGGCCAAGTCGGTCTGATCAGCCGAGAGAAACAAAGGAACAAACACGGATTCAGTATATTTCATACTCCTATACAGCCCCCATGGGAAAGTTGTAATTGCCTCCATTGCCGTAAGAAATTAACCCTTCTGCCGATTTTCCAGTTTCCGCCGGATTTTGGGAGAACTACGTTTCCGGTGAGGAATAAAAGTTCAGATATATAGACTTGGCAAGTATTCTTACTTGGATATCGAAACTCTAATCGGATTCAGGATAAACTTAAACTTCTGCGAATTTCCGGTTTTCGTGGGATCGAAGTAAAGATGTGGATTCAGTATTCTGTATTCTGAAGTATATATCGAAGCTCTAATCAACTTCTGGATAAACATTTTCTTCTACTTAATTTCCATTTTTTGCTGTGTTTGGGGCTAACTACTTTTGCGGCAGGAAAAATAAAGTGAAGATATGGGTTCAGCATGCATTCTTACTCCCACATACCAGAGCACTAATCGGCTTCAAGATAAACTTTCACTTATAGCAAATTTCGTTTTTTTTTTCTTACCAGATTCTGGATGAATTATTTTTAGCGACGACAAAATGTTCGCATATGGATTCAGCTTGTTTCCGTACCTCTGATTAGACTATCTCGGTTGTTCCTAATTTGAAACCCTTCCCCATCTCAAAATATAATAATATATAAATAAATATAGGCCTACGAGGCCCATCTCCGAACTTGACCTGTAGCCTACTTTGACACAGAGTCACATCTAGAACATGATCCAGTAGCCTTTGGTCCCATGCAGCGACTTAGCAACGACTTTGGTCGACATGCAGCGACTTTGGTCCCATGCCCCGACAAAACACAGCGGAGCTAGAGGTATACTCTATATGCAGTCTATATGACTAAGTTCAAAACACGCCAGTGATCCTCAGGAAGAAGGAGTAAGCGCGTCCGTAACGACTCAAACTCAACGACTCACATCCTGTGTCAAGCAATCACGACGATTTTTGGGAGCAGCTGTGACACCATTTCTGCCTTTCTCCCGCTAGATACCCGGAGAGGCCGGAGATTTTGCAGCGGCAAGGAGCGATAGTCATAAAGTGTATTTGCTAAGCTAACACGAGGATTCTTATTTTAATAACTGTACCTTTTAACTTTAAACCTAAGTTCCGAGGAATAGCATTTTACCCAACAGTTCAAATTGTTTACTGAAAACTGGAAATGGGACGGGAAGTTCCGGCGATCTAAAGCGGCAAACTTTAGTCTAGGCAGTAAATGTGACTGGCGGATCCGGAAAAGTTCGCTCTAGAGGAAATTAATCTATCACTGCATAGATTAAGCGCGACATAGATGTCTGTACGCGTTTCGACTGGCCAAACTTAGCAGGAAAGTTCGATTTGCTCAATGCTCAAACAATAAAAGACGAAAGTACTTTTTTGTTCACAACGTTGATGATAATGTATTATCAAGAACAAATAATCTGATAGAACTTCCGTCTTTGGTCCCATGCAGCGAATATAGATACCTGACAAAACTGGGAGGAGCTAAAATGCTAAGCTTTGAGTTGCTACCCGTCTACTTCCCTCTTTGCCGTTGCACGTACCAGATGGAAAACTGTAGAGGACCCGCTCTGCATCGTGTCACGCGTGACGTCATAACGGTAGACAATCAATCATCTGTGAAGGACGACCCAGACGTCGTTCGTAAGGAAATTTCCTCTCCGGGGTTCTACTGCGATAGGGGAGGTCGGGGTTGAACCGTACGTTTTCGTTTTCGGCTAATAATTCAATTTGTGTAGAACTTGAACAAATTTTGAAGATTGGAAATGAAAGATAATGAGACTGGCTATGTTCTGTAATTTTTTGAGAATTTAATTTCATCTGGTTTTGGCGCCACGATTTTTTCTTTAAAAAAAAAATCGTCCGGTAGAGCCCCCACCGTTAATTATTTCACGATTTTACAACTTTGGGTCTGCCCACAATTGAAACTGTCCGGTTCAACCCGCGTACGGTTCAACCCCGACCTCCCCTATAGCTGTTTGTAGAAGTAACGAATTATGATGTTCCGCGTAGCTCCTACCCTCCGATCGTTTGTATCGGGCAGTGTATCGATAATATATTCGACTACGCATGGCCGTATTACAGAGATGGGGTGACGGAGGCTCTTGTGATTATTTGTTCTTAGTCACATCAGGTTGAAACATCTCAACCCTGTGGAGGGTTATCGTGCTAGCAGGTGGACTGACGACACTGACGTACAAAGCTTACGAAGTCATAGGGGTCCATAACTAACGTAATGGGTTCCCAAAATCCCAACCAAGCATCCCACTCCCTGCCATAGACAGTGAAGCTGCAATAATTCAATTCAGTCAATTCAGTTCACTTTATTCGAAAATGACGGACAGCAATACGCAACCCTTTACTAGCATATGAAATTCTGCCTTGCTTCCAGTTTAGTCAACCATGCAAAAGTACCATCAAAGGTTGGCGGCAACAAAGACCGTACCAGTGGAAAGACAGGAAACTCATGAGTCGCACAGAGGCGTCATTTGGGGGGGGCAGCTGCCACCCCTTGACCCCCAGAGCTACCCAGGAAAATAGCCTGAAAAAGTCAGTTTTTCATCACAACTGCGACATCTCGTTGCGCCATACCAGTAGATCTTAAGTCACTGATGAAAATTGAACCTTTTTTAATCCGAGATAATGACCCATTGTTCGAGGATCGAATGTCTTCAAGGCGCGTTTGACGCTGGATCAGTTGTGTGTCTGAACTCTGAACATGAAGAGCGAGACATTATTTTTGTAACATGGCATTCAGTATAATATTGTGATTTGTTCCTGGATAGCTGAGGCCCCCCTTGGAAATTCAGGTGGGGGCACCTTCCCGACGGAGCACAAAATGTAAGAGAAGGAAGGGGAGAGGGTCATCAAACACTAAGTGCCTTTTCACTTAACCCCAGCTTGTTTATTTTGTAAAATGGTAAAAAGAGTTAACAGCAAAGGCTAACCTGTTTTAGTTTTTTTTTTTCGGAAGGTCACTTTATTTGGAAAGGGTCGAGTTGAAGCACGATCATGTACCAATTTTCAGTTTAATGTCTCACATTGTTTGAAATGTGTCGTGACCAAACATTATGAGTCGTGGCCCCTGCTTTCATTTGTGATCCAAAAAGGCCCTCTGATCATAAAGAAATCCAAAATTTTCGCCTGCGCCGCTTGTAGTATGCTCTGTTTACTTTGAGGTTTGGACTTGCAGTTTGGGGGAGGGCCATTTTAGAACCTAAAATTTGTTTTAAGCCGTACTTAAAGGGTTAAATTTTGTTCGAAAACATGCAAATTCAACAGTTTTTTTTGCCTGCGGCGCTCATTGCCATTTTCTGGCCAAAAATTCGGTAGAAGCTAGCTCTCCAGCGAGTTCTAGTTAGTTTCCGCTCTTCAGCCGTGGTCTTACCTATGTAGTTCCGAACATGAAAATAGCAAGGGGGGCCCAGAAGGATGTCACTGCCACCCCCTAGATTTGTCACTGCCACCCCTTAGATTTTCGCGAAATGACGCCTCTGAGTCGCAATAATCAGCGTTTGCTAGAGGTTGGACTATCGTTTATCCTCCCTGCCAGATACTCGTCAAACTTCGCGTGTCACGTGTTGTTGTTTGCAAATAATCTTGGTTTGTTTACACTTTTGTTTGTTTACTCTCACGTTCATCGTTGGACTAAGTCCGAACGCTAGGTAGCGGGCAGCTCGATTTTCGACGACACGATTTCAGCGGAGTTTCCTGTTGTTACGGTCCTTGGGCGACAACTCAAAAACATGTGTCAATCCCCGTTTGCTATCCCTTGTTTCTAGCGCGAATTGGCTTATTAGTTCACTTGAGAAGTGGGGGTGTTGTTGATGCTTGTTAGCCGTAATTACTTCGCTCTCCCAATTAAGGTGAGCCGAGTGTTGGTTAAGGTCACTTCGAGGTCAGGAGATGTTGACCTGGGAACGCGATGGAGCTTTGTAGATACCTCACCGTATAGCTAACGTGGGAGGAGGGCTAGTGCAGCCCTCTGATCAGCAAGTTTTTTTTATCTGTCTATTATTTTTCAAATCCCATAGTTTTGAACTGAATTTAGAAGGACTCCAGTTTCTCCGACTCCGATGTCGGAGCCTCGCAGGCAAACCAAGGCTCACATGGGTTTCGCCCTGATTATTATAATCACTTTTGTTTATTTTTCCCCAAATTCTAAAAAGAAAATAGAGTAAAACGACGAAACATTACAATCAGTTACGTGGTAGCGTCCAATTAAAAAAAATGCAGCAAAACAACCAAAGAAGAAACGGATAAAGTTAATCAGGTAATATTGTCTTAGCTTCTTTTTTCTTTCCTCTTATTATAGGTTTATTTATCCGTTTTTTGAAAAAAGGGAATACTGGTCCCACTTGAAGTTATAAAGTTTTAAGACGGTATCTGAAAGGGGAAATCAGCAACAACTTACGATATGCAGAAGAGACCTTGCACGATAAGCTTTCAATTTTTTTTCTTCAATAACAGCCCAAAGGAACATGCCGAAATTTTGTTTTCTTGACATGCTAAGTATGCAAAGAAATATAATGGCGTAAAATATAACAGTTCGGATACGACAAGATGTTCCTTATAAATAATAACTAAGCGTGAGAATTGCACAACTGCACGAAAGAATGCACAAACTGCATTCCGAACACTCGTGCAGTGGTACAATCGGCTTCAGTTTCGTGGCAGGTCCCTTATGCAGCCGCTGTGAGAATCCGCAGTCTCCATCGGTGAATCCGCAGATTCCTCTCGGCAAGAAAGGTTTGACAGGCTTGGGAAATGGGCTCAGAAGGCTTGGCAATCTCATGGACCTCTCTATCAGTCCAGGAGGCTCAGTATGCGGCTGAGCTAAGGTAATATGCGCAGGTGGAATTGCTGCAGGCCTTGATCAGCCCTCGCGAGCGACCGAGAACGCACTGTCAGTCGTTGGTTCGGTTGCTTGCCGGTAGGACTGTGTTTGTGTTAGGTCGTGTCGTGTCGTATAATTCAAGGACACGGCGTACTTATGATAGTAATTCATTATATTTCAGTAGTATTTCCATCCACTCTCGTTCCCGAGATTCTTCACTCCATAAGTGCGTCCCATCTCGTCTATTAGCAATACACTGATTAAACGCTTGTCATATTGGCTCTTTATCGCGAGTTGTCATGCACCCGATCATTGTTTCCGAGGAGCTTATTCGTCCGGAGACCGGTTATGTGAATTTTGCCGAGATTGTCACCCAAGGCAAGGGACATGGAAAGAGGCGAAAAACAGCCCCCCGTGTGTAATTTTCTGTAAGCATTGCTTAGTTCTAAAGTAGCCAACTATCTCAGAAAATCTGAGCAGAAATCTATGTAGGGGAGGTCGGGGTTGAACCGTACGCGGGTTGAACCGGACAGTTTCAAGTGTGAGCAGACCCAAAAGTTATAAAATCGTGAAATAATTAACTGAGGTTGGCAACAAAGTTCTGACTCACGGGACGAAATTTGAACCTTCAGTTGCGAACCGATTCCCAACCAGGCGACTTTGTTTTTTTCATCGCACAAATCGGACTTGCAATTTCATTTTCATTTAGAGAAGAAGTTAGTTGTTTTTTTTGCGAGTTGGTGATAGTTTAGTCCAATGTAGGTTCATTTCTTCATCTTACTAGCCTATTGCGGGGTTCCTACTACTTTCCGTTTTTTCTTGGTGTTCGTTTTGTTTAGAAATGGTCTCTGTGGGGTTGAACCGGACACGTTCTGGGGGGTTGAACCGGACGTTATTCTCAAGGTCCGGTCCAACCCCGCTCTGTCCAGATCAAAATATTTACCATTTTCAGGATAAAGCTGCTGTAGCCAAGCTTTCTAAATTAATTGCTTCCGGTGGCACAAAAAGCACTTTCTTTTGAGTTCGAATTTCCAAAACTTTTCGGTGAAGTGGTATGTTTGGATAGTCCAACTCTTCTCCAATAAGTCAAAACTTGATTAGCGCTTAGTTGTACCACTTATTCGGTCATATTCAGAGCTCATCTTAACATGTCCGGTTCAAAACACCACCCGTTCGAACCAACCCCACCGGTGGGGCTGAACCGGACGATTTAAAAAAAAAATAACAAAAAAATCGTGACACCAAAACCAGTTGAAATTAAATTCTCAAAAAATTACAGAACATAGCTAGTCTCGTTATCTTTCATTTCCAATCTTCAAAATTTGTTCATATTCTACAGAAATTGAATTATTAGCCAAAAACGAAAAACGTACGGTTCATCCCCGACTTCCCCTACCTAGTGCAAGGTGTCCTTTAGGGTTACAGGTCAAACCTGTTCTTTGATTCTTTAGTTGGCATTACCAGGGCATTACTATATTTCCCAGCAAAGGAGTATTTCTGTCTTTCATTTCACTAGTTAAAGAACGGCTTCGAAATATCGTGTGGCGTGATGTCGTGTTGACGTTTTATTCTGTTCACAATCAAACCTATATCAAGAAGTGTAGTGTGCGATTTTTATCAACAAAAGGAGCATATGAAATTTTCCTTTCTTAGCAACCTGAAAATAAATCACACCAGCACAAAAACAGTTTTTCGCGCCAAAACATACTATATAGAGGTCCTGAAAGGGATTATTAAACTGGCATCCGAAGGGGGGAGGGGGGTCTCCCAGGATGTTCTACTAGCGTAGTCAGCAAACTTCAGTGAGCTTTAACTTTATTAATTTGGTTATATCCAGGTTACACACAAGAACTAAACTGGTAAGTCGATAAGAGACGGTAACTGAGGGATGGGCGCCTCACCTCATCTTTAGCATGGTTGTCGAACTGTCAGAAGTTTCATAACAGATAACACAAGGATGCGCAGTTTGAACATAAAACACTTGGGATGTAATCTGTTGTGATTTTGAAAACGCTATGCATTAAACGTTATGCATAACAAGCATTGCTAGAAAAACCCGAAAACGGCCGAAAAAGCATCTGCTGACGTTTTTGATTGTTGTCATGGTATCGGAAAGGTCAGCAGATGCTTTTTCGGCTCTTCCTGGCAATGCTTATTATGCATAACCTTTAATGCGTAACGTTTTCAGAATCACATAGATTACATCCCAAGTGTGATTTTTACCTGGAATTTAGTTCTATTTCAGACATCTGAAATCGCCGTCAGAAAAAAAAACAGACAAAACGGCGTTTACGCTAATTTGAGCTTGTGGGCCGAGTGTGTGTGCCAAATTAGCCGCTGAAAAACGGCCTTATTCAACTCCTGAAGAAATGCCGTTCAAGTCCACGAACGCCCAACCCCGAGCGTCTTCCGGAACGATACGACCAAGCTTTAGAGCTATTTCCTTTTAAAGCACGAAACCTGACTTGATGCGTGCCCACTTGAATCTGGAAAATAACATAATCAGGAGAAATTCGTTCACCGAGCCTCCTTTGACACAAATATCCCGGTGAAATTAGCAACAGCACTACTCGTTAGAACTAATTATTAATTAGAATAGCTACCACGCTATTTCGAGTTTCGCCACACTAGGGAGTAACGCCAACACCCATGCTTTCCATGCATCGGAAACGGGCCTTACTCGCATGGCCGACCACTGCGCTCGCGACATTTAAAGCAAGACAAGCTTGCGGATTTATAAAATTCTAGTACAACTAAGATGCAGTCTACATGTATCGAGGAAACAGAGGACATTGTATCTTTTTGGGATCCCAAAACGTTAGTGACGGACACCTATGTCATCGCAAAAGTTGTCCGTCTGTCCGTCTGTCTGTAAGCACAATAACTCTAGAAGGGATTGAGAGGATTGGTTGGGTCAAAGTACAGGTCAAGTTCGATGATGGGCTCTGTAGCCCTATATTTGAGGGTGGGGGAGGGGTTTCAAATTAAGGGGCAAAAAAAAAAAAATTTGAAAGCTTTTTAGATAGTTGATTTAGGGGCAAGGAGACACGCTGAATCCGAATATGAAAGTTATTTTCTCGCCGGAGAAGTAGTTCGCCCGGAGTCCGGCGAAAACCGGAAAATTTGTTAAAAGCAAAATTTGTATTTGAAGTTGATTAGATGTTCGATTTAGGGGGTAAGAAGAAATACTGAACACGACGGTGCAAACCATTTTCTCGCCGGACAAGTAGTTAGACCGGAATCCGGCCGAAATCGGAAAATTTGTTAAAAGCAAAAGTTTTACTTGAAGTTGATTAGATGTTTGATTTAGGGGTAAGAAGACATGCTGAACACGATGGTGAAAATCATTTTCTCGCCGGACAAGGAGTTCGCCCGGAATCCGGCCGAAACCGAAAAATTTGTTAAAAGTAAACTTTGTATTTGAAGTTGATTAGATGACTGATTTAAGGGTAAGAAGAGACGCTGAATCTGTATATGACAATCATTTATTACCCGGACATATAGTTCGTCCGGAATCCGGTTGAAACCGGATTTTTTTTTAAGTTAAAGTTTTATTTGAAGTTGATTAGATGTTCTTTATAGGGATAAGGAGATGCGCAGAATTCGTTTCTGAACTATCTTTTCTTGGCTGGGCAAGTAGTTCGCTCGGAATTCGACCGAAACCGGAAGTAAAGCAGGAAGTTTCGATCAGTATCGTCAAATAGATATGGCTTATACAGGTATATCTGAACTTGATTTTCTCAGATGATTAGCCTGGTGAAGACTGGATCTGGCGTAGACAAGACCTTGTTTATAGGGATAAGGAGATGCGAAGAATTCGTTTCTGAACTCTCTTTTTTTGCTGGACAAGTAGTTCGCTCGGAATTCGGCCGAATTCGGAAATTTGGCAGTTAAGTAAAGCAGGAAGTTTCGATCAGTGCCGTCAAAATAAATATGGCTTATACAGGTATATCTGAACTTGGTTTTCTCAGATGATTAGCCTGGCGAAGACTGGATCTGGCCAATACAAGACCTAGTTGTCTGCTGGATCAAATATTGAATTTTTGGGATCCCATCGAAACCTTTGGTCTTGTTTTTTGATGTGTTCGGAATATGGAGAATCGGAGCCAGTGCTGTTGCACGACTGATTGAGTTTCAGTAGGGACGTTCTCTATCGCTAGTGGTGATAGTATCGCCACTATTCGAGTGCTTGTCACTTTTTTCAAGTCTTGGCGCCACTCCCTAGACTTATTTTGCTCTGGTCAGGCATAGTCTACACAGTGACTATACTGCTATTACAGAAATGAGATCCAGGAGGTTCATGACAACCAAATTCGCATCCTATTGGTCGGTTTCTGCATTTCCGAGCCTAAGTCTAGCTTCCCAATTGTTAAAGGACCCCTCTTACTTATTCCGCCTCTTATGTTATCCCAAGGTTCACTTCCGGAATAATATGCTTCTGAAATCCCCGCCTTTCGCTATTGTTTCGTTTTGTTCCTACATCCTTTTAGCTCTTTTTCGGCCCTGCCGAGTTTTGCATTCACGCAACGCAAGTTTGGCCAATAGCTTGACGATTCGCCGATACTCTTTCACATGAGAAACTTCATAGTGTTTTTCATTGTGGAACTTCTTTTTTCTTGGTTTTCCCACTTTCCAGTTTTCAAAGATTTTCCAGGCGCCACGTCGGGCAACGGGAGGACTGCATAGAGTCGACAAGCGCTGACAAGAAAATCGCTAATCGCACGTGGCAGGTAATGGTATATTCGAAAACGATATTTCTGAGCCACTTCATCGTGAAAAAATCATTTTTAGCAAGAGTTGTGCTTGAAGTACCGCCATCAGCTCAGATACGTTTTCGTTGTGTAGGTAAGTTATAATCCCTTCATCCTCCGGATCAAGATTTGCAATTTGAGTAAAGCGCTGGACACACGGCTCGGATTGCTCATCCATATGGGACGGAATAGTTTCATTTTTTTTTCGATTCTGTAAAGAAAAGTTCTAACTTTTCCATAAGGAAAACAATGATAGTGCAAATCTCAAGAATTCCACCCGAGACTGTGTGCCCAAGGCCCAAGGCCTAGCTGATCAAATCTACTTGATGATGTCTCCAATACGAAGCATATGTCAAGACATTTCCGGTATGTTTACTAGGTCATGTTGAAATAAAACCATTACAAGGCTAAGCACTCTTATACTCCAACTCCACTCTTATACCCTCACTCCTTTACTGGATCATGTATAAGGAAAATGATGAAAATGCGAAGGACTCTAATACCCTTCACTCCGAATACTCTATATGAACTCTGTCCAGAACACGCCAGTGAACCTCGGGAAGAACGAGAAACGTCGCCCGAACGATGATTCAAATCCTGTGTCAACCAATAAACGGCGTTCGTTGGGGACAGCTGGGGGGACGCTTCCGGCTCTTCCGCTAGGTACACGGCGATCCTTCGTCGGCACGTAGAGTTAGTCATCAAGAGTATTACAGTCACGGTTGACGCGTACAGACGATCAGGTTTTTCCCGCCGGATTTTCTGCAAATCCGGATTCTGCAAATCAAAATACCAGCTCGTCGCTGGTCGTCTGTCCGGGCAACGGGTCAAGCCAATACATCGCACCTTCAGTGTAAAGCACCCATTCACATTGACGCGTCGGTGAGATGCGTTGCGTCTGCGCTACAGCTGAGTTTTTCTTGCGTTGCGTAGCATGTTTTTTCACACTGCGCGAAAAGCTTGATATTCTCACAAATAAACCCAAATGTGTGATTGGTGCATTTTGCTATGGTAGTTCGGAATCTTCTTGGTCCAAAACGCTCTCTCTACCAGTCCTTTGTTTCTCAGAAACACCTACTCAACAAAAATTCGTTGCCTTATAATTTGGCTGCCGAGCTCTGCGGTGCATCGGTCATGTTGCAAACGGATACGTCAACTGATCTTCGGTTTAGCACAGTCCACTGTTCGCAGTCAGCTTGGTCTGGAGAAATCTTTAAGTACGGAACTTTCGCAGCCCAGACATTCAATTTTCATAATCAGCTGACACAGTCAACTGTGATTCCAAAGCACCTTGGCTGAAGGAATATTTAACTGTCGACGCGTCAATGTGAAACGGGCCTAAGGTGAAGAAACCCTTGCAGACGGATGCTGTCCAGTCACGGTCTCGCTACTTTGGAAACTAGTTAAGGGTCTAAGGAGGGGTAGTTTTCTATCCTTGGTGCACCCAGTTTCATTGACAACATTCCTCAAGATTCAGATCAAAGCACAAGATTCACGGAGCCGTTGACACTTCGCTTCCTATTAAAATTCTTGTGAGGAATTCTCTTCGTCCCTTTCCTGTGTTTGAACACTGACAAGAACCTTAGAGTTCTGGACGTACAAGATGGTACCCACGTCACTACAGGAATTCTCCGAAAATTCGTCAGGGTGTTTCACTGGATCCGGATCACAGACTAAAACGGCTGCGGTTCCGTTAATAGTTGCAGTGGTCATAACAAACAATGATTCATTGCTGTGATCGCTGCTCACCCTATCTTTAATACTTTTGCTGTTGATGCCAAGTCGGTCTCTCGTTCCCAAGCACTGGACTTGATATCCACTGATGTCCATTTTGCTCGTGATTTGGTTTGAGGCCTGTATGCCAAACATCCGTCGAGCAGCGTGTTGGAACTGAAAAAGAAAAGTTTTTTTTTTATCAAAGGTGTTTTTCCGCGACAATCCCGGATTATAATCCTAGACAACTGATTCATCAGAGAAACAGCGAATTGACAATCCCGGATTTTTCAAACGACGATCCGACGATCTTGCTCCGTTGCAGGATTTTCGAATCGACAATCCAAGCACGAATCCGGATTGTCAGATTGTCACAGAAAACGATTTTTCATAATCTGGATTGTCAGAGAAAACGTATTTTGGAGAATCCGGATTGTGAATCATCAATCTGGATTGCCAAGGAAAAACGCCTCAATTGGTGCGGAGCGGATAGACCTCTGAGAAGCTTTTTCGGATTCTTCAAAGTTTAACTGAAAATGCAGCTTATTTTTACATCTGATATTTAGTCCACCGAATTATTTTGACTCATCTAAGGGATTTTGTAATTTTTTTTTTCATCCGGGGCTCTAGTAATAACGGTCAGAATGTCCACCGCCTGCACGACAACCCAAAATTCACCCAGACGCGGAGAATTTGAATTTCAACAAAAGCCTGCATTTCCATGGCTAAAGACGCTAAGCTCGGAAAAGTCATTTCTGAAGAAAGCGAGAGAATGATGTTAAGATAAGCCTTGCAAGGAATCTGTAATTTTTAGTTTATTTTTCAGCAATGGCTTGCCTTTGTTGTTGCCATTTATATTTTAACCATAGAGGGACAAGCAAATAGAGTTACCACAAATCAGAAAGGGTAAGTTCAGTCGATGATATCGATTATCTCTGGATAGTGGACAAACGAAGTAAAGCATTCTTATCGGGCTTTCAGGCCAATTTAAGTGAATAAATGAAGACTGTCGGGTCTCAGCCCTATTCGGTTAAACCATAAAGGATCTCTCTGGGCTAGAGGGAAAAGCTAGAGGCTGTTTCACACACCCAGTGGCTACTTATGTAGTCTACTGACCTCTGAAATGACCCTCTTTACAAAATCCGTCTGAATCACTTTATTTGAATTTTTCGATTTCAGCGCTAGCCGAGATTTTGCCAGGTTTGCAGACAATAACTTTGCTTTTGGGATCCCAAAATGTAAGTGGAGGGATACCTATGACTTCGTAAAATTCTCTGTCTGTCCGTCGGTCCGTCTGTCCATCCTTCTGTCAGCACGATAACTCTCGAAGGAAATGCGATATTTTGATGAAACTTGGTGCGAGCATTCTTTGGGTCAACGGACAGGTCGAGTTCGTAGGTGGGCTATGTAGCCCTATATTTAGGGGTGGGGGAGGGAGTTCAAATTATGGGGCGAAACAAATAATTTTTAAAAATTAATGAGATAGTCGATTTAGGGGTAAAGAGACATGCTGAATCCGAATATGAAAATAATTTTCTCGCTGGACAAGTAGTTCGCCCGGAATCCGGCCAAAATCCGAAAACTTGTTAAAAGTAAAAGCTTTGTTAGATTCACGGAAAAGAAGACATGCTGAATCCGTAAATGACAATTATTTTCTCACCTGACGTATAGTTCGCCCGGAATCCGGCTGAAACCGGAAAATTTGTTAAAGTAAAAGTTTTATCTGAAGTTGATTAGAGGTTCAATGTAGGGGTAAGAGACACGCTGATTTCGTTTTTTAGTCTTATTTTTCTTGCCAGACAAGTAGGCTAGTTCGCCCACAATCCCGCCGAAACCGCAAATCTGGCAGATGTAAGGCAGGAAGTTCTGATCAATTTTCTCAAAGTTGATATGACGTAGGCTATAGCGATAAACACACATGCTGAATCCATATTTGAACTTAATCTTCTCAGATGATTACCATTGGCTTTAATCTGTTTCCAGATTTTATTAGTAAAAATGTACAAGGAGTCTGGCGAAGAACAGATATCTACAAGACGCAAATGTCTGGGCTCCGGAAATGTTTGGGCTCCGATCGAATTTATTTCTCCTGTTATGTACTGTGCTATTTCCCATGCCTTATCAAGTGCGTTGATAAAAATTTCAGTACTATTATCGAAGTAATGGGGGCCACCGGGACAAGGCACCGAAACGGCGACAGCTGCGTACGAAACAACGTTTTTTTTTGTGACTTGCCTTGGCCCGAGTGAAAAAATACAGTAATGTGCATGCCTTTATCGCGAGGGTCCTTTAACCCCCTCCCCCCCCCAAAAGATCCTCACAAAAAAGTTCTTCCAAAAACTCCTCTTCTACAAGTACAATAGAAGGGTCGTTCACCAGTTTTCATGCTTTGATCACGCTGCAAGAGTCCTTAGATCCCCGAAAGATCCCAGTCGAGAGAAAACTTGTGATGACATAGCACTTCTCGGCCAATAGTTTTTAGTTCTAGAATTTTCTTTGGACGGCGATGAAAGAGTAAGCGTCAAGCTTATTAGTAGAACTTCTGCGCTTTTTGGCCCAAAACTTTTAGTTCCCCAAGGTAAGGACCATCCGAGCCATGTAGACCGTCCAGGGCCGAAAGGGCAGAGACTCAAGGGAAAAGCTAAGGTGACGGGTTCACATGAGATGGTGTTCTTCATAACACATAACACAATGATATAGTACGTCTGTCTTTGTACATTTTATTTGACGACTCAAGTTTTTAGAAACCAAAATTGTTTCCAGAATAAACCCCCTTTTTGGTTTGGTTGCAAAAAAAAAAAAAAATGTTTATGTCTACACTGTCAGAAGTTTCATAACAGATCGCGCATAACACTTTCAATAATAACACCTTTTCACTTAGTGTTAGGACCAATTAAGTTTACACTATTTCGTGCCTAGATCTCCAACAACACCTTCAATTGGTAAAAATACTACAATGTCAGAAGTTACATAACGACAACAGAAGGATCACTTTGGGATGTTATCTGTTATGTTTCTTTTGTTCCCGTTAGTTCCCGTTAGCGTTCCCGTTATCGCTATCTGTTATGAAACTTCTGACAGTGTATGTCTAAAGTTTTTAAAGATGTGATGAAAATGGTAAAATGAGAAATAAGGGTAAAAGAGGAAATAAGAAAGAATATTAAAAAAATTAAATGTAGTGATAGAGAAAAGTGTAGGTGACGCTAAATATATAGGTCGGTCTTTAAAAAAAAATAATTTAAAATATTAGATGTTAGGACCGTTGGCGTCACCGAGGGAAAGTGGAAGCGTATCCACCTGTCCAAATGATTTTGGACAGGAAGAATGGAAAACATACCACGCAGCAATACAAAAAATAAATACAAAAATAGAAACCAAAACTGTATTAGTCATATTATTGTTTATTTGATTCGTTCAAAACTGAAGGTGAGCATAAACGTTTTAAACAACAACATATCAGTCAAATTCACACATATTTACATGAATATACAGTGGCTAACTAAGCATACAAAGACAATTGCCTACATAATCTAAAATCAAATGCAAAATAAAAAAAGAAATCAGGGCACTTTTTTCAAAGAGAAAAAGTTGTGATGGACTAGAGTGTTGTCAGCTTTTTTGTGAAAGTTTTGTAATTCACAGTTCAAAATCTCCAAAGAATTCTTCACTTTAAAATTAGAATTTAGGGAAGAGTTATTCATGAAAATTGGGAAACCAAGAAGGAATTTAGAGAATTTGTAATAAGTAATTTTTAGCGCAGAAAGTTCAGAAGGACCGAAAGAAGAAAAGAGAACAGGAGAAAAAGGATCTGTTAACATTTCTGAAAGCTGACATTTCCTATGCTATTTGTCGCAACGAAGAATTTCTGGCAAGGTAATGTGAACGACTTGAAACTGATTTGAAATCCTGCACAGCGTTCATTTTGTCTCTCAGCGTAATACTTATCAGAATCGTTTATTCTAAAATAGCTGTCATAGTCTTCCCGGACGTGTCAGGACGCTAAAATACGGTATTCTTTACAATAAAATACAGATACAAAACATGCAGTGCCCAGTACTATTTGTTGTAACATTCGATAGAAAATGGCATGAATGAGTTGGCGAATCTGTTAGTTCTGGTTTTGAAGGGCACGAGCTTATTGCACTGACGGGTCCGACTATTAGTCGGGGCGTAATTCTGCGATCGAACAAGCTTATAATCTCACCTGTGTATTCAATCCAGCGTAGATGAAGGGGTTGAATATGACACAGCTCTTCGCAAATAAAGAAGGTATAGTCACAAACGATGGATGGAGCTGGAATTGTTCTGGGTTTCCAAACGTCTCCACCAGGGCGATTATGGAATACGGTGTCCAAGAAAAGAGGAACGCAGATACCATTATGCCGATCATGATTGTCACCCGAGCTTGGGCACGAGTTCGGCTTGCACTCGTTTTCTAGAAGAAAGAGAATATCTTCAGTATCGGACTACGAAAAGCCTTAAGGCGTATTCTCGCCGTTCCGCGAGGACTCCACTTGAGGAGTCCCCGCGTTTTTGTTTGTCCCGGGGACTCACTCCCCGTATTCTCGCGAGTCCCCACGGACGAGTAATGCTCCGATTATCATCACTATCATCAAAAAGGACTCCTTTTCAGATTCGGAGGGGAATCAATTTTTGCTGCTGTTGGTCCAATGCAAAATGAATTAAAAACTATCAGAATAAACAAAATAAAAAATAAAGTGGATCCAGACTAATTTTGTCAACTGCACATTTTTTTCGGACAAAATCCATTTTGGAAGCATTCCCCGTGTTCTCGCTGTTTTCCGTACGCGGAGTCCGCGTGGAGTGACTCCCTCTATTCTCGCCGTTCCCTTCGATTGAGGAGTCCTTGGGGAACGGCGAGAATACGCCTTTAGACCGGTTCGGCGTTACAAGCAGTGTTGCCACTGGCAGAACAATTCGGCGATTTGTCAGTTTTTCGACTTCTTCGACAAAGCGAGCCAGAAGTGACCGGTAAGACTGTAAACACACAAATGCCTTGAATCAGGACTCAATAGCTTAAAGTCAGACAATAGATGACACACCAACTATTTTACTCTGACCAATAAAAGTATTTGTACACCGAAGAAGGTCCTTCACTAGAGGGGGCGGACGGTGTGTTGTCAGGGAGGTTCGAATATAGTTTCTGCTGAACGAATACAAGTAAACAGATACCCTAGCAGAATTTTGATTAATACTGGTGACAGCGGATTAGTGGGAACTAAACCACATGGTGGCTCTCAACTGCAATATGAAAATATGCAAAGTAGGCGCCGACCTATGAACCCCCCCCCCTTTTATGGGCTCTGTGACAATGGCTGAAATTAGTAATGACTACCTGTTTACTTTAAAACTTATTGGGGTATTGAAACTGATCTATTAAGACTGATAGCTGGTGAATTAAAATCTATTAGGAGATAATTTTTTGACTGTCGAAACAAAAACGGTACTGGAGTACCCATGCTTCCAACAATGCTAATACTCTATATATGACTACGTCCAAAACACGCCAGTGAACCTCGGTAAGAACGAAGAACGTCGCCTGAACGATGACTCAAATTGTCTGCCAACCAATCAACGGCGTTCGTTGGGGACAGCTATGGTGACGCTTCCGGCTCTTCCGCTAGGTACACGGCGATCCTTCATCGGCACGTACAGTTAGTCATCAAGATTATTCAATTATTTTCTCTAGCATCTGCAGGCTTTGATTGTGCTGTGGCGCCTCGTTTTAAGCGCCACATAAGGGGGGGGGGGGGCAGGTGTCCCCCAGGCTTCGCAAACGGGCCCATAACTGCCCAGCAAACTTCTGTAAAACCTAGCAGACCAGGCGCAAAACCGAATCTGTAGGCTATTCGACTCCTTACACAAAACATTTTTTTTCCCATAAGTCTCCGTGAATATATTGTTTGCTTTTAGTTCATGTATTGTTGATTCGCTTAAATATATTTGGTCTGACCTATGTAAGGTTTATGTTAAAGAATGCGAAGGGGCCCAGGACAGTGCCATTGCCCCCCCCCCTAGGGTTTCAGTGAAACGACGCCTCTGGTTTTTAACTTGGTTTGTCTTCTTTTCTTTGCGATTTCGAAACTCTCCATATATTCTAGAAAGCAGCCTTTTAATGTTAGGAAGCACTTTTCAAACCCTCAGCCTCCGTGCTGCCAAGAAAAGACCCACTCTCCCAAATTGTGTGCAATCCAACCGATCGACGAATAGAATTGTAAAAACTATAAATTTAGGCCGAAACAGGAGTTTCTGCAAATTTGAAAGCCATTGGCTTCTAAAAATTACAAAGCTGTTCGCATTCTGAATTAGACAGATGTAAGCTTTCTAAAAATTAGAAAGATGATCGCCTTCTGAATTAGACAGATGTAAGCTTTCTAGAAATTAGAAAGCGATTCAAACTGTCAAAAACATTTTACAGCGAATTAAAACTTTGCGACGGTCTGATACCAAAAGTGCTTTTTTTGTATAAATATTTCTCGAGAAGGAAAACCGTTCAGGGAAGAAAATAAAAACATTGAAGAAATTAACATTAAGGAGCACAACACATCTGAACACATTTTCTAGACTATTTTCTTCTTGTGGCATCGCCAAAAAATAAAATTTGGCGACCGCCGTAATATCCCCGGCGCCAGCATTTGCACTGAACTTTCCATCTTTGCCTTTTTTCTGTCGTGCCAAATTGAAAAGCAAGGTCAAAGATTCCTGATTAGCAATTTTCACGAAATTCTTGCCCCCTTGGCATCCAAAAAAGTTCGACCGGTGACTTAGAAGAAGACGTGCTTAAACCTATTATACGGAAAGATCCCACGGTAGATTACTGTTTTAATCAAAATTGCCTTAGATGTGTGATAAGGTTATGAGATTGGCTGACTTAATATTTTAGCTCCTTTCTTTTCTGTGACATTGTCAAAAAAGCAAAACGTTGCCACTGCTCTGTAAAAGTTTCTCCTATATCAGACATCAGTAACTGTGCATCACCGAATTCGGAAATATGTACTCCGAGATCGGAGAGTTTAAATCAGATGGAGGATTAAAACACTACAATGCAAAATACCGCAGATTAAGTTATCTGAAAGCGGATATGTTTTTTACAGTGTGGATGTCGCTGGCGCGTTGTGGGGGCTTACCAAGTTTGAATAAACGCCGCCGCGGCGTTGGCGCTCATATTTTCTTTTTATCCGGCCTAATGAAGAAGAAGGCAATAGCAAATTTGATTACCATATTTCGCCCATGCCTCTAGTCAGACAACTTCCCCTCCCAACGTTTTAACACCAATGAAAACGGTTTAACACCGTACATTAAGTGTGTCTTTGTTGGTAAAGTCCTCTCTCCGTGGAGAAATGTTTCAGGGACGAAAAGGGTCTTAGAAGTGTGACAAGACAATGATAATGGGTGGATATGTACTCTCGATTATGTCCTACACATGACCTCGTAAACAAATTCAAAGATTTCGATGGGATCTCAAGAATGTCATACCTGATCCAGACAATCGGGTCAGATATCCGGTCTTGGTCAGACTCCTTGAAAAAAATTTCAAAATGGATGCATTTTTCTCAAAATCAGCCGTATCCCACAATCCAACTCAATACTGATCTTGTACATTTCTTTTAACCATCCCTAACATTTGTTTTTCTAAAACAACGACACCAGCAACTCCCCAAATCAACTCCCAATCGAATCTGAAACGGAGTATCTTTTTGATGATGGTGATGATAATCGAGCATTCCCCGAGCGTGAGGACTCGCGAGAATCCGGGAAGTGAGTCGCTGGGACAAACAAATACGCGGGGACTCCGCTGGGAACGGCGAAAATATACCTACACTTCATTTGTTTGGGATTGCTAAACGCCGCTTTCCTAATCGAAACTTGTCCACTGATATACTCACGAAATTCGATCAGTCACCAAAGAGATCCTTGGGAAATCCCGAGTCCATGCCAGCGCTGGAAAGCCGAATAGTCATTGATGTCTTCCAGGCTTACAAGAGGAACTGAAGAGGCGGATGTTTGATAGGATTTTGAGAAAATTAATGAGTTTCTACGAGTTATTCGCTTTCGTCCTAGACTCAGTCCTGCGTTGGCATCGGCACCTGACAGTTTGCATAATTTGGATATAGAGATTAAAATAACATGACAAAGACAAATTAAAAACAAATGTTTTCGGGATGGTAGTTACGACTTGGAAGACGTAGTTGCGTAATCGTCTAGATTTCGCATTCTTGCGAACGAAATCTAAATGTTGAAAACAAGGTGAATGTAGTGAAGGAAAATTAAGTGTGTAGAGTCAAGTTGAGTTTATTCATAAAAGCTTTCAGAAAGCGTGCGCCGAATGTGATCTTTACGCCAAATGTAATAAAACTAAAACATTTATTTATCATTCACTTCGTCATTTCAAAGGGTCAAAGACTAAATCAAGAAAGTTTAACGCCCATAATAACCAAATTACGTACAAATGTACGTAATTTCAAGTGTAACTGTAATATTGACAAATTTGTGCATCAAATTTGTGAACTCACCAATTTTAGTTTTGTTACCGTGAAAGTGTGAGCGAATAAGTTACTATTCTACCATTCCAATGCCTAGTTGGTTATACTCAAAGCCTTATAGCACCATGAAGTAGCGCCAAGACTTGAAAAAAGTGACACACACTCGAATAGCAGCGACACTAGCACCGCCAGCGATAGTGAACGTCCCTGCTGAAACTCAATCGGTCGTGCACCAGCGCTTGCTCCAACAACTTCATATTCTGAGCACAGCAAAAAAAAGATACAACCTCCCCTGTTTCCTCGATGTGTGCAGACCGCTAGACCGCATCTTGGCTTTACTAGAAATTTCTAAGCCCGCAAGTTTGCCTCGCTTTAAATGCCGCAAGCATAGTGGGCGGTGCTATGAGTATGGTCCGTCTGCACCACGGAAAGCTCAACAAAACCACGAACAAAATTCCTTGATATCTTTCGTACCTTGTATCAGGGACCCATACATTTCCTGTAATGCCTCGCCATTCAGGGGGCTTGTCACTTTCTATGCTTCTATGTTGCTATACTGCCCGACCTACTCCTACTTTCCAAAAATTCCGCTTGGGTCGAATCGGCGTTCTTGTTTGCCTCATTGGACGTGCGCGCCAAAGAGACTCCACCCTCAAGGCGCCAGCAGCCAATCCCAAACAGGGGCGGTTCGAGGGGGGGGGCGTGGGGGGGTGACTCACCCCCCCATGCTTCAGAGAATCGTACTCTCAGTCGTATGTTTTGAGCTTGTCTGAATGCAGTCGTATGTTTTGAGCTTGCCAGAATCACATAAAGGCAGTTACAAAACGTGAATTTTGACCGCAGATGACATTTCTAGTCGGATGGCTACGAAGATCTTTCCTAGTCGTATGTTTTAGGTCTATCAGATTCACAGTGGTTGTATATTCTGAGTTTGTCAGAATGATAGTCGTATATTCTAGCGTGCCAGAATAACACCAGATCGTGAATTTCGTCAGACGCAAATCACCTGTTCCTTGTCGCATTTACAAACAGATTTTCTAGTCGTATATTAGAGATAGTCGTAAGTTTTGAGCTTGCCAGATAAGGCACCTAATCCTGAATTTTAGTCACAGATGACTGTCATGATTCTAGTCGTATGGTTACGTATAGGTTTTCTATAACTCATATGTCACGAGTCAATCGTATGTTTTGACTGAGCTTGTTAGAATGACAGTCGTATGTTCCGAGCCTCTCAGAATGACACAAATACAGTTACCGATTTGATTTTCACCCGGTGCTGCACAGTGTGAACACAACTGGTTTTGTACCAAAACCTTTGTATTTTAGCAGAAAACACGTAGCTGATTTCTGAAATTTCAACAGTATAGCCTATCTGGTTTTATGCAAAAGATCCTTATTCTAGAATAAAACAGGTTGATTTTCAGCTTTCCGAGTAAGGTTTCACCATAAACCGGAGATGTACGCATTGCAAGGATGGGCCTGATGATCGCACCATACTGTTAATTCAAACCAAATCTACTTTGTGTCTATTTTATTAGAGTGGCTACTTCCTTTTTTCGGAAGGGGTCAAGTATGGAAGCACTGCTGTGTACCAACTTCCGGCAAGATACCCTACTCCGTTCTAGAGTTAACGGGGTTTCGACAGATCTGTAGCACTTACATTTGTTTGGGTTCCGAAAAAAGACACATAAATGTTTCTAAAACTTCGCCTGGGGCGCTTTTCATGGTAGTCTATTTTCTATTTAGTGGCAGGGCGCGTCATTTAGGTGCTGTTTTAGGCATAAGATTTGAACCACGTTAAAAGCTATAATTTGTGCAGGAAGTAGTTGAACTTTTCCCAGAAAAAAGGCGGATTTAAAAAAATCCGCCTGCGGCGCCTTTCGTAGCAACCCTTTCACTATTTACTTGAAGCGTGCGTTATTCAGATGGGTTTTAAGCTTGAGATTTTGGGGTTTGAGCAACATTAAAAACTATAAATTGGATGGGAAGTAGTTGACTTTTGCCAGTAAAAAGTCAGATTAAAAAAATTTCGCCTGCGGTGCTCAGTTTTTCTTTAGTAAATACGTTAGAGGCTGCTGCTTGGGATCGTAGCAACGTCACAAGCAGAATTTAAATGGGAAGTAGTTGAATTTTGCCAGAAAAAGGCTGATTTCAAAAACTTTCGCCTGCGGCGCCTTTTGTAGTAGGCCTATCCTATTGAATTATTTTTTTCAAGGGTGCGTCAATTAGGTGGAGTTTTAAGCTTGAGATTTTGGGATCTGAGATACATGAAAAGCTAGAATTTCTAGGGGAAGCAGTTGAATTTTGCTCGGATTAAAAAAAAATTCGCCTGCGGCGCTCAGTTTAAGTTGTCTTGAGCACATCCGTCAGAAGCTGGTACCGTAGTTTGGCTGTTTCCTGCGAAAGTTCTAATGAACGTCATGCTGAAACGCATAACCTTTTAAAAATCTATGTTTATATTTCTTGAGCCTGTGGTACTGTGCTTTTCTATTTCATTTTTTTTTAATCGACATAATTGCCGATTACCTAGTCGTATGTTTTAAGGTCGTCACCCCCCCATGCCCAAGCACTTCGAACCGCCCCTGATCCCAAATGTTGTCTATCTGGATAGCCGCGTATTCTATCCCCGTGAGTATCTCTCGAACTACCGGTTGGTCGGTCAAGATCGCATCAGAAATGCTTATTGACAAGCCCCCTGAATGGCGAGGCAATACAGGAAATTTATGGGTCCCTGCTTGTATGGACGGGAGTCAATTTGTGTTGGAAAGAAGTAGCATGTGAGGGCTACATTCGCTTATAGTGTGAAACCGGATAGCCTGGATTCCTGAAAGTATCTTCCCCGGGAACTTTCTTGACGGTTCGGTGCAGTCGAGTGCTTTAAGAAGCTTTTGAGTTTCGGATGATTGTTCCTTCTCTTCCCAGGGGAAAATTGGCAAACTGCAATTTCTCGGGATGACATAAAATTTGCCAAATGGTCCTTAGGGGCCATTATATACAAGAGGGAAGTGTAATTGACCAATAAAAGGAAACGAAACGCATAACAGACAGATCATGGGTCTGGAGGAGGAGATTCCACTCAAAGGTTCGGTTCAAAAGATCATCCATCCAATATCAATTTCGTTAGAGGGGTTACTCGTTTTAAGAATAACTGTGTGTACCGTAGAAATAAAGTAAAGAGCGGAGAAAGAAAGCAAAAGCAATAAGAAACAAGAAAAGGGCCACCAACTTTTACACTTTATTTTCATAATAATATTTACCTCAAACTACCTTCAATACATTTACAGTTATTACTTTTACTAATGTACCTTTTATCGTTGAGTATGCGACGGATGTTTGAATCGGATTTTCAAGAAAGCCTATACGGTATTCTTCCTCGTAAGGAAACCCCGGGAAACCTCAAATAACTGGTAAATGTTCTCCCCATCAATTATAGCACTACATCTCTTTCGAACGAGTTTGCCGCGAAGGCACAGAACGCGGGGAAACTATAGTCTATACTAGCAGGGACCCATACATTTCCTGTAATGCCATTCAGGGGGCTTGTCATTTTCTATGCTTCTATGTTGCTATGTTGCCCGAGCCTCACCTAGTTTCCAAAAATTCCACTTGGGTCGAATCGGCGTTCTTGCTCAGATAGAGCCAATCCCGGGCCTCCTTGGACGTGAGACCAAAGAGACTCCTCCCTCAAGGCAATATTTTATCCCCCTGGGTATTTCTCGAACTATCTGACGCTCGGTCAAGAGCGCATCAGAAATCTCTCATTGACAAGCCCCCTTAATGGCGAGTTATTACAGGACATTTATGGTTCCCTGATACTAGTGGTGAACTGAAGCTCACATGGCACTTGCCCGGTCGGTGCCGGCACCGGTTGGCACGTATTAGGACCTTAAAATCAGCATGTTTAGAAGCGGAAATCGCCTATTTATTACCGGCATTAAGTAGGTTTTAAGCAGGTGCCAAGGAGTGGGTAATCCTCGTGGAGTCCTTTCCTTCTAATTCAAACTTGATTTCTGGTTTGTTTGTCGCGGTAAATTCCCTTTATCTTCACAAAACCAGGGACCCATAAATTTCTTTTACAGGGGGCTTGTCATTTCCTATGCTTCTACATTGCTATGTTGACCGATCCAAATCTGGTTTTCAAAAATCCCCACTTGAGTCGAATCGGCATTCTTGTTTGCCTCATTGGCCGTGCGCGCCAAAGAGACTCCTCCCTCAAGGCGCCAGCCGTCAATCCCAAATTTTGTCTATCTGGCCTTTGGCGTGATTGGACCGTGGGTATTTCTCAAACTATCTTCCGACCGGTCAAGAGCGCATCAGAAATCTCTTATTGATAAGCCCCCAGTAAAGGAAATGTATGGGTCCCTGACAGAACTAAGACGTTTCCAGGAACTCCATATCTTCGGTCACTACTCGAATTTCACAATTGGATTTCCATGGCTAATTGCTCGGAAACATTCCAGTAACTGCAACGTCTAGACCCCCCCCCCACTCAATGCGGCAGTGGGATCATTGACTGGCACGAGCCAGGATCGCGGGAGTTCAAAATAGATCTTAAAGGTCGTACCTATTATGACAATGCAATCTATTTCTGTAATTGCAATAACTGATTCTAAAGACCGCAGACCCAAATTTCATACGTTACATTCTAAACCCCCTAACGACAACTCACTAATCTTGGAACTTCCAGAATTCACTATTTTCCATGCGCATTGTGCTCCTGACGAGTGTTCAGCCTATTGATGTGTTAAACAGTTTCGTCGAATTTTGCCGAGTTTTTGCTAGAAGTCAATATATGAACCTAGGGAAAGGCTCAACACAGCCTAAGCCATGGAGTTTCAGTCCTATGGACCTGTAATGATTTCTCCGCTATTTCAAGAAATCAATGAGTGACTGAAACCCGACCAGTTCTAACCACAGTTAAACACAGTTCTTCTGTCTCGAGGACAAAATTCTGAAACAAATTTTGTTAAACGCTTTTTGGGATCCCAAAACGTATGTGACGAGATACCTATAACTTCGTACAGTTTTTGGGATCCCAAAACGTTAGTGACGGATACCTATGACATCGCAAAAGTTGTCCGTCTGTCCGTCCGTCTGTCCGTCTGTCCGTCTGTCCGTCTGTAAGCACGATAACTCTCGAAGGGATTGAGATATTTTGATGAAACTTGGTGGGAGGATCCTTTGGGTCAAAGTACAAGTCAAGTTCGAAGATGGGCTGTGTAGCCATATATTTGAGGGTGGGGGAGGGGTTTCAAATTAAGGGGCAAGAAAAATATTTTTTAAAAGCTATTTAGATAGTTGATTTAGGGGTAAGGAGACACGCTGAATCCGAATGTGAAAGTTATTTTCTCGTCGGACAAGTAGTTCGGCCGGAATCCGGCCAAAACCGGAAAGTTTGTTAAACGTAAAAGTTTTATTTGAAGTTGATTAGATGATTGATTTAGAGGTGGGAAGACATGCTGAACACGATGGTGAAAACCACTTTTTGACCGGACAAGTAGTTAGCCCGGAATCCGGCCGAAACCGGAAAATTTGTTCAAAGCAAAAGTTTTATTTGAAGTTGATGAGATGTTCGATTTAGGGGTAAGAAGACATGCTGAACACGATGGTGAAAACCATTTTCTCGACGAACTAGTAGTTAGCCCGGAATCCGGCCGAAACCGGAAAATTTGTTAGAAGCAAAAGTTTTATTTGAAGTTGATTAGATGTTAGATTTAGGGGTAAGAAGACATGCTGAACACGATGGTGAAAACTATTTTCTCGCCGGACAAGTAGTTCGCCCGGAATCCGTCCGAAACCGGAAAATTTGTTAAAAGTAAAATTTGTATTTGAAGTTGATTAGATGATAGATTTAAGGGTAAGAAGATACGCTGAATCTGTATATGACAATCATTTTTACCCGGACATATAGTTCGTCCGAATCCGGTTGAAACCGGATTTTTTTTATAAGTTAAAGTTTTATTTGAAGTTGATTAGACGTTCTTTATAGGGATAAGGAGATGCGCTGAATTCGTTTCTGAACTATCTTTTTTTGGCTGGACAAGTAGTTCGCTCGGAATTCCGCCGAAAACGGAAATTCGGCAGAAGTAAAGCAGGAAGTTTCGATCAGCATCGTCAAAATAAATATGGCTTATACAGGTATATCTGAAATTAATTTTCTCAGATGATTAGCCTGGCGAAGAATGGATCTGGCGTAGAGAAGACGTAGTTGTCTGGTCAAATATTAAATTTTTGGGATCCCATCGAAACCTTTGGTCTTGTTCCGTCCGTCAGTCTTTTGGCAAATTTGGTCAAAGTAAAAGTTTATTCTTAAGTCGATTAATGGTCGCATCACGGGTAAGAACACACTGCAAATCCATATATGTTGGATTCATATCGGGTTAGTAATCTGTCAAAAAAAACCAATCGGTATAATTTTCTATATTTTCTAGCGGTTATTAAGAGCAAAGAGTAATATGCTTACGAGCTCTGGCAAAATATGGATTGTCAGGATCAAGAAGTCCAGTAAATGCTTCATTTTTGGGATCCCATCGAAACCTTTGGTCTTGTTTATGTCGAAACTTGGTCATCGTTTTCAACTCCTTTAATGACTGGCAGACTTCAGACACGTATGCGATCGAACATCCCCCCCAACTAAACCGTTTAGGATGAAAGCACAGCGTTTGCAAACAATCGTGATTTCCGAGAAATACGAAGCCCATCAGCAGGAAACTTTTCATTAGACAAGGCGCAGTTCCCATTAGGTCATTCCCCACAAAATAAATGCATGCAAAGCAAGTTCCCGGGGACAAATGCGTTTACAATAATCCTGTACAACGCTTTAGAAAATTAGGCATTTGCCAATCCAATTAACGTGTATACATAGACCAGAATTTCTGAGATAATGCTGCGAATACAAGACCAGGATTTCCCCTGCCGGATTTGCTGCACTATTTGCACTTTTTCAAGTCAGGTATAATTGCGAGGTCCGAGATTAGCCTATGGATATGAGTTGGCTCCTCCTTTGGGATGAGTCAAGTAGTGAAAAATTACAGGTTTCCTCCCTTGGAGGAGGAGTCAAGTGGCGTCAAGTTTAAAAAAAAATCGATTTATCCGTACAAAACCACCTAGAAAACAGATTGCAGGTTTTTTACTCATCACCTTTTGGATCTATTCTACCATATCTGTGGACACGATGAGACACAGGGGTCCACTAGTGGGGGTCTAACTAGGGCGTCCATCTAGTCCGCTTGGAAGCACTGAACCTGAATATGGCGAACTATCCATATGGACTGAATACCGGCCCCAGGACAAACAACTACCTGGAAGCGTATCACCGCTCGCCAGATGTTGGATGTGCTCACCCAAACATCTTTCAAAATCTTGATCGACTGCGAACCTTGTGACGCCATGGTTGTCCAGCATCTTTCAGCGAAATAAAAGACCGAAAAAGATTTAAGCTGAAGGAGTTGAAGGAATACTCTTGATGACTATCTCTCCGTGTCGACGCAAAATCGCCGGGTACCTAGCGGAAGAGCCGGAAGCGGTATCACAGCTGCTCCTCAAGATCGCTGTGATTGGTCTGAGTCGTTAGGGAGACGTTTACTTGTTCTTACTGAGGATCACTGGCGTATTTTGTATAGAGTATCACGCTTATCGTCTTGGTGACTTCCAAAATACTCCTAAAGTTGTGGCACAGTTTTCAAGAGTCCAACTTTTGTATTGCGCTCTTGCTTGTTTTTGACTTGCGTTACAAGTTTTTCTTGTTACACTTCATCTAACAAGAACTTGTCAAAAATAACTAGCCTACCAAGTACCTGTAAAACCTTCTCAAATGATTGGTAGGTTAAATTCAATATCTGGACTATACCCTACAAAAGCGGCAAAAGCATGCATACTCAAAGACAGTTGTAGTGATGAATGTTATGCAAGTGTGGATTGGTTAGGTCGTTTCCTCAGTCCGTCAGTGGAACACATGTATAGATCTTTGAAAATAGTTCAATACATCTATGATGTTTAATAGACTATCAGCGACTTGGTTCATTTTTTGTTTAATGTTTGCTGTTTGTTTTGCCATGGCCCTTGGGCTTTTGAAGCAACTAAGTTTTATATTACATTATTTATTCATGGTGCGGCCACAACCTCGCTTTTTCCGGCACCTTCAATGACCATCACACTTTTACGACACCAATATAGCCCCCCCCCCAAGAAAGCACAACACTTATGAGACTCGATTTCCCCGAGGGCATATCGTGACTGCTCGAATTTGTCATTTCAAATGCTACAGCATTCCGAACCAACAGTTCAAAGTAGGTCATCTCTCGCAGGAACTCGACATTCCTTGAGAATCTGCCTTTTCCTTAGCTTCGGGAAGATCTTCGCTAATTGTCCTACTTCCTTCAAAAGGCTAAAGCATGCATACAACTACGTAATACCACCAAATTACGGCAAAAGCGCAGCAGTCGCGAAACTTCTAGAAAGTTCCATTAAGTATTCTGTCCCACCCGAATTCTCCCTAGGGAATGAAAAGCGTAATGTTGACTTACCGCGAAGAATACTCAATTAACTGCCGAAGGTCAATAGAGCAGTAGGGTGCAGAGCTTCCAGATATTTATGCTATTGGCCAAGGTCAACATAGTGAAACGGGGTTCAGATCTTCAAGGGATTTACGGTATCTGGTGCAGAGATGGGCGAATCCGAATCCGGATTCGGATTCAAATCCAGAATTCATCCTTTTGGCCGGATTCCAATCCGGATTCGAATCTTCTGCTTGTCAGGCTGGATTCGGGCTCGGATTCCAAACCCTCAATCTTACGAATCCGCTCAAATTTCTATTCTACATCCTTCTAGTTTCCGTTTCCCAATTTTTACACAATCCGCTTAGAAAATCCAACTTTTTGATCTCCACCCCCAACCATCCTCAGTAATCTATTACGCTATCTGGTTACCTTGGTTTACCCTTGGTTACCCGTGTTTTTGTCACCTCTGATTTTTAAACTATGAACTATGTACATGATTTGATGATTGATAAGGTCAGATTCGAATCCTCAGCATGAAATGGTGGATTCGGATTCGTACCTAGTCCTGGATTCGGATCCGGATTCAAATCCTTTCATGATCGGATTCGCCCATCCCTGATCTGGTGCTCTCACTCGGTAACTATTTTCTTTGTCTTCTTTGCTACTACATTATTTCTTTTTTTCTTGTCGAACTTCAGTCATCAGGTGATTATTTAATACTTCTTACCAGGGGGGGGGGGGGGGGGGCAGCACAGGCAGGAAATTTACTGACATGTTTACCGTAAAATCCGGCAGCTTTCAAGAAAAGAAATCGCCCCATCTTTAATGGATGCTATAGAGGGACCCATCTAATAATAACCTAATACAGTAACACTGTGTTTAATGGCAGGTCCAAAATGGTCCTAATATTTGCATAGGAGTACAATTCAAAATACAGTTTCAAAAATATTGTCATCAGGCGATTACGAAAGAAAACACAATTGCACCATCCCAAGATGGATTTGTATTGGATCTCCAATTCGAGCTCCAATTTAATATTATTTACTTAAAGGACACGTCGTACTTATGATAGTAATTCATTCTATTTCAGTAGTATTTCCATCCACCGAGATTCTTCCCTTCATAAGTATATCCTACATTTCTGCCAAATTTGACCCAAAATCATGGACCAAAAGAATCGGGATTTTTTTACTAGACTCAAATGAAATTTACTAGATCCTTTAAATTTACTAGATTATACTTTTGTTTACTAGATCTAGTACAAATTTTACTGTGCATGGCTTAGCCGCACCATCAGTCAAAATTTCAGGATTTTTTTCCCCAAACCTTTCTGGGGGGGGGGGGTGCAGCATCCGGCCCTATTCAGAACATCCCTGATGTTATGTTTTTTCCAGCCAGGGTTGCCAAGAGCTCGACTCACAAACAAAGGCTTCAAAATTCCCCGCAGAATGGTGCTTTTTGACAAACTATTTTTTCTTACAGGGATTTCAGCTTTTACCCGATGAAAACAGGAAAGGACAACAAAAGAATCTGACATTGCAAGGCATGGGACATTTGAAACTGGCTTCTGGCTTGAAACGTCGGCTTTGAATTTGAATTATCGACGTTGGTTAGGGGAGAGGGGTTCTGTTGATTCCAAGATTTCGTTTTTAGGTTCTGTTGATTCCATTTTTTCCGACTGTCTAGACTCATGTCTCAGCTGTTATTGTTACTTTGTAGAATCTTGTTGCCTGCATCATTTTCTTTGCAAATTCTATTTTCCTATTAGCTACTTTTATCCGGTTTCTCTTCTTTCATTGTTTTCCTTTTTCCCTTCAATATACAAATGAATTTTGATATTATGTAATCTTTTATTGTCCCTTGTAGAAAGCGCCATCTATGTTTTATATTATTTTTTAATCATTGAAAGTAATCACAATTGACCATTTCTCCGCATTCCATCTAGGAAGAAGATTTTTTAGAACCGAATAATCCCTTTTCTTTTTTTATGTTTTTTTTTCTTGTGTATTACTCCGTTACTGGAAGCTCACTGTAATTTATTCCTTTTCTTTTTCGGTATTGCGCTATTTCCCTTTTCTTGTCTAGTGCGTAAATAAAATTTCATCGTCATCATCACAATCAAAGTTCGAGAGATCTACTGAAAGCAATCGACGATCAGCGTAAATCAAACCTCAGTTTGCATCGGCTTGGATCTAACTGAAAACTCAAATACAAATAAGACATCCAAGTAGAGCACACTAAAGGTTGGTTCCAAATCAAAATCGAGGGGCTGCCCACTCTCGATTTTAGCGTACAGCAAGTGCCCGGTGCCGCGGTGCCCAGCCGTTGCCGGCACCGACTGACATCAGCCGGCACCGGTTGCCACATGTTAAAACGTTAAAATAAGCATGTTTAGAAAAGAAATCATTCAACTTATTGACGGCACCAGTGCCGGCAGCGCTAATTTCGGTCGGTGCCGGCCGGTGCCGACATATGGTGTACAGCAGGTGCCAGGGAGTGGGTAGCCCCTTCGATCAAAATGTGGTTGCGTCTAGAGAGATTTCACCCTACCTAACGAAAACAGATCATAGTTGAGAGTGAACGACGGGTACGTCCGCTGAGCTTTATTAGAGCGATATTTCGGCCCTTCTTGGCAAGGGTCCTTTCACCATCACTGGAGAAGGCAGGATGAATATAACATTGCAAGGTATGCTATCTTCTAATGCAAGACTGAATCGTGGGAATCTGGTAATTATTTTGGATTAGTATGAACATTTCATAATCGTTAAATCACGGGAAATAAGATTTGTGAGGCTTCACACTCTTTTTGTGTACTAAACCAGAGTAAAGTACAAGTGTTTTGGCCGGCAATTTGTAAATTTAGCACAGTAAATGAAAACGTGCTTTTTCTGACCTGAAAAAAGTTATTTTTATGAAAAGGTGTCATTTTCATAGAAAAAGTGTCACGGTATAACTCAGACCAGAGGCAAAAGGTGTCAAAAAGCACTAAAAGTATAACGCTTGGCAACCCTTTTCGGTGGCAGACTTATCACGGTTGCCACTCCACTAAAATGAAATTCACTAAGCAGCAAAAAAGTACAACCAAGTGATTAAATGCAGTACACCACAATTTTTTGTAAAATTCTCGTTCTCCGATCTCTATCGCGTTTTTTTTTGCTGTTTTTGCAGAACACAATACTGCTGAATGACTCCTCATGAACTGAGAACGAGTTGTCTGACACGTCTCAAAGGAGGCATGTGTTGTTTTGGCCGTAAGGCCGAAGTAAGCCAAGACTCTTAATAAAAACTAAATAACTTTTGGAAGTTTGGAATAACAGAATTGTGAACAAAATATAAAGTTATAAAAAGAAACCAAGTAACGACTGGTACAGAACTTACTGGTTTTAACTGGGTCCTTTTTTGCTGTTTTTTTTTCTAAGTATTTTTCTTCATAAAAAGCGGATAATGCTAAGACTTTCGCAGAATCAGTGCACTGGGGTTATTCCAATTAACTGAAATATTGTATTTTCGTAAATTATGATATAGGCTATTAAAAAGGTAAAAAAAAAGGAAAACAGGAGAAAGTTGCAATCAAACTCGTCAATGCACCAAATCGAACTCGTCGTTGTCGGTATCGGTCGTCTATTTAAAAGAAACAACTACTGTCAAACCCTGGCTTAAAGTTTCTAACTGGTTTCATTTCTTGGCAGCCCGAAACAAGTCATCGGGGATGAGGTATGGACACTTGTTTTGCATATCTAGGTCATCAGTTCTTATCACTCATAAAGTTTACCCTCGAATCGGACCACCTGTTCACAACCTAGGATATTGTAATAGTTACTATTGTCAGAAGGGTGGAACGCTTTCCTAATTGCAGGTCAGCCGTCCCAATGCGGAGTTGGTAAATATGCCCCCCCCCCCCCCACGGCAGGTTGAACCTGCATCGCGTGAGAGCGGATTCCTTTGCCCTTCTTTCCCTTATAAAGGCTATATATCTTACCTTATTCACAACATGGACTATTGAGCAATAAGCTACTGTTATGAAAAGCAGAGGTACCATCAGGCCAAACGCGAACAAATACAGGACGTAAGTTGTCGTTGAGGGGCTGCTATCTCGCCAGCTAACAGAGCAACTGAAAAGAAAAAAATATGATTAGAAAATAAAGTCAACTCTACTTACATCCAGTAAACCCCAGGCGACAAGAGGCCAGCAGTACAGCCGAAGTAGTTCTTCTTATTCTCAAAGAGAGGGTACCTCCAGTTGGGGTCATACCGCGCCTCACCAGCGAATTTTCTTCGGCACTTTAACATACCGTAGCTTAAAGGACACCTGAATGAAGAGTACCAAGTATCATCCCTATCTGTATGACTTCCGTTAACATTGCCTGCAGGAAACCCAATCCAAATACGAAATAGTCTTTCCAAGCTATGATTTTTGCTCCATTTTGCATCTGTCCTTATTTCAGTACCGAACAATTTTGGAAATGAGGATTCTCTCCAATCAACCCTTCTTCTGGAATATTTTTTAACCAGTTGAGCCCAAACGTATATCTAGAAGAAATTCCACGCTGTACAAGATTTGAATAAATTGCGCTTTTTGTCTTGGAGTCTGCATGTGCAAAACTCCAGAAACGAACATCCCTATTTCGAAAACGCCACGCTTAGGAGAAGAATGCTCTCCGTGGCCATGTCTGTAAACGCATTCTCCATGGTGTGTTCAAGTATGGTTTCATTGTTCAGGTGTCCTTTAAGGAATCAGTAGTTGAGTTTTTGATCCGAATTCTCCTCGCGATTCTCCTCGCAATTCTCCTATTTCACGTTTTTGGACTATTCAGATGAAGCGAATTCTCCTTTTCTTGCGTTTTTGTCAGAATCGAGAACGGGGAAAGCCTCGCGATTCTGCAGAATCGAGAAGTTGCTCCGATAGTGAATTCTCGATTCTCCTCTCTCCGTTCTCCTCCCTGATTGGTCAACCGAGTGCGGGTGTCCAATATGCACAAACAGGTATACCGGGCTGCAGACGAGCTGCCAAATTAAATTAGTGGCCAAATTAAATTAGTGTTTTGTCAAAAGCGAGAGTGGAGAAGCGAGAACGGAGAACTGAGAATTCAGATAAAAAACGCAGCTAGTGGGTTGATGTTGTGCACCTAATTGAAGAGTACATGGGGGTACATATGGTACATATGGGGGTACGTCGTCCCCTTGCTCCGGGGCACTCTGCTCCAACGTTGGAGCACTGCAGCCAACAACTAAGATCTATGACTGGATCGTATCGCTTCCGAGGAGCCCATTGGTCAGAATGAACGGTTACGCAACTTTCTCCCTGATTCTTATCAAAGCAAAGGGGGTCGCGCCGGGCTAGAACAGCCAGGCTGGGTCCAGTGCTTCCACTTTGCAGGATTTATCCTGAAATTCAGGATTTTTGGATAGCGGCAGGATTTTTTTCAGGATTTTTGATAATCCAGGATTTAGCAGGATTTTCAGACTTTTTCAGGATTTCCCAGAAATTCTTTTTTAATAAAAATAAAAAAAGAAAAGCCACAAAAACACACTCTGATCATCAGTGTTTCCAAAAAAATTTGCCTGCGGCGCATTTTATAGTGATAAATTCCCTATTTAAAAGTAGGAAGCGTCATATAGTTGGCGTTGAAGGCTTGGCATTTTAGGGGTTTAAAACCACACCAAAACCTAAAATGTAAGTAAACTTTTGCCAGAAAAAAGGCGCGTTTTAAAATTTTTGACTGCGGCGCTTAGTATAATTTATCCTAGCTACAGTCGTTAGCATCGTTGCGGCTTCGCTTTTTGTCGGTACATTTTTAAATCCCTTCGGCAAAACTGGATGCCCCCCTTCAAAGGTGAAAGGCTAGTGAAACTGGTCGTTTAATGTGCATTAAGTAATTACGGCAAAAATGTCCTTGATCCTCCCAAACGATAGAGACGATATATTCAGCTGCGTCTGGTCAAATCTTCCGACTATAGTCCTCACAACCATCCCTTCAACTAGTATGGAAACGAATTTTTTCGGCAGGATTTTTGGCAGGATTTTTTACTTTCCTAGCAGGATTTTTCAGGATTTTTGGGGTTCCCGGCAGGATTTTCGAAGGGGAGCAAGTGGAAGCACTGGCTGGGTCTACAATTTTGGGGAAAACTTAGCACAGATTCAAGGGATTCAGGTACGATATGACACTGGAAAGCAATTCGGGCTCTAGTTAGTGATGTTCAGAATACGCCTATGGCGACAAAGTTCCAAAGCTCATCCCAAGGCACAGAATTTGAATTTCAACAAAGGCGTACATTTGAATGACTAATGAAGCGCGAAAGCTCAGGAAACGTTCAGTTGCATTTTAGGCAATCGTTTACCGCTGTAGTTACTAGATATTCTGCATGGAGATACGAGCACGCAGAGGTACCATAAATTCGAAAGAAAAAGTTTATTCGTCAAAAATCGTATATCTGAAAAGCGGAGCAACGAACTAACGCATTTTCATCGGTTCTTTGAGCCTATATAAGTGACCGTCGACTAACTAGATTGTCGTATCCTGGTCGTATCTCAACCTTATTCGGTTAAACTTTAAGAAAAGTTTAAAACTGAGTCATCTATTCCATCGGTCAGGTTGTCCGTCCGTATAGGTGGGAATCAGAACCGCTTCACGGAGCCGTCTCGGGTTTTTCGGAGAGTTCCCGCCCTCTAAAGGGTGTGTTCTCAAGCTAACAACGTCATTCCAATCTGCACATTCTCATGTCCGGTGCTGCCATACTGGCCAGTTTTACGCCAAAATAGCGCCTGGACTGGCGTAATCATTTTTATAGCTGCTGTGCAGGGCAAGCATATGTTCGTGGCGTTCGTCAATAACTGAACGACGAGTACAAGTCTGAAATCATGTACTCTTGTTTGTTTGGTAGAAGTGCAATGGTAGCTAAGGAGGTAACATAGCATCTGTTCAACCAAAGGAGAAACAGTTTTGGGGTTTTGTTGCTAATCCTTGCGATGTTTGGGAGGTTTAAGAGTTTCTTCGGATTTTGAGCCCTAACAAATGTTCTGGCGTATTTTTGACATGTTTTTCAAAGGCCGCGGCTTCTTTTTTGACGATATGGCAACAGTGGTGTATCTCTACAAACGGCGTGGCACAGCAACGGTATCTATTAACAACCACTACTCTGGACGAATCTCTCCGGACCCCTTTCATTTTCACCACTAGCCTGCTACTATTTTTTTCAGTGGATGCTATCCCTTTCCTTCTTCTGGAAGCTAAAAATAGCGCAACTAAACCCCCAATTGGCCGACAGAGACGAAGCTGTGAATTCTAGATGAATTCTAACTTCCAATTTGGTCACGGCTGTCCGTTGAGATACTACTCCTTTCGACAGATTTAGCAGGCACGGGAAGACGTCATAAGGAATGTGCTGGGAATTACGATGGATATCTTGTATATTCTATCATTTATGTTGTTACGTTAGTCATTAGAACGCAGAAAGGTTGACAAAAAGCGAACAGCCGATAAGAGGCCCGGGACTTAGGAAGTTGTTTTCTTCCCCTTACTCCGCTTTCAAAACTTAAGGATTACACATAAATTAATTATAATCGTTATATTGTTTCTCCGTGGGTCGCTGACCAATTGTTTTGTTTCGCAGCGATTCCAAACTTAGCACAGCAAGTAGACCACTGCTTTTATGGTTTGCGGAAGCTTCTTGTGACTTTTTTGGCACAACTTCACATCTCAACTGTCTTACTTTAGTTAGATTTGTTTTCATAACAGAATCGAAACAAAAGTTACTTTTGTCTATACATCCTGTCTATAGCCTACATCCTGTTCTCCTTAGTTTTGCTCTCTTGCTGGGTTATGTCAGGATTACTTTTTTGGTGAAGGAAGCAATAACTTTCATGTTTCAGCACAATACACATACACATTTTCATGTTGATATGTTTCCGCATATCTTATGAAAAAAAACTCTTTGAAAAAACTCTTGAAAACTCTTTGAAAAAAAAAAAATTAAAATTTTTCTTGGTTCAGCACACTACATTTTCATAATATCTGAATATTTCAGTACTGTTTGAAAAACAATGTATGAAACTTTTCATGGTTCAGCACGCTACGTTTCCATAATAGCCTGTCTATAGATATTCCTTCAGCCCAAGCTGACTGCGGATCATATTTGACGATGCAAAACGGATAAGTTAGATACATTTTATTAGAGCACAGATTTCCGTTGATTTTAATTTTTTGGTGACGATCACGGCTCGAAGGCCAGAAAATACCCATTGATCAATAACCTATTTGAAGGCACTAAACGATAAGTAAGCTGAGGTCTAGTCCAACGATAGTTTGTAATGCTCTAAATAAAATGTAGCTGACTTATCCGTTTTGCATCGTCAAATATAAGCCTATCTATATATTTGACACTGTGTACTGCTTGAAAAAAAATGTTTGAAATCCACATTTTCATGTTGATACGTTTGCATACATTATTTCCCCGACAACTCTTTGAAAAGAATGCTTAAAGTTTTGCCGGTTCACCACACTACATTCCCATATCTACGCATTTCTCATACCTATACTGTCTGAAAAAAACATGTTTGAAACCTGTTTGAAATTTTTCCTGGTTCATCACACTACATTTCTCATCTCTATGTTCCCATACGCATTTCCGATATCTGTTCTGTTTAAAAAAAAAATCATGTCAGGCGGATTCCGGCCTAAATTTTCGTTTTACCTCCAGAGTTACCCGTGACAGGATTAACATTTGCCGACTTCAACTACGTTTCCTGAGAAAATGGCAGTACTGTCAGTCATCCCCCATTTCCTTTTACATCTGCAATGAAACGTTAATCAGTTCCAATGGCGTTATCGATTTCACTGGATTTCGGGCGAACGAGCTAATTTTCGTAATCACATTCGCTTGAGATAATTACCGAAGCAATACAGCGGAAGCCTGACCAAACTATCCGCTTCGTTTAAAGCCCACTTAGCTTCTGCTATATAGATAGGCCTACTCTGCATGACTACGTCCGAAACACGCCAGCGAACCTCAGGAAGAACGAGAAACGTCATCCAAACGAAACTTCAAAACTGATTCAAATCCCATTCAAACTAATCACAAACGTTTATTGCGGTTACTCAATCCAAGAAATACACGGAGGTGGTACAAGAAAGCTTGGTACTAAAATACCATGAGTCTTACATAATGTTATTCCTATTATGTTTTACTTTCCACTTCCGTGGGAACTACTCCCATTCGTGCTGCCAGCCGAAAACCTTCGCTGCACGTTACTCTACTTTTAAGTTTTACTTCTGTGTTCATCCTTTAAATTTTCTTTTCGAATTTACTGAAGAATCTAACTTACTGAAGAATCGAATTTACTGAAGAATCTGACTGTAGTTTGCGTAATTGCCGGCTCCTTTTGTTTATTCCCCTGGGATCGCGCCCCTTCTTTCGTGAATTTTAATGATCTAGCCAAGTTGGGGCAACTGTCGGATTTTTTTATTGGGCGAAGTGTCGGATTTCAGGAGTGGGCGAACTGACGGATTTCATGAGTGGGTCGATTGACGGATTTCAAGGGTCAACTTACGGGTAGGCGAACTTACGGGTGGGCGAACTGAGTGGTGGACTGACTGGTAGGAAAACTTACGGATGGGCGAAGTTACGGGTAGGCGAGTAGGCGAACTGACGGGTGGGCGAACTTACGGGTGGAGGTAGTGACGGAGACCCGTTCTTGGTGAAGTACGGGACAAAAGACTTGTGATAGCGCTGGCTGACTGAAAGCTGGCGGGGAAGAGTTTCTCGCCACATTTCGTCCCAAGACGTATCGCTGTCGATTTTCTTCGATTAGGTCCTAGCTCCGTAAGGCCACCGCTGCCACCATTATTAACAGGGGCGTCCAGGATTAACTGGAGGATTAAACAGCTAACTGTGTCAAATGTGACCTGCTCTACAGTCTACATCATTACCGGTTAAACAATCGTACATAAGAATGTAAACTTATCTGCTGATGAACTGTAGTCTAGACAACGGCAGCGAAGAAAGTCCCGTTGAAGTCGCTCGTGTCCACACAATTCAGCCGCGCGCCCAAAAAACTGAAGCAAGAACTTTCCTTTGTCCAGTGGCCCCCAAAACCTGATGGAACCACCCAAAATACTGGTATATCAACGTAACACACGCCCCGATGGTCAGGGAACAGGAGGCAATCATGCTCGAACTGAATTGCGAGAAGATGTCGCCTTTCAGAGAGACTCCATTTTGATTGTTTCACTCACTCATCCTTGGAATCCCCCTTAAAAGCATGAACTCTCACCTGATTCCGCCATATTCCTCTCCAAACTTCCCCCACCCAAACGCGGGTGGTGCCGTCACTCCCGCAGCGTAGGACCAAATAAAGAAAATGAGGATTTTTGATTGGCGGAGAGTTAAGTTCCATTTTCTTCCGATGGGCATCGCAATTACAAGAGATCGCCAGAAAGCCAGAACTGCCAATGTGGTGATTGAGCATATTCCTAAAACAGAAATTCTAAGGCACACAAATTCATAGCAGACAGTCCACTTTGTCATTATGTTCGCTGTTCCCGGGTCCTTCTTAACCGTAATGCCCGTGCCCCACTATAGTCACACCTGGTAGTAACGCCGGTAATAAGACCGTCTTGCGGTCGAAATTGGGAAGAAAAGACGCTGAAAACGTAAAATAGACGAAATGGAAAAATCCATCTCCGCCATTTTGAAACGTATCGTAAACGACCAGGATGAAAAGTGAGAGTGGGTAATAACCAAATTAGCGAACCAAATTACATACAGATGTGACTGAATGTGGCCCGGGCATAAAGCTGTTTCCCGGTCTGCTTGACTGATTGCTTATCGCCGGTAATAATGGATAACATCGAGTAGGGATAAATGTAAAGAAAAGAAGAAAGGCGAAAGTACTAAAATACAAAAAAACCTAAGCTTAGGGTTGCCGCGGGTAGCACGAAAGAGATACTTTTGAAACTCAAGAAGTACCATTTTAAGAAAAAGTAGAACTAACAAAACTTTTTTGTTAGTTCTACTAACAAATTTTTTTTTTAGTAGAACTAAAAAAGAACTAACAGCATTTCTTCGAAAGAACACTTTATTCTGTTCCGACTGCTTTTTGCTTTAACAGCAAGAAATAGATTCGAGGAATAGTACTTTACATAAATTAATTTAGTCGTTTTACATAATACTCATGAAACTGTTGTAACACATTTTTTTTTAAACTTAAAGTACACCTCGCATTATTTGCTGTTTATGTGCCAATATTCAAAACTATCTGAACACTGTAAAACTAAGCTCTGCTTTTAACACATTATCCACGGCTTTGGCTGTTTTAAGCCTTTTCCCAGACCTATATTCATATAGTATAAAAACGGATTCGTCAGCTGTGATGCTTTAAAGCGATATTCCGGTCCTTCTTGGCAAGGGTCCTCTTCAGGCTGTCAGTCTTTTTGGCAGTCTTCTGTGCCAACGTTGGGGAAGGAACACACCTGCAATCTCCAGCGATGCAACTTGCTACGTATTCGGTTGAAATGATCGGTTGACATTCCCACTGAAGTTTACTTGAGAACTAATTGGGCGACAGCGATGACATGCTTAACTCATAAAGTTGAAACGCATATACCATTTCGCAATGAGGTCTGGTACACCCCCCCCCCCGACCCCACCTGGTTCAGGGGAAATTGGGCGTAGACTGCCTAGTGAATGAGCTTCCTAATTTTGGAAACACATGGGTAAGGCGATACAACTTGCTACGTATTCGGTTGAAATGATCGGTTGACATTTCCCACTGAAGTTTACAACTCGAGAACTAGTCGTGCGAGAGCGACGATCTGCATAATCTATACGACCTACCTATTCGACCCCCCCCCCATCGCGTTCATCTATTTCACTTGTGGTAGGTAAAATAAATACTCCTTCGCTCAAGTTGACTGGGAAGCATTTGATAAACAACCGCTAAAAACAAAACAAACTTACAATAAACGAACAATTTATTGTAGGCTCGTTTCTTCCAACCATGGCCTGACGAAGACCCTTGCAAAGAAGGGCCGACATATCGCTGACTTTTCTGTTTAGAGCCATTATTTAACATAGGACGATATACTGAATACAACTGATAGAACATGATGAAAAAACTACCCCCCCGTCTACAAATCACCTTGACACGAGGAAAAGTGGATATGGGACTGAAAGTTCCGGCGATCTAAAGTACTAAACAAACTTTAGTCTAGGCAGTTAAATAACGAGCCTGACGGATTCGGAAAAGTTCGCTCTGGAGGAAATAAAAATATATCACTTCGTAGATTAAGCGCGACGTATATGTCTGTACGCGTTTCGATTGACCGAACTTAGCAGGAAAGTTCAATTTCCTCAATACTCGCCGGTACAAATCTTTTTTTGATATATTTCTGTTGTGGCGAATTTAGCGGTGAGAGTTGTCGATTTTCTGACTGGGTTCTTGATAAGCCCGGTTTAGCCCCGGCAAAATAGATCTAAAAGAATATTTTGGATCACCCACAATTACCAAAAAAATATTATAATCAACTGATAATTTATTTCAATGTCATCGTAATTTTCCTGTGGTATTTGTGTGAAAAAGCGAGGCCGAGGCTGCTTCAGTGTCGCGCCAAATCTACGAGGCGAAAGTTTTGACAACGAAATAAAGGCGAAATTTTCAAAATTTGTCTGCAACATCCTTTTTCTCATCGTCTAGACGGAAGTAGATACAATATACATGCTGTCAGAGTGAATACCTCCCTTACTTTATTCTCATTAACAATAGAGAAAGTGTGGATGCGACGTAACAAGAGCTAACCAGCTACCGAATTCCGGTGTGACACAGGTCCGCCACAAAATATTCCGGGCCGTTAGCCTAACAACACCTTCCATTTCTCTGCTTTACGGAAAAGGAATTACGAAATGCGACGTAAAGAGGGTTATCCAATAAATAGGTACCAAATTTCGGTGCGAACATCTACAGAATTTTCCGGGCACGTTTACACATGTCTTCAATTCCGGCCGGATACACAAGGAAGATCGGGAACTGATCGGGGACGGCTGCTTTCACGTTTAGCTTTCGTCGGGTATCCAGTTTCCGAATTCCGGTGCGAATTGCGAATTTCGAACCACATATATTCCATCTACATAATTTTTGGACAAGTTTAACTTTGCTATACCTTCAATACCGGCTGGAATCCGGAAGAAAAACCGGGACTCAGGCGTCAAGCTTTTATTTGGCGCGAAAATTCACGACTGCTTTCCCCTTTAGCATTCATCAGGCTCGTGAAATTCAAATTTTTAAATGCTCTGGTTCTTCTAAGAATGCAGTAACAAAAAAGATGGGAAAGTCATTCGACCGAAATTATCTTAAAATGTGAAGACGAATTTCTAGTTTTATGAGGGAAATGCAAATTTAAGTCTTTTCGCGAAAGTTGAAACAGACGAAACAAAAAAGCTTGGACAACATTCAAAATGACGTAGCCTACTTCTAGGAACTCGGAGTGAGAGAACTTGTTTATTGTTCTAGAAATTCTGTAAAAGGTTTCCCAGATCTGTTTAATATAGTGGATGGTATTTTCGACTTCACGGCAGTGTAGTCACACAGAAAAGTGCCTCAGAATAACACCCTATCTGACTCTTTAATCATCTTTTCAAGAAAGGCGTCAGACGACTGGAACCGGCGAAGCGTTTCTGGGAAACGGAAATTCCACATAAAGATTTTGTTGCAGAACATAAACCTGATTACACCTAACGAGGTTGTAATTCAGGAAGTTCTCGGAACGGCCAGTGCCCAGTGCGTTACCAATACTAGGCTCAATATATAGCAGCCAATCAAAACTAGTTTAACCGGCCGCTTTGGTGCGAACAAGGGGTATCTCTGGATGATAAGAATAAGGTGTTTCAACTCGCCCTTTGTGTTTTTCTTCATTTGTAGTGTCGTATATATTTTGATACTGATCGCTAATTGCCTTTTCTCTCTATTCTTCTTCATTTTTCTATCATTTACTCCTGAACGTAACGGGTTACAAAGAATTTACATACAGACAAACATTTACAGCAGAAGTGCTAGGACACAATATTAGATTTACTTTCTTTAACTTAATACTCCATCTGGAACACGATGGACAAGAAAACATCTATATAGATATGTGCACATACTATATGTCAACAATTTGGCTTCGTCAAACGGACAAGTCCGTTGGATTTTATTCTAGGTTCGTTTTCGAAGGTTGAGCCTGAGGAAAACCCTTGCCAAGAAGGGCTGAAATATCGATAAAATAAAACCCAGACGTTTCCGTCAAACTCGGTCAACTATGATTCGCAGTCAGCTTGGGCTGAAGGAATATTTATCTGTACAGCCTCCGATGATGATGATGGTGTTGATAATTTGACGAATCACTGGATACGAAATGGGAAGGATTTCTGGTTATTTTTTTCTTTCTTGTGAACGAATGCTTGCTGTTCGAAGTAAATGCTTCCGCTGAAGAAAGTGAACACTCCCCCGCATCTGCGACGAGCATCCATGCCAACACGAGCAGAAATACAACAAAGGGCGATCTGGCCTAATCACGGATTTGCTTTCCGGAAAGCAAAAGAAATTTCGCAAGAATTCTTGGCAAGATCATTTTCTACTCACGAGGTGAGTCATTTTCCGGAATAGTTTTTTTTTCCGGAATCTGTTTCTTCGCTATCGGTTAAATGCTGAAGTTGTCAACCTATAGACGTTTTCAAAATGTTATCTTCCACGAAAGTTTTTTTTCTGGACTGATGACACAATCCGTAATCATACGGCTATCCTTCAGCGTTGAAAAAACAGAATATCGGATATAGGGACTAAATTCTTTGCAGCCAGTTGAACTTCCTTTTCAATCGTTTACGTTATGCATGGTGAAAACTTGGAGCTTTGTCTTATAAAAGCTAGTTAGTATTATAAAGCTATCCGTAACTTTTCAGGATCAAAATAATGCGTAAACACTTAATTCAATTATAAGATACAATGATACACCATGGAGACTAATTTTGTTACCCTCAAATACCACAAAGGGCGATCTGGCTTAGTCACGGATTTCGCAAAAATTATTGGAGACGGTTCCGGCTACAACTTTCCACGATCAGTTTCTACTCACGTCGTGAAGTCACTTTCCGGAACAATTTCCTTCGCTTTCCAAAACTAGCAGAGCGCCAGAACAGCTCTGGGAAGTGAAGGGAATTTTAGCCGGAATCGCAAAGACAGCCGGCGCATAAAATAGCGCTTTCGAGCCAGAATAGCCCTCAATTCGTTTTCCACCAGAAAACATTCTCACCATTGAGTTTCTTAGTAGATTTTCCAAACTTCACAGCTACGACCGACTTAGTTCCTATCAATCCCCACATGATCATCACCATCATCAATATTTAACTAAAATTTAATTTAGGCTACCTTCAAGATTTTTGCGTTCATGGATTCAGCTGCGGGCAAACTGTCTTTCAATTTTGGGGAATATTTGGGATATTAAAAGGGCAGGGACAAGGGCAAAGCCGAGTTGTCGGTTTTGTAAAGCTGAGGTAGGTGATCTGGACCATTTGCTTTACGAATGTCAGGAGTTGTCTATCCCAGTCAACCACAATCCCTGATTGTTAGATACCCTATGCCAAACGCTGGATATGCCTAGCGTTCTGCATAGCCTATGCTTAACCCTGGACACCCTATGCCAAACGCCGGATAGCTGTTGGCACCCTGACCCGCCTCATACTACAGGTGAATTCTGATTGGTTGATTTTTTAGCTTCACTCAAATCATCAATATTTGATTGGACCCCAGTATCCAGCATTTGGCATAGTGTATCCAGCGTTAGGTATAGGGTATACCAAACGCTAGATATACCCAGCGTTTGGCATAGGCTTTCCCAAAATCAGGGATTTGTGGTAGACTGGTCTATCCTGCGTGAGAAGCTTTTAAATGGCATAGTTATGCCAGTAAAGGATCTAATTAACAATACAAACCCCAGAATTATATGTAGGATTCGTGTATTTCTAGATCATTTAAACAAGAAAATTAAAAGTCTGTGAGGTTCGATTGTCGTTTGGGGGAAGTAGTTTAGTTTAGTATTGAATGTGAAGTTGGTATATTGTAGCCTAGTGTTTTTGTTTTGTTTCTGTTCATGGCCCAAGGGCTTTAATAAACATCTATCTATCTAATTCTGCTAGTATATGTTTTTCATCTTATACCTTAAAGGACTCCTCTTACTTGTTCTGACTTTCATATTATCTCTGACTCCCTTATGGAATTATAAGCTTTTTAAACCCGCACCTTCCGCAATTGTTTCGTTTTGTACCTACGACTTCTTAGCGCTTTTTCGGCCTAGCCAAGTTTTGACAGTCACTTTGGTTCTGACAGTCACTTTGGTTTTGACAGTCACGCAACGCAAATTTCGCCGAAAGCTTTCTACGTCCGCCGACAAGCATTCTCACATAGACACGAGAAACTTCAAATTATTCTTATTCATTTTGCAAACATATAGGCTATCACGTCTATCTTCTGTTTTGGATTTCTTTTATTTTGCTTGGTTTTCCCACTTTTCAACCACGGCGAGTTCAGTTTTCAAACATTTTGCGTCCAGCAGCCGCGTCGAAAAGCGGGAAGGGTGAGTGGAGTCGACAAGCGCTAACAAGGAAATCGCTAATTCACAAGGAAAGTAGGCCTAATGGTATTTAAAAAAAAAGATATTTCTGAACCATTCATCGTGAAAAAAACATTTTTAGTAAGGGTTGTGCTTTTAGCAGAAAAATATGCAAATCTTCATGAAGATCAGAGTTTTGCACTATTCTTAAAGGACCCGTTTACCTATAAAGCCAATGCAACCTACTTCCGTAACTGCATTCGTAACTTCATAAACCCGGAGACCCAAATTTATATGTTATATTTCAAACCCGCTAACGACACCTCACTAATCTTTGCACTTGCCGCGATTCACTAGTTTCCACGGGCATTGTGCTCCCCGACGAGTGTTCGATTATCACGCCATTGATTCGTAAAACCGGTTGTCTGAATTTTGCCAAGGTTTTGCTAGAAGTCAATGGGTCTGGGAAAAGGCTTAAAACAGCCAAAGCCGTGGACAATTTGTTAAAAGCAGAGCTTAGTTTTACAGTGTTCAGATAGTTTGGAATATCGGAATATTAACAGTAAATAGTGCGAGGTGTGCTTTAAGTGAAAGCTTTTATTTTCTGTTCATTAACTTATGGATCTATTCTACTATCGCTGTGTGATAGATGCTGATATTCAGGTTAGGGCAGAGCCTAGGTTCACACAGACTTTCACGCTGAGGCGATATCGGCCATCGCCGAGATCTTCGTCGCCAAAATCGGCGATTTCTGTTGCTTCGTCAGGCGATTTTCTATGTTGGGAAAATTCAACTTTAATCAGGCGACAGTACGATTTTATGCACGCAACAGCAACATGGACGACCCCTTTGATGATTCACTTTTAGAAAATTTAATTATTGCTGTTCAGTTCTACCCCATTTTGTATAAAAAGCGAGAAAAGAGACTGTAATTTCAAAATTTTCGCGTTAAATTCTGTTGCCGACGAAAATTCAGTGTGAACATCCAGGCGATAAAAATCTTCTGTCGCTGTGATTGAAAAATCTCGTTCATCGCCGCGATTTGCTCTGTGTGAAACTAGGGTAATTATCACGCAGAAAGATCTGAGCCCTGAACTGGTATAAGGCCAATTTGCGGAAACGCCAAAAACCTGCGGAACAGCAGAGGGGAGTGCCAAGTATATATGCGTCTTGTAACCATTGGCCTCATGCTTGGTAACAAAAAAAGGGGGAGGGGGGTACTTACCACATAAGGACATGACGAGGGCGTACAACTGGCAAACTTCTTCGCTGAAGGCCCATCGATAATGCAATGAATTAACAAAAGAGATTGTCGTTCCCACGGATGCAATGCCCAAATCGCAGAATGACAGGTTGAGCAAAATCACATTGATTGGCGTCTGGAGCTGTAAGGTGAAACGAATAAGAAATAACCAACAAAATCGAACAGTTATAATAGCACTCACATTAAGTTTCACGGTCGTCATTTGCACGTTTTAGTGTCATTTACCTTTTCCAAATGTAGAGAATTTACTGTGAGCGTGTTCCACCCTACTTACCGTAGTTACTACGCTAGTCACCATAGTTACTACGCTAGACTGGAACGCTTTTTTCGGTCAAATATCAGGCCGCGGGCTGATCGGACCAATCACGTTGCAGAGATGCGTAGTTAACTACGCTTACTACGCTCCCGAGCGTGGTAAGCAAATAGTTACTATTAGTTACTATTTTGAGAAGGTTGGAACGGTCAGCGTAGTAACTTTCGTGAGGCTGGAACGAAAATAGTAACTATTGGTAGTTACTATTGGTAGAGGTGGAACACGCTCTGTGATGCTGCAGCCATTTTTTGTGCTAGTCGTTTATTTAGCTTTTAGTATCATCTATCATATGCTTAGTCTCGACTGCGGCAATCCAAAGTTCTTGACTGGCAATCCAGGAAAATCTTGGCTGGCGGTGAGAAGCGAAAAATTCAAATAAAATGATTTACAAGGATGTGAAAAGCAAAGGGAGGGAAGGAAACAGGAAAAAAAGCAAGGAAACAGTGCAAGAGGGGTCCTTTAAATCGACACATTTCTTAGGAGCTGCTAGAGGCGAAGCCAATGCTGAGAGACATATGTGGCCGTTTTAAACATGGCAGCCAGGGGTGTCGCAAGGGGGGGTGCAGCACCTCCCCCCAACTTTTTGAGATTCGGTAAAAATTTAAGCGTAACCCTATGACCCTATGCCTAACGCTGGATACACTATGCCAAATGCTGGATACTCTACCCAATAAATGTTGATATAAATATTTGACTGAAGCTCAGAAATCAACCAATCAGAATTCACCTATAGTGGGGTAGGTCAGGGTTAGGGTACGAACAGGTATCCAGCGTTTGGCATAGGGTATCCAGCGTTAGGCCAAATTCTATTTTCATGCCAAACGCTAAAGACACCCAGCGTTTGGCATAGGGTATCCAAAAATCAATGGTTTGTGGTAAACTGGGGCGAAGATATTTTACTTGGGGTGAGGATCCTGTGGGCCGGTGTACAGGATATCGGTTCCTACGAAGAACTTCAGGGATAATTTTGACCCTCCCCCCTCGCGATTCAATATATTCGTGATCTTTAAAATATAAGAACGTAATCCTGACTAGGAAAGGTAGTTATAATGAGCTAATATTTTTCTGATTGAAACAAATTCCTGGTGGACCTGGACCTGAATCAACCAGGTGAAACGAAGTCAGAGGTGGGGTACTAGCCATGCCTAAATCGCCCATTTTCAGAGACCATGCTGCGGTGTTGAGGCATGACCCGAGGAAGGGAATAATGACTCAAATATTCACCGTCTCGACATCTCGGGGTTGCGGATAATCCAGGATTGGGGGGGGGGGGGGAGATCAGCAGAACATGAAACAATAAGTTTGCCATACTCTCTCCAATGGACCCCGCACAAATTAAACTAAAGTCAGCACGTGTCAGACGGTTAGACGGACGATCGCACGAACGTTTTGGGATTCAAAAAAAGGAGCATATAGGCGAACAACAGTAATAGCAGGGACTCATAAATTTCCTTACAGGGGACCTGTCATTTCCTATGCTCCTATTTTGATATGATGACCGAACCAATCCATCTTCCAAAATTCGCCGCTTGAGGCGATCGGCATTCTTGTTTGCCTCATTGTACGTGCGCGCCAAAGAGACTCCTCCCTCAAGGCGCCAGCAGCCAATCCCAAATTTTGTCTATCTGGATATTCGCGTATTCTATCCCCGTGGGTGTTTCTCGAACTCTCAGACGTTCGGTCAGGAGCGCATCAGAAATCTCTTATTGACAGGCCCCTGAATGGCGAGTCATTACAGGAAATTTATGGGTCCCTGGTAATAGTAATAAGAATTGTATGTTTTCCTTCTTCTTACTGGCAAACTATATATGGGGCTCACCTGCCGTTCTTTGATAAAAACGATTATCACGAACGTGTTAGCAAAAAACGCTACTATTGTTAACACTGCAAGATATGTCGCTGAACCCAGGTACAGAATATCGGAGGAAATGTCAGCTTCCTTCGTCGGATTTTCCTGCAAACAAATATAAATTAAAAGCTAGCTGGAGTCAACAAGCGTAATGTCATAATCCATAACCGTAACCGAACGGAAAAATCCCTCTACTGAAGTAATACCGTTGATGAACCCCAGCCAGAGTCCTGAGCTGAATCAGGGTGATGATGAAGTTGGTTGTCAAAGAAAACAACACTGACTAGAAATGATTTTTTTACGATAATATAATCCAGATACATTTAAAAAAAATGCTTAACCACATGAAATCAGTGATTTTCTGGTTATCGCTTTCCGACTATGGCCAGACACTGTCCGACTATGGTCGAAGGATCCAAGCAAAACATTTAAAAAGTGCTTAAAAAGTTTAAAACCTGTATGAACAATATATGAACACAACATGGACCTGTTGGACTACGAAAAAAGTTTTAAATTCTTGACTTTGTCTCGAACGGTTTTTGGTGGATCGTGAATCTCTCGGCGAAATTTGCGCTGCTCGACTGAACAAGTCGGAGAACCCAAAAAATGGCTACCAAGTCGTTGGTATAAATGAAACAGTGGCGACGAGCGGGGATTTTGGAACTCCCTTTTTTCACATAACATTTTTTTTTCAAACTCTCCTCTCCCCTCAGTGAAAGAGGTGTGATAACTGCTCTTGAATTTTCTTCGAATTGTTTACCACTGCTATTTCGTATAATCTTTTTTCAATAATTACAAATGTATAAAAATTGACTCTTTTTACTCTTTTTCAACAAATAAGAAATGTAAAAAAAAAACATTCCGCGGGGCAGGATCTTGGACATGTGAACATTTAAAAACGTTCTTGATTAAGGCGACTCTGTTGATTTCTGCACGGACCAAAATTAAGCTAAATTTTTGCACCTCTCCGAAGTTCAGACACGGGGTTATAAGCTAAATACAAAAAGTGAGCCCTGCCGAAAAAACGCTAGCCTAAACAAAAAAATTTAAGTGCTCGAACATTAACGCTCTAAACGTTTGCGCAGGGCACATGCTTTTTATTTCTTTTCTTTTTTCTTACTTTTTCTCTACAGTCATGCTCAGCTTTTTTACCCTTTGTAAACGGGCAAAAATAAATATAGTCTACTGGTCGAGATCTACCGAGCTATAGATACAGCACGAGAAGGAAGCGACTATAATAATTTAACATTCTTGCTCAACATTTCTGCTCCATAACTGTATTACTCTCTAACAACCTGACCGAGGAAAGTCTAGCTCAAGGCTACTAAATTTCCTGTTTCGTCGGTTTCCGACCAAAGTACTGATTAGTATAGGTAGAAAGTAAAAGGAAGCGGATAGATTGATCCATCGTGTTTTTCTCTCGGTTTTCTGAATCTTCTCTCGGCGACAACTTGATGAAGTGATTCTCAGTTCTTCCACACTTCCGGCTTTCAACAAATTCAGGTCGAACAGTAACCGGACAAGAAAGGGTAACAATTACAGATTCAACACGTGTCGTCTTACACATTTAACAAAATTAAATCGATCTGATTAAAGGGGTAAAATCGGAAGCATTCTAGCAACCCCCCCCCCTCCTCCAAAAAGCCGTTTATGAAACCCAGGACTCCTCACGACCGTGGTACCATCTAGTGGAATGATTTGGAAGCATCCCTACCGGTCAAGCTCAGAATACATTTTAACAAGAAAATCAATAGTTGCGTTTCTGCAAATACCATGGTATCTGTTACCACGGTAACTGGATCCGCAATTAGTCGTTTTTGCAGTTACCGTGGTATATGATATACGGTTGCTCTGCAAAAACGACAATTGCCGAAATTGCCAAAGTCATCCCAAAAGAACAACTGATATCCAGTCACATCACAAAGTGCCAAACTTCTATCTCACCAATTTGACAAAAACTGATGAAAGTGAGACTACTTTTTCAGTACCACGGTCAGACCGTGGTATCTGAATATCAGATATCACGATAACTGCAAAAACGACTTTAGACCGTGGTATCAGATACCATGGTATCTGCAAAAACGCAACTAATTACTTGGCTGCTTAATGAACAAAAAGGAGAACAAAAGTGTAGCTGAACATTTGGCAGGATCTACTTCTTTCAATAACTTGTTATGAAATTTTTCTATCATTTCTGCGTGAAAATCGCAGCATTTTCAACATGAAAAGGTGTGACTCCTGAGCTAGCCAATGCGATCTGGCCTACTGATTCACTTGTTCCTATAAAGAGCGAATTTGATGTTGGCCAATGTTGGGGCATCCCGAAAAGCTGCGTTCAATGATCATTTCTAAACTTAACAGTTTCTTCTTCATATAATTATTATTTTTATTCTGAATTTTCCTATTTCAATTTTCAACCAGATTCCGGTTGAACAACTGATTCGACGAGAAAACATAATGTAGCTTTTTACCCGCAGTTCAAGATAGTCTCCAATCGACTTGACGAAAACATACTAAACGTGTAGATATAGACCCGATGAATTTTCGAGAATTAGTCGTATGAAGCATGCAGTAGTAACTGTTGCCATTACATGCTACTAATAGCAAACTGGATGCTATTAAAGCAAGATCGGATGCTATCGAATACTACTAGGCTACTTAAGATTAACCCAGTCGGAGGTATGTTGATCACAGTATTCCATACCACTACATATCAATATCGTACATGCAACTTTTTCGTAGAACTACCATACAACTACACATTCAAAAAATTTCATCGTGGATCCCTGCATGTGATTCGCGCACATATCAGCACTATAATAGATTCATATTCACACCAGGGCACACCTAGGAACATCACCTGTACTTTGCAGATTAGGGAATATTTTACGACCTTTAGCCTACTGACAAGATCCCCACTTAGGCACTGCAGATAGCAGTGGAGAAGATTATAGTGTTATTTCTCAGAAAGCTACGAACTAATAAACTAATTCCTTTGGCCACATTTTAACCCTGGTCTTTAGCCAGAGCGAGACAAATCCTCGGAAACTTCCTACTCCTAGTCAAACCAAACTTGATTGACACATATCTCAACCAGATCAACAGTTATTCAGGCGGAGCAGGGGCGGATCCAGGGGGGGGGGGGCGAGGGGGGCGATCGCCCCCCCTAGACGGACTAAAAAGTCTCGTTTTAATGCTGTTTTAGAGCAAGCGCAGATGAATTTGCAAATGCGTGGAACTGCTTTGTCGTTAAAATATGGAATTGGTAGTACAGAACAGAGAATTTGTGCTCGCAAAATGATGGGGGGACGTTGTAAAAACGTCAATTTTTTTTTGGCCTGCCGGCCGAAAAGAGACAACAATTTTCTCAAAGCATTCGCCCCCCCTAGAGTCGAGCGCTGGATCCGCCCCTGAGGCGGAGGGAAATATATCTTAACTATTAAAGGTCAAACAAATTATTCGTTTGTCCCATTTTCTGTAGCACATACGAACTATGAGAAGTCCCAAAACCCCCTTCAAAAGGTATTCATTCTCGTCGCGTTCCCTCGTCAACATGACGATTTTACTTTCGCCATCTCTCGGCAAAGAGGATTACAAAACTGCATCAACAGGGTTGCCACGGGTGGTGATTTATAAAAAAAAATGTGTTATTCTTTTCTGTTTGTATCACCAAATTATAAAATTGCAAAAATGGCACAGAAATTACCAAAATTCAGCGCGAATCTCTTTTTTCTCTTTTGGTGATGTGTTGATCTTTTTTTAAAGAGCGATTTACTGTATCTCAAGCTTGGCAACACTGCATCTACCAGTCAACAGAACCAACCGTCTCACGTTAACCCAGTGCTCTCGGTACCAGATTAAATTTGTTTACAAGAATGCAACTGATCCTGTTCTTGCTTGTGCTTTTGTTTCTGATTGTTTTTACTGTTGCTCATTCGGACCGCAACAAACCAAATTAGAGGTCCGCGAACACAACTCCGAGTACATTTTGTCGAATATACGAAATGCATAACTCTTACCTTCAAAGATATATTGCTTAATGTAAACCCACTGTTAAACACATCCGTAGAAGTCATTCTCCTGAACTATCACAGCCTAGGTTTCACTTCACACTACTTATTATCCAACTCGTATAACCAGAATATCACATTAGCTTGACCCTATATTGCAGTAAGCGCTGCTACATTTTAACTGAACAGAGACGAGCCATCCCCGGGAATACCTACCTGCTTCCGGCGCGCTTCTCTCACAGCCCCCCCCCCTTCCCGGGTTCCCTTCTAGTTTCCTATATGCGTGGTCAAGGTAAACAGTCTCTACTGGACAGACAGGTGAAGTGAGTCTCATCTAAGAATCTACCTTTAAAGTATAACCGAAAAGGAATGTAACAGCAGAATCTAGGTTCCCATGACTTATTCACTTAAAGAGGCTTGAAGACCCGATGAAAATGCGTCACTTCGTTCTTTAGCTATTCACGAATACTCGATTTTCAAATAGTGGAATTTCCCTGTGATTTGTGGTACCTCTATCTGCTTGTGTCTGTGTTGCATGCTTGACGAAAACGATTTACGAAAAACAAGTGTTCAAGCAGTGAGCCACCTTCCTCGAGCTGATCACTGACCACTGAAAAGCCGCGTTTGTATTGAGATTCGGTTTTTCTGCGTTATAGTAAAATTTTGCGTTGTGAGGACGGCCGCAGATATTCTGAACATCATACTAGAGCAAATAGTGAACATGAAAAAAATCCCTTAACACAATCAAAATAATGCAGAGTAGTGTCAGTTAAATGATACAAAAATAAGTTGGCCTTTCAGTTAAACTTTAAGATCTCATATAAGAGGCCTATTGGACGAACTGGTGCGGCAACAACAAAGGGTTTGGTAAAGCAGAATGGGAGGTCTACATAATTCCATCGGTTTATTTCAAAATAAATAGCGTCATTGCATGTCTGACTAGTCTTAAACCTTATTATCAGTTATTGTGATTCAATATTATATATCGCATTGTCTTGTTGTAATATATCGTATTATATTATTGTACTATATATCATAAGCCTATATATATATACATATATATCTGTACTGAAAAACCCGAAGGATATACACAGGATAAAGAAACAACTAAGAAACAGCATTTCTCAGCTCAAGTGCTTTAGACACAAATGATAATTTTATTAATATATTCCTGGTATATTCTATCATTATCAGATATTTCGTCATTCCTTTATAAGCAACTGGTGTTGTGAGACGGTAAGGTCTTCCCCATTGAATTTTCTGCATTTTCGCCATGAAGCTGAAGAATCTCGTCAGAGGAAATAGGCGGAAACTTTTCAGAGGAAATAGGCGGGAGCCTGATCCGCTTCGAAAAGCGCCAAACTTGGCAAATACAGAAATCAGCGTCATGCCGTTGGCGTGGATAGGAGGTTTGGAGTTCCGGAAACGAGAATGGATGGAACGACTGGAAACGTGATGTTGGTAAGACTTTAAGGGAGATGGAAGAAAACAACTGAGGACCAAGAGAACCGACAGATTAACTGAAATAACTAGAAAATAAAAATAAAAACAAAACTGAAAGATAAAGTATAAAACTTAAGAGTGCTAACAATATCATAAATACCGAAAAACGCGCCAAAAATGAGCAAGGCTGGACCCCTGTTCTTTTGGTTTTCTTCTTCTTCCTAAGCTTAACTCAGGGACCTCTGTTCTGGGGCAGGAGCCCTGTTTTGAGCAATGCGCACTGTTTTGATTGGCAAAAAAAACAGTAAATATCTTTTGGCCACACTAAAACACTACAAACACAAAACTTGTGAACAAAAACAAGCCGTCATGTTACTTAGGGCTCGAATTTTTAAAGGAACAGAAAACTTGACTCGGGGAGCTATCTAACATATCAAGAATGTACCCTGAGTCGATATTGAGAGTAAGAAAAATTCTCGTTACGACCATTGCAGTTTCCGGGCAGTTTCCGAGAATTCGACTTTTGAGCAAAAGGTTTGTGTGCCGCGACTAGGAATCGAACCCCGGCCATCTAGTCGGGAGGTCGTTACTCTGTAGTCTACATGTAAAAAGGCGAACTTTTACAGTACATGAGTGCATAATTACACTGCATAAGGGCTGCCAGCTAGCTTTGGGAACACTAAGGAGGGGGTTCGAGACAGTTCGAGATGACAAAGAAGGGGGGGCCTGTCGACAATAAGACCCTGTATATTTATCCAAGCCCCCCCCCCCGGGCGATTCTATGGCCGAAAGTTGCGTAGTCAAGTTTACTGTTCCTTTAAGACAGGTACTGTTGTGCCCAGCACAACTTATGTCTTTCTTGTGATTTGCAAAATGCACTAACCAGTGTTGCCAGGTGTAGTGATAAATCATCAAACGTAGTGATTTCGAGGACTGAAAGTGCGGTAGTGATTGTCGACTATGCCAGCGCTAGAGAATTTATTTGAAAATAAAAGGGTCAGGAGCATTGTATGTGATCTTGTCAAAGTAAGACATTTATCCGTGATAACAGGGAATCTAAGTGAGCTAAACTAGAATGTATTTTTCAAGATAAATAGCCTTGGTACGATTAATGTCAGTTGCAGGAACCTGGACAGCTCCTTCAATCCATCACTACATCAGACATGAGATCTTATTTTTGATGGTATACCATCAATACATTTCATACCCAATACATTTCATTTTGTGATTAATTCGCACATTTCAAGTTGGATGCCTGGCCGAGTTTCTGTAAACCAAATAGATAGCCTACACCAAACAACCCTATCGTTGCCCCAGAAATCCTGAATTTCCATATGCTGCTCAGATACTCCGCTTTTGTCAAAGCAGCAGTTTGTAAAATCAACCGCGAATTCCCCTCGTTCGTTCGTTTTATTTTTGCTCGTCTTCTCGTGACCGGATCCGGCCCGGCTATGCCATTCACATTTCTTGGACTTGTGCTTGTTCTTCCCAGCAAGTTTCATCCCGAACCCTCCACTCTAAGCATAATTTCGCTTCGTCAAGAAAAACTTTTACGATGACTCAGCACTTTTTGGTTCAAAACTTTTTCTTTCCCCCCTACGGAGCCCTTCGCTTCGTAGCGAAAAACTTGTACGATGACTCAGCACTTTTGGGCTCAAAAGTTTTCTTTTCCTCCTATGGAGCCTTTCGCTTCGTAGCGAAAAACTTTTACGATGACTCAGCACTTTTGGGCTCAAAAGTTTTTCTTTTCCTCCTATGGAGCCTTTCGCTTCGTAGCGAAAAACTTTTACGATGACTCAGCACTTTTGGGCTCAAAAGTTTTTCTTTTCCTCCTATGGAGCCTTTCGCTTCGTAGCGAAAAACTTTTACGATGACTCAGCGCTTTTGGGCTCAAAAGTTTTTGGGCTCAAAACTTTTACGATGACTCAGCACTTTTGGGCTCAAAAGTTTTTCTTTTCCTCCTATGGAGCCTTTCGCTTCGTAGCGAAAAACTTTTACGATGACTCAGCACTTTTGGGCTCAAAAGTTTTTCTTTTCCTCCTATGGAGCCTTTCGCTTCGTAGCGAAAAACTTTTACGATGACTCAGCACTTTTGGGCTCAAAAGTTTTTCTTTTCCTCCTATGGAGCCTTTCGCTTCGTAGCGAAAAACTTTTACGATGACTCAGCACTTTTGGGCTCAAAAGTTTTTCTTTTCCCCTATGGAGCCCTTCGCTTCGCAGCGAAAAACTTTTACGATGACTCAGCACTTTTGGGCTCAAAAGTTTTTCTTTTCCCCCTACGGAGCCCTTCGCTTCGTAGCGAAAAACTTTTACGATGACTCAGCATTTTTGGGCTCAAAAGTTTTTCTTTTCCTCCTATGGAGCCTTTCGCTTCGTAGCGAAAAACTTTACGATGACTCAGCACTTTTGGGCTCAAAAGGTTTTCTTTTCCCCCTACGGAGCCCTTCGCTTCGTAGCGAAAAACTTTTACGATTTGCTGAGCCCAAAAGTGCTGAGTCATCGTAAAAGTTTTTCTTGACGAAGCGAAAGGCTCCATAGGAGGAAAAGAAAAACTGTTGAGCCCAAAAGTGCTGAGTCATCGTAAAAGTTTTTCGCTACGAAGCGAAGGGCTCCGTAGGGGGAAAAGAAAAACTTTTGAGCCCAAAAGTGCTGAGTCATCGTAAAAGTTTTTCGCTACGAAGCGAAAGGCTCCATAGGAGGAAAAGAAAAACTTTTGAGCCCAAAAGTGCTGAGTCATCGTAAAAGTTTTTCTTGACGAAGCGAAAGGCTCCATAGGAGGAAAAGAAAAACTGTTGAGCCCAAAAGTGCTGAGTCATCGTAAAAGTTTTTCGCTACGAAGCGAAGGGCTCCGTAGGGGGAAAAGAAAAACTTTTGAGCCCAAAAGTGCTGAGTCATCGTAAAAGTTTTTCGCTACGAAGCGAAGGGCTCCGTAGGGGGAAAAGAAAAACTTTTGAGCCCAAAAGTGCTGAGTCATCGTAAAAGTTTTTCGCTACGAAGCGAAAGGCTCCATAGGAGGAAAAGAAAAACTTTTGAGCCCAAAAGTGCTGAGTCATCGTAAAAGTTTTTCGCTACGACGCGAAAGGCTCCGTAGGGGGGAAAGAAAAAGTTTTGATCACAAAAGCGCTGAGTCATCGTAAAAGTTTTGAGCCCAAAAACTTTTGAGCCCAAAAGCGCTGAGTCATCGTAAAAGTTTTTCGCTACGAAGCGAAAGGCTCCATAGGAGGAAAAGAAAAACTTTTGAGCCCAAAAGTGCTGAGTCATCGTAAAAGTTTTTCGCTACGAAGCGAAAGGCTCCATAGGAGGAAAAGAAAAACTTTTGAGCCCAAAAGTGCTGAGTCATCGTAAAAGTTTTTCGCTACGAAGCGAAAGGCTCCATAGGAGGAAAAGAAAAACTTTTGAGCCCAAAAGTGCTGAGTCATCGTAAAAGTTTTTCGCTACGAAGCGAAAGGCTCCATAGGAGGAAAAGAAAACTTTTGAGCCCAAAAGTGCTGAGTCATCGTAAAAGTTTTTCGCTACGAAGCGAAGGGCTCCGTAGGGGGGAAAGAAAAAGTTTTGAACCAAAAAGTGCTGAGTCATCGTAAAAGTTTTTCTTGACGAAGCGAAAGGCTCCATAGGAGGAAAAGAAAAACTTTTGAGCCCAAAAGTGCTGAGTCATCGTAAAAGTTTTTCGCTACGAAGCGAAAGGCTCCATAGGAGGAAAAGAAAAACTTTTGAGCCCAAAAGTGCTGAGTCATCGTTTTTCGCTACGAAGCGAAGGGCTCCGTAGGGGGGAAAGAAAAAGTTTTGAACCAAAAAGTGCTGAGTCATCGTAAAAGTTTTTCTTGACGAAGCGAAAGGCTCCATAGGAGGAAAAGAAAAACTTTTGAGCCTAAAAGTGCTGAGTCATCGTAAAAGTTTTTCGCTACGAAGCGAAGGGCTCCGTAGGAGGAAAAGAAAACTTTTGAGCCCAAAAGTGCTGAGTCATCGTAAAAGTTTTTCGCTACGAAGCGGCTCCGTAGGGGGAAAAGAAAAACTTTTGAGCCCAAAAGTGCTGAGTCATCGTAAAAGTTTTTCGCTGCGAAGCGAAGGGCTCCATAGGGGAAAAGAAAAACTTTTCAGCCCAAAAGTGCTGAGTCATCGTAAAAGTTTTTCGCTACGAAGCGAAAGGCTCCATAGGAGGAAAAGAAAAACTTTTGAGCCCAAAAGTGCTGAGTCATCATAAAAGTTTTTCGCTACGAAGCGAAAGGCTCCATAGGAGGAAAAGAAAAAGTTTTGAGCCCAAAAGTGCTGAGTCATCGAAAAAGTTTTGAGCCCAAAAACTTTTGAGCCCAAAAGCGCTGAGTCATCGTAAAAGTTTTTCGCTACGAAGAGAAAGGCTCCATAGGAGGAAAAGAAAAACTTTTGAGCCCAAAAGTGCTGAGTCATCGTAAAAGTTTTTCGCTACGAAGCGAAAGGCTCCATAGGAGGAAAAGAAAAACTTTTGAGCCCAAAAGTGCTGAGTCATCGTAAAAGTTTTTCGCTACGAAGCGAAAGGCTCCATAGGAGGAAAAGAAAACTTTTGAGCCCAAAAGTGCTGAGTCATCGTAAAAGTTTTTCGCTACGAAGCGGCTCCGTAGGGGGAAAAGAAAAACTTTTGAGCCCAAAAGTGCTGAGTCATCGTAAAAGTTTTTCGCTGCGAAGCGAAGGGCTCCATAGGGGAAAAGAAAAACTTTTGAGCCCAAAAGTGCTGAGGCATCGTAAAAGTTTTTCGCTACGAAGCGAAAGGCTCCATAGGAGGAAAAGAAAAACTTTTGAGCCCAAAAGTGCTGAGTCATCGTAAAAGTTTTTCGCTACGAAGCGAAAGGCTCCATAGGAGGAAAAGAAAAACTTTTGAGCCCAAAAGTGCTGAGTCATCGTTTTTCGCTACGAAGCGAAGGGCTCCGTAGGGGGGAAAGAAAAAGTTTTGAACCAAAAAGGAAAAGAAAAACTTTTGAGCCCAAAAGTGCTGAGTCATCGTAAAAGTTTTTCGCTGCGAAGCGAAGGGCTCCGGGGAAAAGAAAAACTTTTGAGCCCAAAAGTGCTGAGTCATCGTAAAAGTTTTTCGCTACGAAGCGAAAGGCTCCATAGGAGGAAAAGAAAAACTTTTGAGCCCAAAAATGCTGAGTCATCGTAAAAGTTTTTCGCTACGAAGCGAAGGGCTCCGTAGGGGGAAAAGAAAACCTTTTGAGCCCAAAAGTGCTGAGTCATCGTAAAAGTTTTTCGCTACGAAGCGAAAGGCTCCATAGGAGGAAAAGAAAAACTTTTGAGCCCAAAAATGCTGAGTCATCGTAAAAGTTTTTCGCTACGAAGCGAAGGGCTCCGTAGGGGGAAAAGAAAAACTTTTGAGCCCAAAAGTGCTGAGTCATCGTAAAAGTTTTTCGCTGCGAAGCGAAGGGCTCCATAGGGGAAAAGAAAAACTTTTGAGCCCAAAAGTGCTGAGTCATCGTAAAAGTTTTTCGCTACGAAGCGAAAGGCTCCATAGGAGGAAAAGAAAAACTTTTGAGCCCAAAAGTGCTGAGTCATCGTAAAAGTTTTTCGCTACGAAGCGAAAGGCTCCATAGGAGGAAAAGAAAAACTTTTGAGCCCAAAAGTGCTGAGTCATCGTAAAAGTTTTGAGCCCAAAAACTTTTGAGCCCAAAAGCGCTGAGTCATCGTAAAAGTTTTGAGCCCAAAAACTTTTGAGCCCAAAAGTGCTGAGTCATCGTAAAAGTTTTTCGCTACGAAGCGAAGGGCTCCGTAGGGGGAAAAGAAAAACTTTTGAGCCCAAAAGTGTTGAGTCATCGTAAAAGTTTTTCGCTACGAAGCGAAAGGCTCCGTAGGGGGAAAAGAAAAACTTTTGAGCCCAAAAGTGCTGAGTCATCGTAAAAGTTTTTCGCTGCGAAGCGAAGGGCTCCGGGGAAAAGAAAAACTTTTGAGCCCAAAAGTGCTGAGTCATCGTAAAAGTTTTTCGCTACGAAGCGAAAGGCTCCATAGGAGGAAAAGAAAAACTTTTGAGCCCAAAAATGCTGAGTCATCGTAAAAGTTTTTCGCTACGAAGCGAAAGGCTCCATAGGAGGAAAAGAAAAACTTTTGAGCCCAAAAGTGCTGAGTCATCGTAAAAGTTTTGAGCCCAAAAACTTTTGAGCCCAAAAGCGCTGAGTCATCGTAAAAGTTTTTCGCTACGAAGCGAAAGGCTCCATAGGAGGAAAAGAAAAACTTTTGAGCCCAAAAGTGCTGAGTCATCGTAAAAGTTTTTCGCTACGAAGCGAAAGGAGGAAAAGAAAAACTTTTGAGCCCAAAAATGCTGAGTCATCGTAAAAGTTTTTCGCTACGAAGCGAAGGGCTCCGTAGGGGGAAAAGAAAAACTTTTGAGCCCAAAAGTGCTGAGTCATCGTAAAAGTTTTTCGCTACGAAGCGAAAGGCTCCATAGGAGGAAAAGAAAAACTTTTGAGCCCAAAAGTGCTGAGTCATCGTAAAAGTTTTTCGCTACGAAGCGAAAGGCTCCATAGGAGGAAAAGAAAAACTTTTGAGCCCAAAAGTGCTGAGTCATCGTAAAAGTTTTTCTTGACGAAGCGAAAGGCTCCATAGGAGGAAAAGAAAAACTGTTGAGCCCAAAAGTGCTGAGTCATCGTAAAAGTTTTTCGCTACGAAGCGAAGGGCTCCGTAGGGGGAAAAGAAAAACTTTTGAGCCCAAAAGCGCTGAGTCATCGTAAAAGTTTTTCGCTACGAAGCGAAGGGCTCCGTAGGGGGAAAAGAAAAACTTTTGAGCCCAAAAGTGCTGAGTCATCGTAAAAGTTTTTCGCTACGAAGCGAAAGGCTCCATAGGAGGAAAAGAAAAACTTTTGAGCCCAAAAGTGCTGAGTCATCGTAAAAGTTTTTCGCTACGACGCGAAAGGCTCCGTAGGGGGGAAAGAAAAAGTTTTGATCACAAAAGCGCTGAGTCATCGTAAAAGTTTTGAGCCCAAAAACTTTTGAGCCCAAAAGCGCTGAGTCATCGTAAAAGTTTTTCGCTACGAAGCGAAAGGCTCCATAGGAGGAAAAGAAAAACTTTTGAGCCCAAAAGTGCTGAGTCATCGTAAAAGTTTTTCGCTACGAAGCGAAAGGCTCCATAGGAGGAAAAGAAAAACTTTTGAGCCCAAAAGTGCTGAGTCATCGTAAAAGTTTTTCGCTACGAAGCGAAAGGCTCCATAGGAGGAAAAGAAAAACTTTTGAGCCCAAAAGTGCTGAGTCATCGTAAAAGTTTTTCGCTACGAAGCGAAAGGCTCCATAGGAGGAAAAGAAAAACTTTTGAGCCCAAAAGTGCTGAGTCATCGTAAAAGTTTTTCGCTACGAAGCGAAAGGCTCCATAGGAGGAAAAGAAAAACTTTTGAGCCCAAAAGTGCTGAGTCATCGTAAAAGTTTTTCGCTACGAAGCGAAGGGCTCCGTAGGGGGAAAAGAAAAACTTTTGAGCCCAAAAGTGCTGAGTCATCGTAAAAGTTTTTCGCTGCGAAGCGAAGGGCTCCATAGGGGAAAAGAAAAACTTTTGAGCCCAAAAGTGCTGAGTCATCGTAAAAGTTTTTCGCTCCGAAGCGAAAGGCTCCATAGGAGGAAAAGAAAAACTTTTGAGCCCAAAAGTGCTGAGTCATCGTAAAAGTTTTTCGCTACGAAGCGAAAGGCTCCATAGGAGGAAAAGAAAAACTTTTGAGCCCAAAAGTGCTGAGTCATCGTAAAAGTTGAGCCCAAAAACTTTTGAGCCCAAAAGCGCTGAGTCATCGTAAAAGTTTTGAGCCCAAAAACTTTTGAGCCCAAAAGTGCTGAGTCATCGTAAAAGTTTTTCGCTACGAAGCGAAGGGCTCCGTAGGGGGAAAAGAAAAACTTTTGAGCCCAAAAGTGTTGAGTCATCGTAAAAGTTTTTCGCTACGAAGCGAAAGGCTCCGTAGGGGGAAAAGAAAAACTTTTGAGCCCAAAAGTGCTGAGTCATCGTAAAAGTTTTTCGCTGCGAAGCGAAGGGCTCCGGGGAAAAGAAAAACTTTTGAGCCCAAAAGTGCTGAGTCATCGTAAAAGTTTTTCGCTACGAAGCGAAAGGCTCCATAGGAGGAAAAGAAAAACTTTTGAGCCCAAAAATGCTGAGTCATCGTAAAAGTTTTTCGCTACGAAGCGAAAGGCTCCATAGGAGGAAAAGAAAAACTTTTGAGCCCAAAAGTGCTGAGTCATCGTAAAAGTTTTGAGCCCAAAAACTTTTGAGCCCAAAAGCGCTGAGTCATCGTAAAAGTTTTTCGCTACGAAGCGAAAGGCTCCATAGGAGGAAAAGAAAAACTTTTGAGCCCAAAAGTGCTGAGTCATCGTAAAAGTTTTTCGCTACGAAGCGAAAGGAGGAAAAGAAAAACTTTTGAGCCCAAAAATGCTGAGTCATCGTAAAAGTTTTTCGCTACGAAGCGAAGGGCTCCGTAGGGGGAAAAGAAAAACTTTTGAGCCCAAAAGTGCTGAGTCATCGTAAAAGTTTTTCGCTACGAAGCGAAAGGCTCCATAGGAGGAAAAGAAAAACTTTTGAGCCCAAAAGTGCTGAGTCATCGTAAAAGTTTTTCGCTACGAAGCGAAAGGCTCCATAGGAGGAAAAGAAAAACTTTTGAGCCCAAAAGTGCTGAGTCATCGTAAAAGTTTTTCTTGACGAAGCGAAAGGCTCCATAGGAGGAAAAGAAAAACTGTTGAGCCCAAAAGTGCTGAGTCATCGTAAAAGTTTTTCGCTACGAAGCGAAGGGCTCCGTAGGGGGAAAAGAAAAACTTTTGAGCCCAAAAGTGCTGAGTCATCGTAAAAGTTTTTCGCTACGAAGCGAAGGGCTCCGTAGGGGGAAAAGAAAAACTTTTGAGCCCAAAAGTGCTGAGTCATCGTAAAAGTTTTTCGCTACGAAGCGAAAGGCTCCATAGGAGGAAAAGAAAAACTTTTGAGCCCAAAAGTGCTGAGTCATCGTAAAAGTTTTTCGCTACGACGCGAAAGGCTCCGTAGGGGGGAAAGAAAAAGTTTTGATCACAAAAGCGCTGAGTCATCGTAAAAGTTTTGAGCCCAAAAACTTTTGAGCCCAAAAGCGCTGAGTCATCGTAAAAGTTTTTCGCTACGAAGCGAAAGGCTCCATAGGAGGAAAAGAAAAACTTTTGAGCCCAAAAGTGCTGAGTCATCGTAAAAGTTTTTCGCTACGAAGCGAAAGGCTCCATAGGAGGAAAAGAAAAACTTTTGAGCCCAAAAGTGCTGAGTCATCGTAAAAGTTTTTCGCTACGAAGCAGAAGGCTCCATAGGAGGAAAAGAAAAACTTTTGAGCCCAAAAGTGCTGAGTCATCGTAAAAGTTTTTCGCTACGAAGCGAAAGGCTCCATAGGAGGAAAAGAAAACTTTTGAGCCCAAAAGTGCTGAGTCATCGTAAAAGTTTTTCGCTACGAAGCGAAGGGCTCCGTAGGGGGGAAAGAAAAAGTTTTGAACCAAAAAGTGCTGAGTCATCGTAAAAGTTTTTCTTGACGAAGCGAAAGGCTCCATAGGAGGAAAAGAAAAACTTTTGAGCCCAAAAGTGCTGAGTCATCGTAAAAGTTTTTCGCTACGAAGCGAAAGGCTCCATAGGAGGAAAAGAAAAACTTTTGAGCCCAAAAGTGCTGAGTCATCGTTTTTCGCTACGAAGCGAAGGGCTCCGTAGGGGGGAAAGAAAAAGTTTTGAACCAAAAAGTGCTGAGTCATCGTAAAAGTTTTTCTTGACGAAGCGAAAGGCCTTTCGCTTCGTCAAGAAAAACTTTTACGATGACTCAGCACTTTTGGGCTCAAAAGTTTTTCTTTTCCTCCTATGGAGCCTTTCGCTTCGTAGCGAAAAACTTTTACGATGACTCAGCACTTTTGGGCTCAAAAGTTTTTCTTTTCCTCCTATGGAGCCTTTCGCTTCGTAGCGAAAAACTTTTACGATGACTCAGCACTTTTGGGCTCAAAAGTTTTTCTTTTCCCCCTACGGAGCCCTTCGCTTCGTAGCGAAAAACTTTTACGATGACTCAGCATTTTTGGGCTCAAAAGTTTTTCTTTTCCTCCTTTCGCTTCGTAGCGAAAAACTTTTACGATGACTCAGCACTTTTGGGCTCAAAAGTTTTTCTTTTCCTCCTATGGAGCCTTTCGCTTCGTAGCGAAAAACTTTTACGATGACTCAGCGCTTTTGGGCTCAAAAGTTTTTGGGCTCAAAACTTTTACGATGACTCAGCACTTTTGGGCTCAAAAGTTTTTCTTTTCCTCCTATGGAGCCTTTCGCTTCGTAGCGAAAAACTTTTACGATGACTCAGCATTTTTGGGCTCAAAAGTTTTTCTTTTCCTCCTATGGAGCCTTTCGCTTCGTAGCGAAAAACTTTTACGATGACTCAGCACTTTTGGGCTCAAAAGTTTTTCTTTTCCCCGGAGCCCTTCGCTTCGCAGCGAAAAACTTTTACGATGACTCAGCACTTTTGGGCTCAAAAGTTTTTCTTTTCCCCCTACGGAGCCTTTCGCTTCGTAGCGAAAAACTTTTACGATGACTCAACACTTTTGGGCTCAAAAGTTTTTCTTTTCCCCCTACGGAGCCCTTCGCTTCGTAGCGAAAAACTTTTACGATGACTCAGCACTTTTGGGCTCAAAAGTTTTTGGGCTCAAAACTTTTACGATGACTCAGCGCTTTTGGGCTCAAAAGTTTTTGGGCTCAAAACTTTTACGATGACTCAGCACTTTTGGGCTCAAAAGTTTTTCTTTTCCTCCTATGGAGCCTTTCGCTTCGTAGCGAAAAACTTTTACGATGACTCAGCACTTTTGGGCTCAAAAGTTTTTCTTTTCCTCCTATGGAGCCTTTCGCTTCGTAGCGAAAAACTTTTACGATGACTCAGCACTTTTGGGCTCAAAAGTTTTTCTTTTCCCCTATGGAGCCCTTCGCTTCGCAGCGAAAAACTTTTACGATGACTCAGCACTTTTGGGCTCAAAAGTTTTTCTTTTCCCCCTACGGAGCCCTTCGCTTCGTAGCGAAAAACTTTTACGATGACTCAGCATTTTTGGGCTCAAAAGTTTTTCTTTTCCTCCTATGGAGCCTTTCGCTTCGTAGCGAAAAACTTTTACGATGACTCAGCACTTTTGGGCTCAAAAGGTTTTCTTTTCCCCCTACGGAGCCTTTCACTTCGTAGCGAAAAACTTTTACGGTGACTCAGCACTTTTGGGCTCAAAAGTTTTTCTTTTCCTCCTATGGAGCCTTTCGCTTCGTAGCGAAAAACTTTTACGATGACTCAGCGCTTTTGGGCTCAAAAGTTTTTGGGCTCAAAACTTTTACGATGACTCAGCACTTTTGGGCTCAAAAGTTTTTCTTTTCCTCCTATGGAGCCTTTCGCTTCGTAGCGAAAAACTTTTACGATGACTCAGCATTTTTGGGCTCAAAAGTTTTTCTTTTCCTCCTATGGAGCCTTTCGCTTCGTAGCGAAAAACTTTTACGATGACTCAGAACTTTTGGGCTCAAAAGTTTTTCTTTTCCCCCTACGGAGCCCTTCGCTTCGTAGCGAAAAACTTTTACGATGACTCTGCACTTTTGGGCTCAGAAGTTTTTCTTTTCCTCCTATGGAGCCTTTCGCTTCGTAGCGAAAAACTTTTACGATGACTCAGCACTTTTGGGCTCAAAAGTTTTTCTTTTCCTCCTATGGAGCCTTTCGCTTCGTAGCGAAAAACTTTTACGATGACTCAGCACTTTTGGGCTCAAAAGTTTTTCATTTCCTCCTATGGAGCCTTTCGCTTCGTAGCGAAAAACTTTTACGATGACTCAGCACTTTTGGGCTCAAAAGTTTTTCTTTTCCCCCTACGGAGCCCTTCGCTTCGTAGCGAAAAACTTTTACGATGACTCAGCATTTTTGGGCCTTAAAAGTTTTTCTTTTCCTCCTATGGAGCCTTTCGCTTCGTAGCGAAAAACTTTTACGATGACTCAGCACTTTTGGGCTCAAAAGTTTTTCTTTTCCCCTATGGAGCCCTTCGCTTCGCAGCGAAAAACTTTTACGATGACTCAGCGCTTTTGGGCTCAAAAGTTTTTGGGCTCAAAACTTTTACGATGACTCAGCACTTTTGGGCTCAAAAGTTTTTCTTTTCCTCCTATGGAGCCTTTCGCTTCGTCAAGAAAAACTTTTACGATGACTCAGCACTTTTGGGCTCAAAAGTTTTTCTTTTCCCCTATGGAGCCCTTCGCTTCGCAGCGAAAAACTTTTACGATGACTCAGCACTTTTGGGCTCAAAAGTTTTTCTTTTCCCCCTACGGAGCCTTTCGCTTCGTAGCGAAAAACTTTTACGATGACTCAGCACTTTTGGGCTCAAAAGTTTTTCTTTCCCCCTACGGAGCCTTTCGCTTCGTAGCGAAAAACTTTTACGATGACTCAGCACTTTTGGGCTCAAAAGTTTTTCTTTTCCTCCTATGGAGCCTTTCGCTTCGTAGCGAAAAACTTTTACGATGACTCAGCGCTTTTGGGCTCAAAAGTTTTTGGGCTCAAAACTTTTACGATGACTTTTGGTTACTTTTGGGCTCAAAAGTTTTTCTTTTCCCCCTACGGAGCCCTTCGCTTCGTAGCGAAAAACTTTTACGATGACTCAGCACTTTTGGGCTCAACAGTTTTTCTTTTCCTCCTATGGAGCCTTTCGCTTCGTCAAGAAAAACTTTTACGATGACTCAGCACTTTTGGGCTCAAAAGTTTTTCTTTTCCTCCTATGGAGCCTTTCGCTTCGTAGCGAAAAACTTTTACGATGACTCAGCACTTTTGGGCTCAAAAGTTTTTCTTTTCCCCCTACGGAGCCCTTCGCTTCGTAGCGAAAAACTTTTACGATGACTCAGCACTTTTGGGCTCAACAGTTTTTCTTTTCCTCCTATGGAGCCTTTCGCTTCGTCAAGAAAAACTTTTACGATGACTCAGCACTTTTGGGCTCAAAAGTTTTTCTTTTCCTCCTATGGAGCCTTTCGCTTCGTAGCGAAAAACTTTTACGATGACTCAGCACTTTTGGGCTCAAAAGTTTTTCTTTTCCTCCTATGGAGCCTTTCGCTTCGTAGCGAAAAACTTTTACGATGACTCAGCACTTTTGGGCTCAAAAGTTTTTCTTTTCCCCCTACGGAGCCCTTCGCTTCGTAGCGAAAAACTTTTACGATGACTCAACATTTTTGGGCTCAAAAGTTTTTCTTTTCCTCCTTTCGCTTCGTAGCGAAAAACTTTTACGATGACTCAGCACTTTTGGGCTCAAAAGTTTTTCTTTTCCTCCTATGGAGCCTTTCGCTTCGTAGCGAAAAACTTTTACGATGACTCAGCGCTTTTGGGCTCAAAAGTTTTTGGGCTCAAAACTTTTACGATGACTCAGCACTTTTGGGCTCAAAAGTTTTTCTTTTCCTCCTATGGAGCCTTTCGCTTCGTAGCGAAAAACTTTTACGATGACTCAGCATTTTTGGGCTCAAAAGTTTTTCTTTTCCTCCTATGGAGCCTTTCGCTTCGTAGCGAAAAACTTTTACGATGACTCAGCACTTTTGGGCTCAAAAGTTTTTCTTTTCCTCCTATGGAGCCTTTCGCTTCGTAGCGAAAAACTTTTACGATGACTCAGCACTTTTGGGCTCAAAAGTTTTTCTTTTCCCCCTACGGAGCCCTTCGCTTCGTAGCGAAAAACTTTTACGATGACTCAGCACTTTTGGGCTCAACAGTTTTTCTTTTCCTCCTATGGAGCCTTTCGCTTCGTCAAGAAAAACTTTTACGATGACTCAGCACTTTTTGGTTCAAAACTTTTTCTTTCCCCCCTACGGAGCCCTTCGCTTCGTAGCGAAAAACTTTTACGATGACTCAGCACTTTTGGGCTCAAAAGTTTTCTTTTCCTCCTATGGAGCCTTTCGCTTCGTAGCGAAAAACTTTTACGATGACTCAGCACTTTTGGGCTCAAAAGTTTTTCTTTTCCTCCTATGGAGCCTTTCGCTTCGTAGCGAAAAACTTTTACGATGACTCAGCGCTTTTGGGCTCAAAAGTTTTTGGGCTCAAAACTTTTACGATGACTCAGCGCTTTTGTGATCAAAACTTTTTCTTTCCCCCCTACGGAGCCTTTCGCGTCGTAGCGAAAAACTTTTACGATGACTCAGCACTTTTGGGCTCAAAAGTTTTTCTTTTCCTCCTATGGAGCCTTTCGCTTCGTAGCGAAAAACTTTTACGATGACTCAGCACTTTTGGGCTCAAAAGTTTTTCTTTTCCCCCTACGGAGCCCTTCGCTTCGTAGCGAAAAACTTTTACGATGACTCAGCACTTTTGGGCTCAACAGTTTTTCTTTTCCTCCTATGGAGCCTTTCGCTTCGTCAAGAAAAACTTTTACGATGACTCAGCACTTTTGGGCTCATACGATGACTCAGCACTTTTGGAGCCTTTCGCTTCGTAGCGAAAAACTTTTACGATGACTCAGCGCTTTTGGGCTCAAAAGTTTTTGGGCTCAAAACTTTTACGATGACTCAGCACTTTTGGGCTCAAAAGTTTTTCTTTTCCTCCTATGGAGCCTTTCGCTTCGTAGCGAAAAGCTTTTACGATGACTCAGCATTTTTGGGCTCAAAAGTTTTTCTTTTCCTCCTATGGAGCCTTTCGCTTCGTAGCGAAAAACTTTTACGATGACTCAGCACTTTTGGGCTCAAAAGTTTTTCTTTTCCCCGGAGCCCTTCGCTTCGCAGCGAAAAACTTTTACGATGACTCAGCACTTTTGGGCTCAAAAGTTTTTCTTTTCCCCCTACGGAGCCTTTCGCTTCGTAGCGAAAAACTTTTACGATGACTCAACACTTTTGGGCTCAAAAGTTTTTCTTTTCCCCCTACGGAGCCCTTCGCTTCGTAGCGAAAAACTTTTACGATGACTCAGCACTTTTGGGCTCAAAAGTTTTTGGGCTCAAAACTTTTACGATGACTCAGCGCTTTTGGGCTCA